>OX465281.1:73513708-74042545 GCA_949987705.1 Thereva unica | reverse complement strand
TATATATATATATATATATATATATATTATATATATATATATATATATATATATATAAATATATATATATATATATATATATATATATATATATATATATATATATATATATATATATGTATATATATATATGTGACATTCCACGTCAAATCGGACAAAATTTTTCGACCCCCCTCCGTTTTGGCTGAAACTTTTTCAGGGATTTTGCCCAACTATTTAAGGCTACAAAAAAAATTTTTTAGAATTTTTTCGACAATTTATTGACAGTAACAATTAAATGCGTTTTTTAGGGATTTTTATTAATTTTGACTTTCTTTCTCGATTTTGGCTCTATATCTTTCGTTTGGGTCGACGTTTTTGATAGGTTTTACATGTTTTCAGGTCAGAGGGGTTGTTTACAAACAAATTTGCTGAAAAACATAAACATATTTTCGAATTCAAGGTCAGAGCCAAAATCGAGAAAGAAGTCAAAATTCATAAAAATCCTAAAAAACGCATTTAATTTTTACTGTCAATATATCGTCGAAAAATTCTAAAAAATTATATATATATATATATATTTTTTTTTTTCCTGGGGTAAAAAAAGCATTCGCTACCGGCATGACTCAAGTGCCCCTTTACTGGCCGATCCCGCATGACGGTTATGTTCACGTAAATCCACACATACACACATATGGACACATAAGTGCACATACGCATATATGGGTCTATGAACATGAGAACTAAAAAAGCCCCTCCGACGTGATCCACCCCCGCGGGACTGGCTAATAAGCATTACATCGCGGGGGTCGTTCAGCTTCATTCAGCTGCTTCTGCTCGCGGCATTTCTGTGCCTTTCTCTATTTCTTACGGCTTCTTCTTGCCTTAGCTTTCTGTGAATGGTCTTGAGGGTTGCTTCCACGTCCCTCCACATTTCCTCAGACCTCATCATATGGTCTAGGATGTTTTCGGGCGTTAGTGGCTCCTCGACCCTTTCTTCTAGTTTCGCCCTTTCCTCGGCGAATCTCGAGCAGGTGTAACAGCATAATGGCGCGATAAAATAGTGGGCGCCACTTATGCGAGGTATTACCCCCCTTAGCCACAAGCCCGGAAGAGCATGACCAAGGAGCCAATACCATACATAAGAAATGAAAAGAAAATCCGGAACTCCTACGCCGGCCACATGGAGTTATCTAGCTCGCCGGAGGGGTCGTGGGGTGTGTGGCCGGGGCTTACCGCGGTTGGTTCACCACTTACCTGTGTCTGTGCAACTTTGACTTCCGTCCATCATCCTCCTGTCATCGCCTGAGCCGCATCACCCTGAAAAGGAATGACCCCCTCCCTCAACCATTCCACTAAAAAAAATTAATTCACGGACATTATATTTATTGTATAATCAATTAACATTTTAACATTCCTGGTAATTACAGGTAATCCGCGCACAAGAATACAACATTTTACCAAGGACATTCAATATTCATTCAACATGCCCTACTAATGGTATCAGATACAACAATAAGAAAAATTTTCAATGACACGAAACGGTAAACTATAAGTAATTATAATCACACAATGCTGGGAACGAAAGATGTGGAAAAGAAAACGCGTCGTACGGGTACCCTTACGTCGTTTAGTTTTTTACAAATGATCTATTAGATCCCACAGTCATATAAGGAAAATTAGATACCTGTAGAATAACAAGAATAAAAATTTGTCAAAAAAACGAACATAAGTGTAAATATCTTAAATTTAAGCATACATATTTGTGCTTGGTGGTGGAGTGTGTATGTCTGGATTTTTTTATTTGTTCCTCTTATAAATCAGTGGGTTGCACCGCCAAAAAAACTGAAAATCAACCAAAATCTGGGGAAATGCAGCCACAATTTCCCTCTTTATTGGGAATAAAGCCGTTCTCAATCACCAGTGGTCTTCAATAATGCACGGTTGACACGTTGTCTTCTTGTTATTTGGAAAAAAAGAAGGATTATGCCTTCCAGGCTGCTACGCCAAGGACGGAAAACTCAGATCAAAACGGAGGCAAAACGTGTATCAACACCTCAATAAACAATAACAACCGCTTCTTATAAAATGTTGTTAGTACATACCACAGTCTTCGGCAAAAATAAAAATATTTCCAAAAATATATATATATATATATATATATATATATATATATATATATATATATATGAGTTGGACGACCAGCCTCCACAAAATGACAGAGTTAGTACTCCCACAGGTTTTGGTCAGTTCCTCGGGTCTCCTTTATCCCCGATCAATACTATACACCGCCTGTCACCTTCTTGTTCAGCAGGAACCGTCGAGCTCAAGTTGGCACCACCGCTTCCTTCTTCTTCTCACGTATGGGTTTTATACGTTTTTATCGTCAGTAAAATTACAACACCATTTTTTTTCCTGGGCTCGCATACCGACCCCTTCAAAAAAACTTCTAAACCGCTCTTACTTATAACGAATTTTTCCCAAAACAAACTATCCGATCAACCGTCTATGCTATTCAATATTTTTTTCCAGACTGACTCCCAAATTTTTCTTGTCTATTTTTGTTTTATTTTTCCTCGCCTACTTCTTAAAATTTCCCTTTTTATTACCAAGTGATTTTGAGCAAAATTTCCCCTTACAGGTTGATTCCAAAATAAATTGCCCAACCAAAATAAATTTTCAACCGACCGTTATATACCCTCGGGTCCACAAAGCCGACTCGCGAGGCAGTGAGGAGCCGAAAAAAACGGTCGCCGTAGATCAAATATCTTTGGCGCCAATGTGGGACTCGACTCACGACCTGAGAATAGGAGTCTCATGCTCTAGTGAGCTAGCCGGGCATACATGTAAAAGTAGTAATACGGTACAAAGTTATAGGAGTGATTACGCCAATTTTGAACAGGTGGAGCGGTCAGTAGATCACTCGGAAGAATATCTGGAAGTCCCAGGATCCGGCTGAAGGCAATTCCATATTGTCCCCCTCCGGCTCCTGTAAACTTACAGACATCCTCGCCAGAACCGGTTTCCTCTCGTACCATGGAGTTAATCTCACGCAATCCCACATTGCATGTGACTCACCCCAGTAGGACGGCAAGCAACTAATTCGCCGAGGTACACCCACAGCCTGACCAACAATCAAAAAGATGAAAAGGAAACCTTGAGGAAATCAACGACGTAGGTCTTTGGCGTGATATACACCTCTTACCTGAGTCGACTCCATACGGAGTGAAAAACGAAAAGTTGGACGTCCAGTCACAAACGTATGGTCGTGATGATCAGCCTGGAAAACCTCCCGGAGGAATATCTGAAGGTACAAATATCAGGCGGAAGACAATACCACATTGTCCCCCTACTGATATCTATACGTCTCCAAACATTCTCACACAAACCCAGGGTGCTTTCGCTCCATCGGCACAACCTCCAGCAATGCCATATTGCCTTCGACTCATCCCGGTGAAACGACAGACACCCAGTTCGCCGAGAGACCTTCTCCAGACTGACCGAAGAGTAAAAACCAACAACGCATACCCTAGACTTATAAACTAACACCGGACCCCAATTTTAAGATGTAAGGCTTAATCTGTCAGGAAAAAAAACGTAGATAGAATTGGTATACGCATAGTAATTTAAATTACAATGCCGTTGCTGAAATACTAAAATCAAAGTTTTATCTAATACTACACCGCCCATTAATATTAAACAATGCGAACAAGTTGAACGAAGTAACTCAAATAAACTAATTGCAACTATAACTAAGCAACGTTAACCCGAGGGTGTAATAAAATCGAATTGCAATTGTTGGAGTAGTAGTTATTGACGAAGTACCTTTATCTTTCTTAATCCCTTTCGTACCGCGTAAAGTGCGGAGGGACAATGCAATGCTAGCACAGGTCCTGTTAGCGTATAGATATGACTAACGCAATCGATATTTGCGCGGCTTGCATCTCGAAGTAGTTGGTTCATGGTAGCTACAATACTCTGGGCCATTTCCTTCCTAAGCCAGCCACGCTTCGGTAAATGCCAATATAATTCGACGAGGAATAAGAGGATCCCTCTCTCCGAGCGACAGTCTGAGGTCTTGTACGACGCAAGTTTCTCACGATGGTAAGCCAGTGTTAGCCTTACTAAACTTACAAAAACACTGTGGTTCCCTAGATTCCTCGAGTCCAGTAGCCTACACAGTTTAGCTCCCATAACACCGAAATTCGGTTCATCTATCGCCGCCTGGAAAATAATCTCTATAACATGGCTTAGCACAAAGTGGCTATTCTCAAAATATTCAAAAAAATTTAATGCTCTCGACGCAATTGTGTCGAAGGCTTCCGAATTAGCCTTTAAACAAGCTACAATATTCACGGCGTAATTCAACACAAAGCGTTCGTCGGGTGTTGTTCCCCACCTCCACGGAGCTGGTGCAGTTGAATCATGTTCTGCCGTCGGGGCAGCATAAGCGCTACTCGATGATGGACAATATCCTTTTTTAAGAACAAACTCCTTCGAGAGTGGAGATGAATACGAACAACAATGGGGTCTTCGTAACTCCTTATGTACGATAGGCAGGCCATAATAGGAGCGTCCGCAAGAGTCGCCCATGCTTATCTACGATAGTAGCAACAACCGATATACGTCCTTATGCTAACACGCAAAGAAAGTTCGAAGAAGAAAAAGTTCGTGCGCCAACTTATAGCCCAAAAAAAATCCGCTACAATTGGTGTAACAACTGTGTGTATTAACAAAACAATAAAGGTGTATACATATATGTTTTAGTGTAAATGAGTGATTTGCTTTAATTCAATCTAAGTGTGGAATGGTTGAGGCAGACGACAATTCCCTCAGGGCTCCCGCATGTCGATGGCCTCGATGGCAGTTGGTGAAAACTATGAAGCATAGTCATCACCAAGTGTCATCAAGGTCTCCGACCCAGCTTCAGGTCTACACCCGACAGAAGGACGGAAACGAAACTCAAAATCGCATCGCCACGAAAGGAAAGGAAACTTCTTCAAAAATAAAAAAATTTGGGGGATCCGCTGTTCAACCCCAACCGAGCTACCTTTCGGAAAATCAATCAGTTGAGATGAACAGACGAAAAAAAACGATTCAGGACAAAACAAAAAATAGAATTTAATAATCTGAATGGACCTTCAGAAGGAACAAGGGGCGCAGTGGCAGGCGGTAACACGCCTGTTACCAGAGACGGTTAAGCCCTTGTACCAACTTCAACTTCCATCAGGAAAAATAATTCGAAGATCCTGTTCAAAGACCGACGCAGTGGCAGGCGGTATCACGCCTGATACCAGAGTCGCCGACCCCAAAAACAGGACAGGGATGAACCACTACTACACCTGCACGCATAGCCAAGCGAACACCGCTTGTTAGCAAGCCGTGCAGGTCAGCATGGTTCGAAGCTACTCCAAAACGAAGAAGTTACCGCGTAAGTGAACGGACAGGCCTAAAAGCGAAGACAAATAAAAATTCACCTAGAATTTGGACAAGGATGCTGCAAAAAAAATTCGAAAAAACAGACAAAGGCTAAGGCTTCGCGGTACTACCTTAGCCCACGGCGAGCGCTGGGTACAAGTGGTGAACCATAACCAAAAAAAATCAAATGTTGTCCGTGAAGGCACAAGTGGTACTAAACCAAAAAAAAAAAAAAATTTCTAACTTCAAGGTCCGTGTAGGACAGTCAACGGGCTTTGAAAAGCTTCGTTGGGCGCCATTTATGTAATAGCATAATGGCGCGATAAAATAGTGGGCGCCACTTATGCGAGGTATTACCCCCTTAGCCACAAGCCCGGAAGAGCATGACCAAGGAGCCAATACCATACATAAGAAATGAAAAGAAAATCCGGAACTCCTACGCCGGCCACACGGAGTTATCTAGCTCGCCGGAGGGGTCGTGGGGTGTGTGGCCGGGGCTTACCGCGGTTGGTTCACCACTTACCTGTGTCTGTGCAACTTTGACTTCCGTCCATCATCCTCCTGTCATCGCCTGAGCCGCATCACCCTGAAAAGGAATGACCCCCTCCCTCAACCATTCCACTAAAAAAATTTAATTCACGGACATTATATTTATTGTTTAATCAATTAACATTTTAACATTCCTGGTAATTACAGGTAATCCGCGCACAAGAATACAACATTTTACCAAGGACATTCAATATTCATTCAACATGCCCTACTAATGGTATCAGATACAACAATAAGAAAAATTTTCAATGACACGAAACGGTAAACTATAAGTAATTATAATCACACAATGCTGGGAACGAAAGATGTGGAAAAGAAAACGCGTCGTACGGGTACCCTTACGTCGTTTAGTTTTTTACAAATGATCTATTAGATCCCACAGTCATATAAGGAAAATTAGATACCTGTAGAATAACAAGAATAAAAATTTGTCAAAAAAACGAACATAAGTGTAAATATCTTAAATTTAAGCATACATATTTGTGCTTGGTGGTGGAGTGTGTATGTCTGGATTTTTTTATTTGTTCCTCTTATAAATCAGTGGGTTGCACCGCCAAAAAAACTGAAAATCAACCAAAATCTGGGGAAATGCAGCCACAATTTTCCTCTTTATTGGGAATAAAGCCGTTCTCAATCACCAGTGGTCTTCAATAATGCACGGTTGACACGTTGTCTTCTTGTTATTTGGAAAAAAAGAAGGATTATGCCTTCCAGGCTGCTACGCCAAGGACGGAAAACTCAGATCAAAACGGAGGCAAAACGTGTATCAACACCTCAATAAACAATAACAACCGCTTCTTATAAAATGTTGTTAGTACATACCACAGTCTTCGGCAAAAATAAAAATATTTCCAAAAAAAAAAATATATATATATATATGTATATATATATATATATATATATATATATATATATATATATATATATATATATGAGTTGGACGACCAGCCTCCACAAAATGACAGAGTTAGTACTCCCACAGGTTTTGGTCAGGTCCTCGGGTCTCCTTTATCCCCGATCAATACTATACACCGCCTGTCACCTTCTTGTTCAGCAGGAACCGTCGAGCTCAAGTTGGCACCACCGCTTCCTTCTTCTTCTCACGTATGGGTTTTATACGTTTTTATCGTCAGTAAAATTACAACACCATTTTTTTTTCCTGGGCTCGCATACCGACCCCTTCAAAAAAACTTCTAAACCGCTCTTACTTATAACGAATTTTTCCCAAAACAAACTATCCGATCAACCGTTTATGCTATTCAATATTTTTTTCCAGACTGACTCCCAAATTTTTCTTGTCTATTTTTGTTTTATTTTTCCTCGCCTACTTCTTAAAATTTCCCTTTTTATTACCAAGTGATTTTGAGCAAAATTTCCCCTTACAGGTTGATTCCAAAATAAATTGCCCAACCAAAATAAATTTTCAACCGACCGTTATACAGGTAAAGAAGACGTGTTCTGCGTCTTCCTCCGTCGCTGGGCATACTGGACACAACGGTGAATCATCGTGCCCGAAGCGGTGGAGGTATTTCCTATACCCCCCGTGTCCGCTCAGGAACTGCGTGAGGTCGTAACTTACTTCCCCACGCTCCCTCGTAGCCAATATTTCCACGTTAGGGATAAGTCTGTGGGTCCAGCGACCCTTAACAGACTCGTCCCACTTCGCCTGCCATTCCCTTAAAGACTCGCAGCGCGCCATCTGCCGCCGCACCCTTCTTGGCTCCCCACCACCATATTCTGGGTCATAGAGACGCATGCCCTCCCTCGCCAGAATATCTATGGGAATCATCCCAGCTTTCACGCACGCCGCATCGTCGGACGTGGTCCTGTACGCGCAGCAAGCGCGAAGTGCACTTAGCCTATAAGCACCCCTCCATTTTCTGCTATTTGCAGTCCTGTTTAACGCTGCTGCCCACACTGGCGCTGCGTATAACAGGACTGAGCTTACCACCCTCCCCAAGAGGAGGCGGCGACTCGGTCTAGGGCCCCCAACATTGGGCAGCATTCTTGCGAGTGCTGCACAAATCGCTGCCGTGCCCTCCAAGTGCGCTTTGAAGTTTAGCCTCCGGTCGATCATCACTCCCAGGTACCTTAGTGCGGGCTGTGAGTGGATGATCTGTTCCCCTACTTTTATCCTTACGGATACTAACTTTCGTCGCTTGCTGATCAGCACTACTTCCGTTTTGTGCTCTGCCAGCTTCAACCCAGCGCGTTCTAGCCACGCTTTTATTTCCCAGATCGCTTCGTTTGCATACAGTTCGATGTCATCTGGGTGTTTTCCTTCGACAACTACACCGATATCATCTGCAAACCCGATCGCCACTGCTTCCTTTGGAAGACGAAGCCCCAACACATCATTGTACATTGCGATCCATAGGAGAGGGCCCAGGACGGAACCTTGCGGGACACCGCATGTTGTCCCGAACACTTTAGGACCATCATCCGAATCACAATGAAGCGACCTACCCTGAAGGTAGTCGGCCACTACACGCACTAGGTACTTTGGTGTGCCTAGCTTGATCAACGCCTCAACTATTTTGCTCCACCTCGCTGAGTTGAAAGCATTTTTTACGTCGAGGGTTATCAATGCGCAGCAGTGATTTTTCTCTATGGCGGCTCTTGCTATGCCCACCACCATATTGACTGCATCAGTCGTCGACCTTGCCTTTCTGAAGCCGAATTGCTTGTCCGACAGGCCACCTACCCTTTCGACGCTAGGGAGAATCCTGTTACAGATCACCCGCTCGAAAAGTTTGCCTATACAACTAAGGAGGCATATCGGTCTGTAGGACGATGGGTCCCCTAGAGGTTTGTTCGGCTTCGGTAGGAGCACGAGTTTCTGCTGTTTCCATCGCTCAGGAAAAAACCCCTCTCTCAGGCACGCTGTGAAAACTTCAGCAAACCTGTCTGGCGCTATCGTAGCTGCTAGCTTCGCCGCTTTATTTGGTATGCCATCCATGCCTGGGGCCTTATTGATGGCTACCTTTTTTGCGGCCTCCAGGATCTCATCTGGGGTTATTGCAGGTATCTCTTCTGGGTCCACCTGGAGGGTGGGTAGATCGACCGTGCGTACGTTCTGTGGAAACAGGACGTACACAATACTCTGGAGCAGCGCGGGGCAGGTGATCGGCGGAGAGCGTTTGCCCTTAACCGCTGACATAACCATTTTATTGGCTCCACCCCAGGGGTCCGAGTCTGCTTCTCTGCACAATCTTTTGAAGTGCTCGGATTTACTTCTAGCGATGGCTTTGTTCAGTCTTTTCCTCGCTTCCTTATATCTCTGAAGGAGTTCATCGAAATCCGGACGGTTCCGGCCTCTCTGAGTTTTCCTTCTCGCCTTCAGACAGGTCCTTCGGCATTCATCGATCTCTGCATTCCACCAGAAGTTTGGTGAAAGCCTACGATTGCCGGCGCGCCGTGGCATGGATGCGTCACATGCCCGTTTCACCGTTCTTCTATTTCCTCTGCCCCTTCCCTGGCACCTCCTGCCGACCTCGCATCATGCAGGAATACTTCCTCGAACACCTCTGCGTCGAGTTTCTTAACGGCCCATCCTCTAGTCGTTCCGTACCTAGGATTCCTCTTTTCTATACGCTGACCAACCTCGAAGATGATGGCTTGGTGGTCGCTGTGCGTGTACAAATCGCTCACCTGCCACTGTAGGTCTTTGGCCACTGAATCACTCACATAAGTGATGTCGATTACAGATGCTCTCCCACCCCTTTGGAAGGTGTTTTCGCCTCCAGTGTTGACTAACACTACGTTAAGTCGCGAGAATACTTCTAGAAGTATGCGCCCTCTTGCATTCGTTTGTCGACTGCCCCATTCGACAGCCCAAGCATTAAAATCACCCGCTAGTATTACCGGGTGATGGCGACTCGCGTCGGCGGCTAACCTTACCAGCATCGACTCGTAATCGTCTAGTGTCAGGCTTGGCGCCGCATAGCAGCTGTAGACGTGTATTCCGCCTACTTTTGCCCGCGTGAAGCCATTCTCTGGGCTTCTCATGGTATCTTCCATGGCTCGGCTCCCGCACGTCCATATCGCTGAGGGGGTTTACCCAAACCGTGGAGCTGTAGGGCTGAAATTTTGACAGTGCATCCCTTCAATAACGTGGACATCCACTAAGAAGCGATTTTTTGAAATTCATCCCCTAAGGGGGTGAAATGGGGTTTTTCCAAACCGCTATAGCTATAGGGCTGAAATTTTGACAGTGCATCCCTATAATGGCGTGGACATCCACTATAAAGCGATTTTTCGCAATACATCCCCTAAGGGGGTTGAAATAGGGTTTACCCAAACCGCTGGAGCTATAGGGCTGAAATTTTGACAGTGCATCCCTTTAATGACGTGGAAATCCACTAAGAAGCGATTTTTCGAAATTCATTTCCTAAGGGGGTGAAATGGGGTTAACCCACACCGCTGAAGCTGAAGGGCTTTAATTTTGACCGTGCATCCCTATAATGATGTGGACATCCACGTAGGAGCGATTTTTTGAAATTTATCCCCTAAGGGGGTTAAATGGAGTTAGGGCTGAAATTTTGACAGTGCATCCCTTCAATGACGTGGACATCCACTAAGAAGCGATTTTTCGAAATTCATCCCCTAAGGGGGTGAAATGGGGTTTTTCCAAACCGCTAAATTTATAGGGCTGAAATTTTGACAGTGCATCCCTATAATGGCGTGGACATCCACTATAAAGCGATTTTTCGAAATTCATCCCCTAAGGGGGGGAAATGGGGTTTACCCAAACCGCTGGAGCTGTAGGGCTGAAATTTTGACAGTGCATCCCTTCAATAACGTGGACATCCACTAAGAAGCGATTTTTTGAAATTCATCCCCTAAGGGGGTGAAATGGGGTTTTTCCAAACCGCTATAGCTATAGGGCTTTAATTTTGACAGTGCATCTCTATAATGACATGCACATCCACTTAGGGGCGATTTTTTGAAATTTATCCCCTAAGGGGGTGAAATGGGGTTAACCCAAACCGCTGGAGCTGAAGGGCTTTAATTTTCGCAGTGCATCTCTATAATGACGTGGACATTCACTAAGAGGCGATTTTTCGAAATTCATCCCCTATCGCAGTGAAATGGGGTTACCAAACTACTGGAGCTATAGGGCTGAAATTTCGACAGTGCATCCCTATAATGTCGTGGACATCCACTAAGAGGCGATTACTCGAAATTCATCCCATAAGGGGGTGAAATGGGGTTAACCCAAACCTCTGAAGCTGAAGGGCTGAAATTTTGACAGTGTATCCCTATAATCACGTAGAAATGTATGACTCGAAATTCACTTTATTTAATATTCATTTGTGATTGCTTCATAATTTCTTGCATATACGGAAATAGGCGAACAAACTTAACGAACGTTCGTCAAAACCTAAAATGTCACTTCTCTTGATGACATAAACATGCCAATCTCTGCTTCAAAACTTGCAGATTTGTTGAGCAGAGGTGATATACGCAGCAATTTGTTTACCATATTTATTAAAAAAATGCACTATAATAAACCCTTTTAGGGATAATAACAGCTGACTTTTTTGTTTGTTTTTTTTTTTAACTAAAACATTGCAAATAATAAACAGTTTTTATTTAAAGGCGTTGCAAGGCACGCGGGTTTTATGCTAGTATATATATATATATATATATATATATATATATATATATCACGACCAAAGGGGAAGCAACGTACGCGGAGATCCTTCGCAAGGTGAGGACAGATGCCTCCTTGGCGGAACTACAGCGTAAATAGAGTTAGGAGAACGCAAAAGGGCGATCTCCTGCTGGAGCTAAAGAGGGGAGATGCTAAGACCGGGGACCTAGAACAGAAGGTTAAAGCATCGATTATCGGGGTGGCCGAGGTGAGAGCCAGTACAAATACGGTGGTGATCGAGTGTGGAGACTTGGACGAGATCACAACCAAGAAAGAGGTGTGCGAAACACTGAGAACCCAGCTAGGTCTGACGGTCGAAGAAAAGGATGTCCTCAGGCTAAGAGAGTCGTTGGGGGCACTCAGACGGCGTTTATAACCCTGCCTGTTGAAGCTGCGAAGAAGGCTATCGCAGCAGGTAAAGTTCGAGTCGGCTGGGTGGTATGCCGAATGCGGGAGCGGGTATCGCTTAAACCGTGCTTCAAATGCATGAAGTTCGGCCACATAGCGAGAAACTGCAACTGCAGCCAGGATAGAGGAAGGCTGTGCCGAGGCTGCGGAAAAGAGGGTCACAAAGTAAAGGAGTGTGACCAAGCTGCCAAATGCCTAATTTGTAGGGAGGTAGAGGGCAGGGATAGTGGGCACGTGACCGGAGGTAGTAGATGATCTGGATATTTAATTATGCACCATCTCGGTGTTTTACATTTCTTATCAATTGTAACGGCAGGCCCATCCCTTTATAAATAACTACCTTGGGGTAAACACTTTAAAAAAAAGTGCACTTGGGAAAAACTGGAAAAATTTGGGAAAGCCATGAGAAAAAAAATTGAAAGTTTTTTTTGGAGTCAGGGAGGGTCAGTCAGCGAATTTGTAGTGGGTGTTTGGAAACGAGGTTCGGAATTTTTTTTGGGCCAAAGTCAGTTTTTTTCGTCGTTCGGTTTTTTTGCAATAATTTTAATGCGATAATTACATAACCGTCGTGGTTTTTTGGACTTTCAGCTGGAATTTTTATCCTAATGTTGAATAACCCGACCAGTGTTAATATAACATAAAAAAAAAAAAAACGAACGTTGTTATACGCCGGTAAACTCGGTAAAATCAACACGAGCCGAGCCGGTTAGATTTGGTTAATTTAAGGAACAGTTTTCCTCGGAAGGAGGTGAATTCAACCTGGTGTTGGACAAATATAACTTATTGGCATTATGGGAATTTCGCTCACTATATAAGAAGAATGTTTGCTGGCCCCCAAGGATATAATAGCAAGACAATGGATGCAGAAAGGATTGCAGCGGGTCCGGAATTACGATAATATGGTTAGGTAACCAATTAGCAGGAGGGAGGTACAAGATATTTATAAATCAGGTAAATTAGTATATTGAGTTAAACGTGAAGAAGAGGAGGCGAAAGAATTTCCGGTTGATGGTGCCCGGAATGCATTAAGGCTTTCGAGAATCCAGTTAGGGAGTTATATCGCAGAAGTCCGCCGATTTATGTGGTTAAGGTTTGTGAAGAACCCGGTTAAGAAGAAGTCTTCGAAGTCAGCCTATTTTTGTGAGGTCATGCAGTCTTATGTTAAATTATATTCAGGTTGAGACATTGTGACAATTTTAATGTTTAGCTATTGGTATTTTTTTATTATTTGGATTTTTTGAAAATTGGTTTTTGTGAATAATCTGTGAAAGCAAAAGGATCCTCGAACTGGCCAGCGCGACGATTTTCTTGTTCGTTTACTTTTTTTGTATAAAATATTGAGTATCCTTACCCGAATTGAATTTTTGTTTAAAATAATATTCCGTCTCATGTTGTTTTGTGTTGGTAACTTTTGTAGTTAAACATTATGTTTATTTGTGTTTTAAATATTTAAATATATCTATATATTTTTGTAAGAAGATTACATGCCTGTATGTTCTTAAATCTGCTGACTTTACTTTTGGGAGAAAATTTCTTTTAGGATGACAGGCTAACTGCCTAAACGATGGCATAGCGGTGGTCGACTCTTCTCTCCCGGTACTTTGTTTATTTCAGGTACTCTTCTAGGCACTCGGCGTTCGCCCTTGTGGGGCCGTTCATGGACAGGTAAAATGGTGATGTACAGGTAGGTGTACCTCGGGATCTTACTACCCCACGACCCCCCGACGAGCAAGCCCTTGTAATGAGGCCCGGGGTATCGCCTTAAGGATAACTTTTTTTGGAAATTTATTTTGCAAATTTGTGTTGTATGTGGATCCGATGATGGCTTCTTCGGGGCAACCAACGGAAGGTTCACATTACAAATGGCGCCCAACGTAGGCTTATAGGCCCTCATATATCCTGCACGGACATTTTTTTTGAAATTTTGAGAAATTGTTTTCGGTATGTCGGACATGCCATGACTGCCTTTACGGCTGGATTTTTTATTTTTGCGTTTTTGTTTTCGATTTTAGTAGTGCATCACCTTGAATGTTTACGGTTCGTCGTGGGGCCAAGCAGTACCGCGATGCCTTGGTCCCTACCAATTTCTTTTTCTGAAATCTCGCTAAATTTTGGAGTTAATTTTTTGTTACTGTGACCTTTCGATTTTTCTCTAATGCGGTAACTTCTTCCTTTTCAGTACACTAACTTCGAGCCCTGTCCTCATCCCCCTGTCTTGCTAACAAGCGTGTATCGCTTGGCTATGCGGGGAGGTAAGGCCAGCGGTGACTGAAAACTCCTGGTTTTGGTTTGTCGTCTTTGGTAACAGGCGTATTATTGCCTGCCACTGCGTCTAGCTAGTAGCAGGGTTACTTTCCTATTTATTTTGCGAATGGGTCGATTGGGTTTGGAGGATGTTTACCGGGCTCCGTCTGGCTAACAGGCGACCTCGCCTGGCACTGCGCCCCGTGGGACATTCTCGAAATTTATTCGGTCCCTCGATTTTTTTCCTTTCTTCTTTTTCCTTTTTGCTCTGCTGCTCCATCCTTCCTGAAGGCATGCAGAGTTGCGGCTCAGTCGTGGGTGGGCAGCTGAGTGATTTCTAAATTTGTTATTATTTTAGGAAGAAGTTTTACAGTTTGGTTCGGGGGTGGCCCCTAAGGGCGGGCGTGGAGAGCTTAGTATAGGACGAGTTGGTTGTGGAGGAGGGATGTGGCCTTAGGCAGCCTCCTTCTCCTCAACGAACCTGGATCCTGAGTTTGAAGTTGGAGATACCTGGTGTGGTCATTGATGGCACTCAATGGTGGCTCAAGTTGTTTTTCTCTGACAGTAAGATTTAGTTATCATTTAGAGTCTGGTCTCACGGATTGAAGTTCGTTGAACCATTTAGTAGTTTCAACTCGATGAGCAAGCTGATAGCGCCACCACCGACTGCCACCTTTGACTTCGGCCACCAAGATTTTCGGGAGAGGAGAGATCGTTCCGTCGCTGCCGTTATGTAATTTTGCCATTTAGATAAACGGAATAGTTTCGTTGTTAGAGTTAATTATTAGTAGTATTATTGTTGACTGTTTGTTAGTGCCTATTGTAAAAGCCACCGAATCACCGGTAAGATCGATAAATATTTAGCAATTTTATCAGCCCCGCTTTCATATCGTGCTATTGCGAAGTACAATGCCCAACCTACGGAGTGGTAAGCAAACCTCTGAGGATAATCGCGAGGAAGGAGTACCAGCCCCATCGAGGAACGAAAACGTGCCCCCAGCCGAGCCGGTCATGTCAATCCCGGACCAGATAACACAATTAAGATTAGAAGTAGAGAGGCTTAGCCTCCAACAGAGAGCGGCGGAGAACCCCCTGCTCACGCGTAACAATTCGGATCATTCTCCGGCCCGAGCCGAGCATCCGGTGGTATGTATGGAGACGTCAACTTTTACCAACAAAAGGAGATCACCTGTTCCAACCTGGAACATACGGTTCTCCGGCGATACCAGTGAGTTGTCGGTAGAGGAATTTTTGTTCCGTGTAGAACAACGGGCGCGCGACGAATGGGTCAGCCAGTCTGAGATCTGCCGGAACATATCATCTTTATTGAAGGGTGGGGCCGAAGATTGGTATTGGGCCCAGTTTCGCCGTCAAGTCCCTGACCCAGACTGGAACGAATTGAAAAGTCATCTGATCCGACAATTTAGAAATAGGGAATCCGATTTTCAGTGGATTAAGTTAATGCTGGACTTGAAACAGCAACACTACTCCTTCGATGAATATGTCGCCAAGATGGTAGCGCTGTATAACCGGATGTCGAATCCTATGCCGGAAGAAGACCTGGTAGAAATAGTTGTCCAAAATTTGAATGCCTCCCTGGGCTCGGTCATAATCGGACAGCATTTCTCGCATATGCAACAGCTACGTGAAGTTTGCTTGCGAGCGGAGCGATGGCAGATGCAAAAGAGACAGGAACGGAGGTTAGTTCCGAAACTGCACGAAGTGGATTTCAACGAAACCCATCCCGCATTCAATATAACTGCGGAGGAATTACCGGCTACCGTAGATGAAGTTCGACCCCTTAGTTCAGTTTCCAGGCGGAGGCCTATTCTGTGTTGGAATTGTCGGCAACAGGGGCATCCGTTCATGGAATGCCCTTCCACGACTCGCGGTCTGTTTTGCTACCAGTGTGGTAGACCAGGAGTTGTAACACCCAGGTGTCCCATATGTCAGGGAAACCGGGACCAGGGTGCGAGGCCAAACGGGAGCCCGCGCTCGAACTAGGTTCGCCCGTACCCCAGCCTGACTTATACGATCCCAATACTCGGTCAATTATAAGCGACTTCACGTCAACCGATTCTCTTCCCTCTTTTCCCTCTGAGGAGGTCAAACTTTCCTTTCTTTCCCGTTGGAAGAGATACGTCTCCACTCGCAACCGCATCTTTTCGGAGCCTCCTTTGGTGGACTCCAGCAATACTCCTCCCAAAATTAGGATGCGAGCCAAGGAGAAGCGACACCTTTCGCAGAAAGTTGTTTCTGCAATCATCTCTGACTTGTCAGATAACCGTCCTTTTGCGAAAGTCACCTTAGCCAACGAAGAGGTGATTGGTTTAATGGACAGTGGTGCCAATATCACCTGTTTGGGGAAAGATGCCGAATCATTTCTGGAGAGACATCCCGAAGTTACATTATACTCGTTGCAAACTTGTGTGCAAACAGCTAACGGGGCTTCACAGAGAATGCTGGGTTATGTTAAGGTGCCGATCTCCTTCGGAGGTCGGACCCGTGACCTGACTATCTATGTGGTGCCCGGTCTCTGTCAGAGGCTGTATCTCGGGTATGACTTTTGGAAACTTTTCGACATCGCTCCCCAAATAGTCGGCGAGATAAACGCTCCATCCGTGTCTGCAAAAATGCACGACTTAACGTCCACGCAATGCGAACGGTTGGAACGCGTCAAGGCCAGATTTCCCTCCTTCGATGTCTTCGGACTGGGAAAGACTAACCTGGAGGAACACATCATTGACACTGGTGACTCAGTTCCTATTAAACAGAGGCATTATCCCGTCTCACCCGCTGTACAACAGCTGATGTATGGTGAGTTGGACAGGATGCTGTCACTGGGTGTAATTGAGCCATCAAACAGTCCCTGGAATTCTCCAGTGGTGTTGGTTCGTAAACCAGGTAAGGTCCGCCTGTGCCTTGACTCGCGCAAGGTAAACAGTGTCACTGTCAAGGACGCCTACCCTCTTCCATACATTGATGGGCTTCTTGGTCGTCTTCAAGACACCAAGTTCATCACCAGTTTGGATCTTAAGGACGCCTTCTGGCAAATCCCACTTGAGATGAAGTCGCGAGAGAGGACAGCTTTCACTGTCCCTGGTCGTCCGCTGTACCAGTTCACAGTTATGCCTTTCGGCTTATGCAATGCCCCACAGCGCATGTGTCGCTTGATGGATAAGACCATCCCGGGCCATTTACGTGAAAACGTTTTTGTCTATCTGGACGACCTGCTCATTGTTTCACCTGACTTTGACTCCCACCTAAAGCTTTTGGACGAAGTGGCCAGCTGTCTCCGCCGTGCTGGTTTAACCATCAATTTGGCTAAAAGCAAATTTTGCGTGACTGAAGTGAAGTATCTCGGTTTCATAATTGGTGATGGGACTCTGAAAACTGATCCTAATAAGGTGACGGCCATCAAGGACTTCCCGACTCCGAAGTCTCATAAGCAGACCCGGAGGTTCTTGGGTATGACCGGATGGTATCAGCGCTTCATCCCCAATTATGCGAGCGTGGCTTCTTCAATCACGGATTGTTTGAAGTCTAAATCTTTTAGTTGGACTGATGAGGCCCAGCAGTCGTTCGAGACATTAAAAGAGCTGATGACTAAAGCTCCATTGTTAGTCACTCCAGATTTCTCTAGGCCTTTTTACATTCAGTGCGATGCTAGCAGGACTGGTGTAGGTAGTGTGCTCTTTCAAAAGGACATGGATGGAGGAGAACATCCGATTGCTTATATGTCCAAAAAGCTGAATGGAGCACAACGGAACTACACCATTACTGAGCTTGAATGCTATGCAGCCGTACTGAGTGTAAAGAAGTTTAGAGCATATGTTGAGGGTCAGGCTTTCACGATCATCACTGATCATGCTAGCTTGAAGTGGCTCATGGGCCAAAAGGAGATCAGCGGCAGATTAGCAAGGTGGAGTTTAAAGCTGCAGGGGTTCGATTTCAAAATCGAACATCGCAAAGGTAGCCAAAATGTGGTTCCTGATGCCTTGTCGCGCCTGCACGGAGTCGACGAATTATCCTTCTGTCAAGACGTGGACTTAGAGTCTCCGTCCTTCAAATCCCCCGAATATTTACAACTGGGTGAACAAATCTTGCAAGCCTCACGGCAGTTGCCAGACCTGCGGGTCGCAGATGGGTATGTATTCCATCGTACATCCCCACGTACCGGAGACCCTGTTGCTGATGATTTAACATGGAAGCTATGGGTCCCGCATGATTTAGCCAATTCCCTCATCGAGTCTGCTCACTCACCTCCACAAACTTCGCATGGTGGAGTGGGGAAAACCTTATCACGGCTTCGAAATAAATATTTTTGGCCGGGAATGGCCAAGCAGGTGCGAGAGTTTGTGTCACACTGTGACATTTGTAAGTCCACAAAAGCCCCTAATTCAGTCCTTCGACCACCTATGGGTAATCCCATGGAGGTGACGAGACCATTCCAGTTCTTGTATATAGACTTCTTGGGTCCTTATCCCCGGACAAAGAAAGGCCACACGGCCGTGCTCGTCGTCCTGGACGCCTTCAGCAAGTTCGCATTTCTCCACCCTGTGTCAGCCGAAACCACTGCGGCATCCGTCAAGTTTCTTGAGCAAACGGTGTTTCATACCTTTGGAGTCCCTGAAACTATCTTCTCCGACAATGGTCGGCAATTCACCTCCAAAGAGTTTGCCAAGTTGTTGAATGATTACGGCGTGCGGCATGTTCGCACCGCCGTATATTCGCCTCACCCTAACGCTTCCGAGCGGGTGAATAGATCTGTCCTATCCGCCATTAGGGCGTATCTGAAGGAAGATCATCGTGAGTGGGATAGACATCTGTCGTCCATTGAATGTGCTCTTCGTAGTGCCCACCACGAAGCGATTGGCATGTCCCCATATCAGGCCCTTTTTGGTAGTCATATGATCCTACACGGATCAGCATATCCAGTCCTGAAGAAACTGAACGTTTTCCAGGAGGGAGACATAGCCTTTTTGCCCTTGACGGATCGCCTGCAAATACTTCGTGATCGGGTCGAGCTTAAATTAGCCGCCGCTCACACTCGGCATGAGAACCGGTACAACTTGCGTAGCCGTGTGGTTGATTTTCAGCCCGGAGATGAGGTCTTTCGTAGAACCTTCTGGGTCAGCAATCGGGCCGGGCGGTTTAATGCCAAACTGGCACCCAAATTTGCAAAAGCCCGAATACGTACACGAATCGGAAATAGTCTTTATGAATTGGAGGACTTGCGTGGTAAGCCTCTAGGCACATACCATGCCAAAGACCTGCGGCCTTAGCACCACGTTGAAGCAAGCACTTCCTGAGTAGCCCTAAGAAGGCATCTCGCCGGCTTCACCGGTTAACCATAGGGTGCCTTTGGTCCGCTTAGGTAGCTTCCCTAGCGGATGGCACACCTCTTCGTCTCTCTAGTCGTCTGGGACCAGGTTTCCATGTTGGGTACCAACAGGGCTGCCAGACCAGTTCCCTACTGAGGCAGGGTCCCCCCAGTCCTTTTTTTTTTAAAAGGCCTCGAGCAGTCAGGTGAATTTCTACCGGCGAAATGTCACCTTGCGATCCACCGGGCGGAGACGACGGCAATGTGGTATTGCTGGAGATTCAACCCGATGGATCGGAAGGTAATGTTATTCGAGTGGTGGAGTTGAGATTTATGTGGACGCGGAAGGGGACAATATGGTATTGTCTTCGGACACGGCCTTGTTTCTCAATTCTACCCTCCGGTAGATTAACCGACAGCGGCGAGGAAACCCGATGGATCACTATAAATTCTGTTCGAACCATTTCTCTTCTAAATCTTTGGCCTGTTCACTCTATTGCCTGTGTCAAACATTATCGTCATTTTTGCAATTGCTCCCGGCTAGTTCAGGAGCAGACTCTTACTCTCAGGGCCATGGGTCGAGCCACACGTGCAGTCATCTTAATTAGATTTAACACAAAATACACCTAAGGCCGTTTTAGTTTTTTTCGGCTCCTCACTCCCTCGCAAGTCGGGTTTGTGGAGCCGAGGGATTGTAACGGCAGGCCCATCCCTTTATAAATAACTACCTTGGGGTAAACACTTTAAAAAAAAGTGCACTTGGGAAAAACTGGAAAAATTTGGGAAAGCCATGAGAAAAAAAATTGAAAGTTTTTTTTGGAGTCAGGGAGGGTCAGTCAGCGAATTTGTAGTGGGTGTTTGGAAACGAGGTTCGGAATTTTTTTTGGGCCAAAGTCAGTTTTTTTCGTCGTTCGGTTTTTTTGCAATAATTTTAATGCGATAATTACATAACCGTCGTGGTTTTTTGGACTTTCAGCTGGAATTTTTATCCTAATGTTGAATAACCCGACCAGTGTTAATATAACATAAAAAAAAAAAACGAACGTTGTTATACGCCGGTAAACTCGGTAAAATCAACACGAGCCGAGCCGGTTAGATTTGGTTAATTTAAGGAACAGTTTTCCTCGGAAGGAGGTGAATTCAACCTGGTGTTGGACAAATATAACTTATTGGCATGGTCTTATGGGAATTTCGCTCACTATATAAGAAGAATGTTTGCTGGCCCCCAAGGATATAATAGCAAGACAATGGATGCAGAAAGGATTGCAGCGGGTCCGGAATTACGATAATATGGTTAGGTAACCAATTAGCAGGAGGGAGGTACAAGATATTTATAAATCAGGTAAATTAGTATATTGAGTTAAACGTGAATAGGAGGAGGCGAAAGAATTTCCGGTTGATGGTGCCCGGAATGCATTAAGGCTTTCGAGAATCCAGTTAGGGAGTTATATCGCAGAAGTCCGCCGATTTATGTGGTTAAGGTTTGTGAAGAACCCGGTTAAGAAGAAGTCTCCGAAGTCAGCCTATTTTTGTGAGGTCATGCAGTCTTATGTTAAATTATATTCAGGTTGAGACATTGTGACAATTTTAATGTTTAGCTATTAGTATTTTTTTATTATTTGGATTTTTTGAAAATTGGTTTTTGTGAATAATCTGTGAAAGCAAAAGGATCCTCGAACTGGCCAGCGCGACGATTTTCTTGTTCGTTTACTTTTTTTGTATAAAATATTGAGTATCCTTACCCGAATTGAATTTTTGTTTAAAATAATATTCCGTCTCATGTTGTTTTGTGTTGGTAACTTTTGTAGTTAAACATTATGTTTATTTGTGTTTTAAATATTTAAATATATCTATATATTTTTGTAAGAAGATTACATGCCTGTATGTTCTTAAATCTGCTGACTTTACTTTTGGGAGAAAATTTCTTTTAGGATGACAGGCTAACTGCCTAAACGATGGCATAGCGGTGGTCGACTCTTCTCTCCCGGTACTTTGTTTATTTCAGGTACTCTTCTAGGCACTCGGCGTTCGCCCTTGTGGGGCCGTTCATGGACAGGTAAAATGGTGATGTACAGGTAGGTGTACCTCGGGATCTTACTACCCCACGACCCCCCGACGAGCAAGCCCTTGTAATGAGGCCCGGGGTATCGCCTTAAGGATAACTTTTTTTGGAAATTTATTTTGCAAATTTGTGTTGTATGTGGATCCGATGATGGCTTCTTCGGGGCAACCAACGGAAGGTTCACATTACAAATGGCGCCCAACGTAGGCTTATAGGCCCTCATATATCCTGCACGGACATTTTTTTTGAAATTTTGAGAAATTGTTTTCGGTATGTCGGACATGCCATGACTGCCTTTACGGCTGGATTTTTTATTTTTGCGTTTTTGTTTTCGATTTTAGTAGTGCATCACCTTGAATGTTTACGGTTCGTCGTGGGGCCAAGCAGTACCGCGATGCCTTGGTCCCTACCAATTTCTTTTTCTGAAATCTCGCTAAATTTTGGAGTTAATTTTTTGTTACTGTGACCTTTCGATTTTTCTCTAATGCGGTAACTTCTTCCTTTTCAGTACACTAACTTCGAGCCCTGTCCTCATCCCCCTGTCTTGCTAACAAGCGTGTATCGCTTGGCTATGCGGGGAGGTAAGGCCAGCGGTGACTGAAAACTCCTGGTTTTGGTTTGTCGTCTTTGGTAACAGGTGTATTATTGCCTGCCACTGCGTCTAGCTAGTAGCAGGGTTACTTTCCTATTTATTTTGCGAATGGGTCGATTGGGTTTGGAGGATGTTTACCGGGCTCCGTCTGGCTAACAGGCGACCTCGCCTGGCACTGCGCCCCGTGGGACATTCTCGAAATTTATTCGGTCCCTCGATTTTTTTCCTTTCTTCTTTTTCCTTTTTGCTCTGCTGCTCCATCCTTCCTGAAGGCATGCAGAGTTGCGGCTCAGTCGTGGGTGGGCAGCTGAGTGATTTCTAAATTTGTTATTATTTTAGGAAGAAGTTTTACAGTTTGGTTCGGGGGTGGCCCCTAAGGGCGGGCGTGGAGAGCTTAGTATAGGACGAGTTGGTTGTGGAGGAGGGATGTGGCCTTAGGCAGCCTCCTTCTCCTCAACGAACCTGGATCCTGAGTTTGAAGTTGGAGATACCTGGTGTGGTCATTGATGGCACTCAATGGTGGCTCAAGTTGTTTTTCTCTGACAGTAAGATTTAGTTATCATTTAGAGTCTGGTCTCACGGATTGAAGTTCGTTGAACCATTTAGTAGTTTCAACTCGATGAGCAAGCTGATAGCGCCACCACCGACTGCCACCTTTGACTTCGGCCACCAAGATTTTCGGGAGAGGAGAGATCGTTCCGTCGCTGCCGTTATGTAATTTTGCCATTTAGATAAACGGAATAGTTTCGTTGTTAGAGTTAATTATTAGTAGTATTATTGTTGACTGTTTGTTAGTGCCTATTGTAAAAGCCACCGAATCACCGGTAAGATCGATAAATATTTAGCAATTTTATCAGCCCCGCTTTCATATCGTGCTATTGCGAAGTACAATGCCCAACCTACGGAGTGGTAAGCAAACCTCTGAGGATAATCGCGAGGAAGGAGTACCAGCCCCATCGAGGAACGAAAACGTGCCCCCAGCCGAGCCGGTCATGTCAATCCCGGACCAGATAACACAATTAAGATTAGAAGTAGAGAGGCTTAGCCTCCAACAGAGAGCGGCGGAGAACCCCCTGCTCACGCGTAACAATTCGGATCATTCTCCGGCCCGAGCCGAGCATCCGGTGGTATGTATGGAGACGTCAACTTTTACCAACAAAAGGAGATCACCTGTTCCAACCTGGAACATACGGTTCTCCGGCGATACCAGTGAGTTGTCGGTAGAGGAATTTTTGTTCCGTGTAGAACAACGGGCGCGCGACGAATGGGTCAGCCAGTCTGAGATCTGCCGGAACATATCATCTTTATTGAAGGGTGGGGCCGAAGATTGGTATTGGGCCCAGTTTCGCCGTCAAGTCCCTGACCCAGACTGGAACGAATTGAAAAGTCATCTGATCCGACAATTTAGAAATAGGGAATCCGATTTTCAGTGGATTAAGTTAATGCTGGACTTGAAACAGCAACACTACTCCTTCGATGAATATGTCGCCAAGATGGTAGCGCTGTATAACCGGATGTCGAATCCTATGCCGGAAGAAGACCTGGTAGAAATAGTTGTCCAAAATTTGAATGCCTCCCTGGGCTCGGTCATAATCGGACAGCATTTCTCGCATATGCAACAGCTACGTGAAGTTTGCTTGCGAGCGGAGCGATGGCAGATGCAAAAGAGACAGGAACGGAGGTTAGTTCCGAAACTGCACGAAGTGGATTTCAACGAAACCCATCCCGCATTCAATATAACTGCGGAGGAATTACCGGCTACCGTAGATGAAGTTCGACCCCTTAGTTCAGTTTCCAGGCGGAGGCCTATTCTGTGTTGGAATTGTCGGCAACAGGGGCATCCGTTCATGGAATGCCCTTCCACGACTCGCGGTCTGTTTTGCTACCAGTGTGGTAGACCAGGAGTTGTAACACCCAGGTGTCCCATATGTCAGGGAAACCGGGACCAGGGTGCGAGGCCAAACGGGAGCCCGCGCTCGAACTAGGTTCGCCCGTACCCCAGCCTGACTTATACGATCCCAATACTCGGTCAATTATAAGCGACTTCACGTCAACCGATTCTCTTCCCTCTTTTCCCTCTGAGGAGGTCAAACTTTCCTTTCTTTCCCGTTGGAAGAGATACGTCTCCACTCGCAACCGCATCTTTTCGGAGCCTCCTTTGGTGGACTCCAGCAATACTCCTCCCAAAATTAGGATGCGAGCCAAGGAGAAGCGACACCTTTCGCAGAAAGTTGTTTCTGCAATCATCTCTGACTTGTCAGATAACCGTCCTTTTGCGAAAGTCACCTTAGCCAACGAAGAGGTGATTGGTTTAATGGACAGTGGTGCCAATATCACCTGTTTGGGGAAAGATGCCGAATCATTTCTGGAGAGACATCCCGAAGTTACATTATACTCGTTGCAAACTTGTGTGCAAACAGCTAACGGGGCTTCACAGAGAATGCTGGGTTATGTTAAGGTGCCGATCTCCTTCGGAGGTCGGACCCGTGACCTGACTATCTATGTGGTGCCCGGTCTCTGTCAGAGGCTGTATCTCGGGTATGACTTTTGGAAACTTTTCGACATCGCTCCCCAAATAGTCGGCGAGATAAACGCTCCATCCGTGTCTGCAAAAATGCACGACTTAACGTCCACGCAATGCGAACGGTTGGAACGCGTCAAGGCCAGATTTCCCTCCTTCGATGTCTTCGGACTGGGAAAGACTAACCTGGAGGAACACATCATTGACACTGGTGACTCAGTTCCTATTAAACAGAGGCATTATCCCGTCTCACCCGCTGTACAACAGCTGATGTATGGTGAGTTGGACAGGATGCTGTCACTGGGTGCAATTGAGCCATCAAACAGTCCCTGGAATTCTCCAGTGGTGTTGGTTCGTAAACCAGGTAAGGTCCGCCTGTGCCTTGACTCGCGCAAGGTAAACAGTGTCACTGTCAAGGACGCCTACCCTCTTCCATACATTGATGGGCTTCTTGGTCGTCTTCAAGACACCAAGTTCATCACCAGTTTGGATCTTAAGGACGCCTTCTGGCAAATCCCACTTGAGATGAAGTCGCGAGAGAGGACAGCTTTCACTGTCCCTGGTCGTCCGCTGTACCAGTTCACAGTTATGCCTTTCGGCTTATGCAATGCCCCACAGCGCATGTGTCGCTTGATGGATAAGACCATCCCGGGCCATTTACGTGAAAACGTTTTTGTCTATCTGGACGACCTGCTCATTGTTTCACCTGACTTTGACTCCCACCTAAAGCTTTTGGACGAAGTGGCCAGCTGTCTCCGCCGTGCTGGTTTAACCATCAATTTGGCTAAAAGCAAATTTTGCGTGACTGAAGTGAAGTATCTCGGTTTCATAATTGGTGATGGGACTCTGAAAACTGATCCTAATAAGGTGACGGCCATCAAGGACTTCCCGACTCCGAAGTCTCATAAGCAGACCCGGAGGTTCTTGGGTATGACCGGATGGTATCAGCGCTTCATCCCCAATTATGCGAGCGTGGCTTCTTCAATCACGGATTGTTTGAAGTCTAAATCTTTTAGTTGGACTGATGAGGCCCAGCAGTCGTTCGAGACATTAAAAGAGCTGATGACTAAAGCTCCATTGTTAGTCACTCCAGATTTCTCTAGGCCTTTTTACATTCAGTGCGATGCTAGCAGGACTGGTGTAGGTAGTGTGCTCTTTCAAAAGGACATGGATGGAGGAGAACATCCGATTGCTTATATGTCCAAAAAGCTGAATGGAGCACAACGGAACTACACCATTACTGAGCTTGAATGCTATGCAGCCGTACTGAGTGTAAAGAAGTTTAGAGCATATGTTGAGGGTCAGGCTTTCACGATCATCACTGATCATGCTAGCTTGAAGTGGCTCATGGGCCAAAAGGAGCTCAGCGGCAGATTAGCAAGGTGGAGTTTAAAGCTGCAGGGGTTCGATTTCAAAATCGAACATCGCAAAGGTAGCCAAAATGTGGTTCCTGATGCCTTGTCGCGCCTGCACGGAGTCGACGAATTATCCTTCTGTCAAGACGTGGACTTAGAGTCTCCGTCCTTCAAATCCCCCGAATATTTACAACTGGGTGAACAAATCTTGCAAGCCTCACGGCAGTTGCCAGACCTGCGGGTCGCAGATGGGTATGTATTCCATCGTACATCCCCACGTACCGGAGACCCTGTTGCTGATGATTTAACATGGAAGCTATGGGTCCCGCATGATTTAGCCAATTCCCTCATCGAGTCTGCTCACTCACCTCCACAAACTTCGCATGGTGGAGTGGGGAAAACCTTATCACGGCTTCGAAATAAATATTTTTGGCCGGGAATGGCCAAGCAGGTGCGAGAGTTTGTGTCTAACTGTGACATTTGTAAGTCCACAAAAGCCCCTAATTCAGTCCTTCGACCACCTATGGGTAATCCATGGAGGTGACGAGACCATTCCAGTTCTTGTATATAGACTTCTTGGGTCCTTATCCCCGGACAAAGAAAGGCCACACGGCCGTGCTCGTCGTCCTGGACGCCTTCAGCAAGTTCGCATTTCTCCACCCAGTGTCAGCCGAAACCACTGCGGCATCCGTCAAGTTTCTTGAGCAAACGGTGTTTCATACCTTTGGAGTCCCTGAAACTATCTTCTCCGACAATGGTCGGCAATTCACCTCCAAAGAGTTTGCCAAGTTGTTGAATGATTACGGCGTGCGGCATGTTCGCACCGCCGTATATTCGCCTCACCCTAACGCTTCCGAGCGGGTGAATAGATCTGTCCTATCCGCCATTAGGGCGTATCTGAAGGAAGATCATCGTGAGTGGGATAGACATCTGTCGTCCATTGAATGTGCTCTTCGTAGTGCCCACCACGAAGCGATTGGCATGTCCCCATATCAGGCCCTTTTTGGTAGTCATATGATCCTACACGGATCAGCATATCCAGTCCTGAAGAAACTGAACGTTTTCCAGGAGGGAGACATAGCCTTTTTGCCCTTGACGGATCGCCTGCAAATACTTCGTGATCGGGTCGAGCTTAAATTAGCCGCCGCTCACACTCGGCATGAGAACCGGTACAACTTGCGTAGCCGTGTGGTTGATTTTCAGCCCGGAGATGAGGTCTTTCGTAGAACCTTCTGGGTCAGCAATCGAGCCGGGCGGTTTAATGCCAAACTGGCACCCAAATTTGCAAAAGCCCGAATACGTACACGAATCGGAAATAGTCTTTATGAATTGGAGGACTTGCGTGGTAAGCCTCTAGGCACATACCATGCCAAAGACCTGCGGCCTTAGCACCACGTTGAAGCAAGCACTTCCTGAGTAGCCCTAAGAAGGCATCTCGCCGGCTTCACCGGTTAACCATAGGGTGCCTTTGGTCCGCTTAGGTAGCTTCCCTAGCGGATGGCACACCTCTTCGTCTCTCTAGTCGTCTGGGACCAGGTTTCCATGTTGGGTACCAACAGGGCTGCCAGACCAGTTCCCTACTGAGGCAGGGTCCCCCCAGTCCTTTTTTTTTTAAAAGGCCTCGAGCAGTCAGGTGAATTTCTACCGGCGAAATGTCACCTTGCGATCCACCGGGCGGAGACGACGGCAATGTGGTATTGCTGGAGATTCAACCCGATGGATCGGAAGGTAATGTTATTCGAGTGGTGGAGTTGAGATTTATGTGGACGCGGAAGGGGACAATATGGTATTGTCTTCGGACACGGCCTTGTTTCTCAACTCTACCCTCCGGTAGATTAACCGACAGCGGCGAGGAAACCCGATGGATCACTATAAATTCTGTTCGAACCATTTCTCTTCTAAATCTTTGGCCTGTTCACTCTATTGCCTGTGTCAAACATTATCGTCATTTTTGCAATTGCTCCCGGCTAGTTCAGGAGCAGACTCTTACTCTCAGGGTCATGGGTCGAGCCACACGTGCAGTCATCTTAATTAGATTTAACACAAAATACACCTAAGGCCGTTTTAGTTTTTTTCGGCTCCTCACTCCCTCGCAAGTCGGGTTTGTGGAGCCGAGGGATTGTAACGGCAGGCCCATCCCTTTATAAATAACTACCTTGGGGTAAACACTTTAAAAAAAAGTGCACTTGGGAAAAACTGGAAAAATTTGGGAAAGCCATGAGAAAAAAAATTGAAAGTTTTTTTTGGAGTCAGGGAGGGTCAGTCAGCGAATTTGTAGTGGGTGTTTGGAAACGAGGTTCGGAATTTTTTTTGGGCCAAAGTCAGTTTTTTTCGTCGTTCGGTTTTTTTGCAATAATTTTAATGCGATAATTACATAACCGTCGTGGTTTTTTGGACTTTCAGCTGGAATTTTTATCCTAATGTTGAATAACCCGACCAGTGTTAATATAACATAAAAAAAAAAAAACGAACGTTGTTATACGCCGGTAAACTCGGTAAAATCAACACGAGCCGAGCCGGTTAGATTTGGTTAATTTAAGGAACAGTTTTCCTCGGAAGGAGGTGAATTCAACCTGGTGTTGGACAAATATAACTTATTGGCATGGTCTTATGGGAATTTCGCTCACTATATAAGAAGAATGTTTGCTGGCCCCCAAGGATATAATAGCAAGACAATGGATGCAGAAAGGATTGCAGCGGGTCCGGAATTACGATAATATGGTTAGGTAACCAATTAGCAGGAGGGAGGTACAAGATATTTATAAATCAGGTAAATTAGTACCTATATTGAGTTAAACGTGAAGAAGAGGAGGCGAAAGAATTTCCGGTTGATGGTGCCCGGAATGCATTAAGGCTTTCGAGAATCCAGTTAGGGAGTTATATCGCAGAAGTCCGCCGATTTATGTGGTTAAGGTTTGTGAAGAACCCGGTTAAGAAGAAGTCTCCGAAGTCAGCCTATTTTTGTGAGGTCATGCAGTCTTATGTTAAATTATATTCAGGTTGAGACATTGTGACAATTTTAATGTTTAGCTATTGGTATTTTTTTATTATTTGGATTTTTTGAAAATTGGTTTTTGTGAATAATCTGTGAAAGCAAAAGGATCCTCGAACTGGCCAGCGCGACGATTTTCTTGTTCGTTTACTTTTTTTGTATAAAATATTGAGTATCCTTACCCGAATTGAATTTTTGTTTAAAATAATATTCCGTCTCATGTTGTTTTGTGTTGGTAACTTTTGTAGTTAAACATTATGTTTATTTGTGTTTTAAATATTTAAATATATCTATATATTTTTGTAAGAAGATTACATGCCTGTATGTTCTTAAATCTGCTGACTTTACTTTTGGGAGAAAATTTCTTTTAGGATGACAGGCTAACTGCCTAAACGATGGCATAGCGGTGGTCGACTCTTCTCTCCCGGTACTTTGTTTATTTCAGGTACTCTTCTAGGCACTCGGCGTTCGCCCTTGTGGGGCCGTTCATGGACAGGTAAAATGGTGATGTACAGGTAGGTGTACCTCGGGATCTTACTACCCCACGACCCCCCGACGAGCAAGCCCTTGTAATGAGGCCCGGGGTATCGCCTTAAGGATAACTTTTTTTGGAAATTTATTTTGCAAATTTGTGTTGTATGTGGATCCGATGATGGCTTCTTCGGGGCAACCAACGGAAGGTTCACATTACACAATTACAGTACAGGCTACCCCCTTCACCCACAACTTTTCCTCTTCTTCAAACTCAGCTCTCAATTTTGCTTATCTATTATAAAATCTTTTATTATTATTAACTAGCATAAAACCCGCGTGCCATGCAACGCCTTTAAATAAAAACTGTTTATTATGTGCAATGTTTTAGTTAAAAAAAAAAAAAAAACAAACAAAAAAGTCAGCTGTTATTATCCCTAAAAGGGTTTATTATAGTGCATTTTTTTAATAAATATGGTAAACAAATTGCTGCGTATATCACCTCTGCTCAACAAATCTGCAAGTTTTGAAGCAGAGATTGGCATGTTTATGTCATCAAGAGAAGTGACATTTTAGGTTTTGACGAACGTTCGTTAAGTTTGTTCGCCTATTTACGTGGATGCAAGAAATTATGAAGCAATCACAAATGAATATTAAATAAAGTGAATTTCGAGTCATACATTTCTACGTGATTATAGGGATACACTGTCAAAATTTCAGCCCTTCAGCTTCAGAGGTTTGGGTTAACCCCATTTCACCCCCTTATGGGATGAATTTCGAGTAATCGCCTCTTAGTGGATGTCCACGTCATTATAGGGATGCACTGTCGAAATTTCAGCCCTATAGCTCCAGTAGTTTGGTAACCCCATTTCACTGCGATAGGGGATGAATTTCGAAAAATCGCCTCTTAGTGAATGTCCACGTCATTATAGAGATGCACTGCGAAAATTAAAGCCCTTCAGCTCTAGCGGTTTGGGTTAACCCCATTTCACCCCCTTAGGGGATAAATTTCAAAAAATCGCCCCTAAGTGGATGTCCATGTCATTATAGAGATGCACTGTCAAAATTAAAGCCCTTCAGCTTCAGCGGTGTGGGTTAACCCCATTTCACTCCCTTAGGGGATGAATTTCGAAAAATCGCTTTAATAGTGGATGTCCACGTCATTAATGGGATGCACTGTCAAAATTTCAGCCCTATAGCTCCAGCGGTTTGGGTAAACCCTATTTCACCCCCTTAGGGGATGAATTTCGAAAAATCGCTTTATAGTAGATGTCCACGCCATTATAGGGATGCACTGTCAAAACTTCAGCCTTATAGCTATAGGGGTTTGGAAAATCCCCATTTCACACCCTTAGGGGATGAATTTCGAAAAATCGCTTTATAGTGGATGTCCACGCCATTATAGGGATGCACTGTCAAAATTTCAGCCCTATAAATTTAGCGGTTTGGAAAAACCCCATTTCACCCCCTTAGGGGATGAATTTCGAAAAATCGCTTCTTAGTGGATGTCCACGTCATTGAAGGGATGCACTGTCAAAATTTCAGCCCTAACCCCATTTAACCCCCTTAGGGGATAAATTTCAAAAAATCGCTCCTACGTGGATGTCCACGTCATTATAGGGATGCACGGTCAAAATTAAAGCCCTTCAGCTTCAGCGGTGTGGGTTAACCCCATTTCACCCCCTTAGGGAATGAATTTCGAAAAATCGCTTCTTAGTGGATGTCCACGCCATTATAGGGATGCACTGTCAAAATTTCAGCCCTATAGCTATAGCGGTTTGGAAAAACCCCATTTCACCCCCTTAGGGGATGAATTTCAAAAAATCGCTTCCTAGTGGATGTCCACGTTATTGAAGGGATGCACTGTCAAAATTTCAGCCCTATAGCTCCAGCGGTTTGGGTAAACCCCATTTCCCCCCTTAGGGGATGAATTTCGAAAAATCGCTTCAATAGTGGATGTGCACGTCATTAAAGGAATGCACTGTCAAAATTTCAGCCCTATAGCTCCAGCGGTTTGGGTAAACCCCATTTCACCCCCTTAAGGGATGAATTTCGTAACATTGCTTCTTAGTGGATGTCCACGTCATTATAGGGATGCACTGTCAAAATTTCAGCCTTATAGCTCCAGCGGTTTTGAGTTGACCCTATTTCACCCCCTTAGGGGATTATTTTCGAAAAATCGCTAGGGATACACTGTCAAAAATTTCAGCCCTTTAGCTCTAGCGGTTTAGGTTGTGCGTTGTCTGTCAGTCAGTTACTTTTTATACAATAGAAAAAAAGTATAGAAAAAAATATCCCCTTACAACTTATTGAACCCCATTTCACCCCATTCAACCCTTTTTTCTCCTAAAAAAAGTGGCCTATGTCCGTCTCCAAGGTCTAAACTATGTCTGTTGCAAATTTCATCAAAATCGGTCCAGCGGTTTAGGCGTGAAAGCGTAACATACAGACAGACAGACAGACAGACAGACAGACAGACAGAGTTACTTTCGCATTTATAATATTAGTAAGGATATAAAAAAATACATTTTGAAATACACGTCGTTTCGACGGATGGTTAGCTTAAATGGTGTACGCCAGAAGGTTAGCTATCTAGGGTTAAATTGACAAGTTTTGCTAATATCTAATAAACTCGATGGAATGAGACCCGTTCTAAATGAAGTGATCTTTTAAGGGTTCTGCACAGCGATAGCCTTGTCAAAATCCGACAACCTTTCAAAATCGTGCAAAAATTTCGTTACCCTTTACAAACAGCGTGAATTTTTCAAACCTTGGATTAGCACTTTTTGACGGGGAATTGTTTTCTAAGCGTGGTACAGTTTCAGAAAATTGCGGTTCATCCCGGGATTTCCAGTAGTTACCGCAAAATTTGGTCTTTTTGGTCAAGTCTGACAAGTACTCAACAGTTACAGTTTTGCTAATATCTCAGGAAAGCTTTGGAATTTCCAAATAAGTCATTCGCTTCTCAGTTTGTCAATGGCGCTTCAGCCCGCTCAATACGAATTTGAACACCCGCTTTAGTGCAGGGAACGAAGTACGGAGGAAATGTTTGTTTGCTAAAGTTCAGGAAACACAAATTCTATAACAATTTATTATAACAATTTTGCAGGAAGTTAATTTATTTATTATTTTATTTCTTAGATAAACGATAGCAGCGGCACGTCAGCGATATGGACGTGTGGGAGCCGAGCCATGGAAGATACCATGAGAAGCCCAGAGAATGGCTTCACGCGGGCAAAAGTAGGCGGAATACACGTCTACAGCTGCTATGCGGCGCCAAGCCTGACACTAGACGATTACGAGTCGATGCTGGAAAGGTTAGCCACCGACGCGAGCCGCCATCACCCGGTAATATTAGCGGGTGATTTCAATGCTTGGGCTGTCGAATGGGGCAGTCGACAAACGAATGCAAGAGGGCGCATACTTCTAGAAGTATTCTCGCGACTTAACGTAGTGTTAGTCAACACTGGAGGCGAAAACACCTTCCAAAGGGGTGGGAGAACATCTGTAATCGACATCACTTATGGGAGCGATTCAGTGGCCAAAGACCTACAGTGGCGGGTGAGCGATTTGTGCACGCACAGCAACCACCAAGCCATCATCTTCGAGGTTTGCCAGCGTATAGAAAAGAGGAATCCTAGGTACGGAATGGCTAGAGGATGGACCGTTAAGAAACTCGACGCAGAGGTGTTCGAGGAAGTATTCCTGCATGATGTGAGGTCGGCAGGAGGTGCCAGGGAAGGGGCAGAGGAAATAGAAGAGTCAGTGAAACGGGCATGTGACGCATCCATGCCAAGGCGCGCCGGCAATCGTAGACTTTCCCTGGGGTGGAGCCTACACTCGGACCCCTGGGGTGGAGCCTACAAAATGGTTATGTCAGCGGTCAAGGGCAAACGCTCTTCGCCGATCACCTGCCCCGCGCTGCTCCATAGTATTGTGTATGTCCTGTTTCCACAGAACGTACGCACGGTTGATCTACCCACCCTCCAGGTGGACCCAGAAGAGATACCTGCGGTGACCGCAGATGAGATTCTGGAGGCTGCAAAAAATGTAGCCATCAATAAGGCCCCTGGCATGGATGGCATACCAAATAAAGCGGCGAAGCTAGCAGCTTCAATAGCGCCAGACAGGTTCGCTGAAGTCTTCACAGCGTGCCTGAGAGAGGGGGTCTTCCCGGAGCGATGGAAACAGCAGAAACTCGTGCTCCTACCGAAACCGAACAAACCTCTAGGGGACCCATCGTCCTACAGACCGATATGCCTCCTTAGTTGTATAGGCAAACTTTTCGAGAGGGTGATCTGTAACAGGATTCTCCCTAGCGTCGAAAGGGTAGGTGGCCTGTCGGACAAGGACTGTTGGACTCAGCAAGTTAGCAAGGACCTTTCTTCATATGGGTCCCAGGTCAGAGCAAAACATATCTCCCAACTTCAAAGAAGTCGGGACGAATCAAATAGATACAGTGGCGTAGCGTGGGAGGTGCCGAGGGGGCCATTGCCCCGGGCGGCGTAGATGTTGGGGGCGGCGGCCAAACTGGATCGAGCTAGAGATGCTGCTGGTAACATCAGGCCCTAACCATTGCCACATCCAGCACGATGTCCTGGCTGATGGTGTCTATAGGCCAAACCTAAATGGGAAGGGAAGTGAAGTCATGTGAAGTTAGGTACCATTCCATATAAATGTATGAGAGCAAGGACGGCGCTTTCATAAGTGAAAATGGTGCACTTGCACCGGGCGCAATTTCAGAAATTAAGATTTAAAAAAAATTGAAAAAGTGATCCCATTGTCATATATTACACGAAATGCACCTTCTGTGCGTTTTACCATTGCCTTCTGTAAGGTGTGGCCAATGCAATTTCATTTAGTTCGCCTGATTTTGTCGTTTTTCCTTTCTTGGCTGGCACGGTGCCATAGGTCATGATTTGTAATTCAAATAAGTCGTACTATTTATAGATCACTACTTCGGCGAGAAACACCTGGATCGCCTTTGTTCTGAAGTTTTTGAAAGCGGCTTCTATGTCCAGTAAGGCTGTTAAGTGGACTGCTTTGTTATGCAAGACTCTACCGTAGAAACCAATATATGCAGTGCAGTGACCACATATTATCCTTCGAAATATAAAGGATTGGAGAACGACTTCTTTATGGAGACTCCAGTTTGTAGCATTATTAGTGCTGGAAATAGTTAAGGAAGTGCAGCTTACAATGAAAATCATCGGAGAGCATTAATCAGCATTAGCGGGAGAGTTTTGTGAATTTAAAGCGTAAGTAAACTCAGCACAAAAGCAAGATCGCGAAGCAAATCCTGATTGGACAAAGGCAAGGGCGCGCTTTCATAGGTGCAACTGGTGTATTTGCACTGGGCGCAATTGGACAGGGCGCAATTTCAAAAAAGTGAAAGAATAGGTAATTCCGTGCCTTCATTTAAAATGAGTGTTTGTGTCTTCTTTCATTTTCCTTTACTGCCATCAAAAAATGAACAAAAATGAAGGGGGCGCAATATGTATATGCACTGGGCGCAAAAAAGCCAAACGCCGGCTTATTATGAGAGTGACCAATATGGTAGTAAGTGGATGTTACATCTACTTCAGTGGAAGTTACGTCTACTTTACTTCTGCGTTACTTTTCATTTAGGTTTGGTCTTATTTCTGGACTATAAAGTTGATGCATCAAAATTATCCAACGAAACTCTCCTATTTGACGGATTATCAAAAAAGCGTACGCCTGTGATGGAAGACAACCCCTTTTCTATTAGTAAATTATTTGGCGTAATTCTTTCGATTATTTGCAGGGCATAATTTCTCTAGTTGTCCATATTAGAGTTGAGAATGAATCGTCTTATTAATTGGAAATACAGAATGCAGACAAACAAATCTATTGAAATTTGGACAGGACAATGACCGTCGAGTCAGCTAACTGAAAATATAAATGAGCATGTTGTATGAGACTCTCAATGCGCATGGAAACAGCGATTTTAAGATTCCCTTCTTTTATGACGTGGGCTGTAAATGCTGAAGTTTGAGAAGGGTTCCAACAGCTGCCGCATTTGTCCTTAAAATCCCCTTTAATAGTATTGGGCTGCGATGATGGGAAATAAAACCTCCAGGTATTGGACAGAGAAGTGTTTAAGCTTAACCTCGGGCGTCTACGAGGCTTTCTATCTAAAGACAGACTGAAATAAATTACAGAGAGAAATTACTGATTCAAGCTCTCTGGGTTTGTTAAAGTTTATAATTCAGCCCAACCTTGAAGCACGGATATAGCCTGCGCCAAAACAATTGGAAATCTCAAAATCGATTTTTTTGATGACCAGCGAAAGTCTCAAATCTTCACCACGAAAGTGGCTTCGAAAAGAAAAGTGCACCTCGTCATTCCGTTTGTTTAAAACCCCAAATCACCTGCTCATTTATATTTTCAATCGAAATCTCACTACGACTCTTGTCCTGGTCAGATGCTATGGTGGAGTGTTGTTCCCGGTAAACGAGTTTCAAAAGGGAAATTAAAATGCATATGCGCTTGAGTTTTATCCATACACGGAATGTTAATGTATGTGGGAGTTGTCATTACCTCGCCTGCGCGTAAAATTCCCATTTATTTTGGCGCGCACTATACCGAACATTCATTAGTTACATATGATTCATTGCGTTTACATGATGCCTTGAATTCTTGGATTGAAAATTACTTGAAATTCAAGTTGGGTTTTGATTCATTGATTAAAAGAATCAATTCGAAAGTAGGGGGCAGCAAATTTATGGTTCGCCCCGGGTGGCACAAATCCACGCTACGCCACTGAATAGATATTATCGTCCTTAACTAGCTTCCCCCCAAAATTCAAACCATCTCCAAGCCCGTCATTCAAAACCAACATCTTCTGATAACTTAAGATTCTTCTATCCTAACTGCAGTGGATTGAGAGGCAAACTAAAGGATCTTTTTATCGACTCCAAATGGGGCCTCGGTAGCCTAGGGAGTAAGGCGCCTGGCTACTATCCCAGAGGTCCCGGGTTCGATTCCCGGCGGTGCCACGGTCCTAGCCTTTCCCAATTTCCCACCCACATAACTTTCCTTCTTTCTTCTTCCCTCTTTACATTCCTGATCCCTCCTGTCATAGCCTTCGTTAGCCCTTCCCCGCCCCACCAAAAAGCGCATGTCATCGGTTGGTTGAGATTCAACTCGTTTCAGGAGGCATAACACTCCAGCGAGTTGTTTCTCGATGCCCCGATGACAAAGTCGCCAGTAATGGTTGGGAGTAGGTGGACTAAAAAAACATCGCGGGTAGGTTGTGACAGTTCCTTTCTTCCCCGACTAGAGCTGCTGTTCGACATTGCACTCTATATGAAGAAAATAGACTGTCGACACAGTATAAAGGGCGTTTCCTGTGACTCTAGTCTTTCACATAAAAAAAAAAAAAAATTCTGTGTCTTCAATGTACTAGTGTTTAACCGAGATTTGGTTGAATGACTCCTTCCTTAACGAGGAGATCTTGCATGGCAGCTGGTCCATTCATAAATGCGATAGAGATTATATATCTACCGGTCTCTCAAGAGGAGGTGGTGTCCTCATAGCTGTTAGAGACTCCTTAAATAGTGAACTGATCGCGACTACATCGTCTCAAACCTTTGAATATATTTTAGTACAAGTAAAGTTCGGAAAGAAATACATTGTCATCGATTCTTTTTACTTACCTCTAAACTCCGACGAATCTATATAATGATAATGTGATTCATATAATATGTAGATGAAATATCCAACGATAATCATAGGTGATTTTAATCAACCTAATATATCTTTTATTCGTGACGAGGAAGACAGTTATTTACTTCCGATTAATGTATCAAACCCCGTCGATATAAAGTTTATCGACAATCTTTACAGCAACGACCTGCAACAGGTAATTACCCAACCAAATTCAAATGGGAAATGGTTGGATTTAATCTTCACTAACCTCTATGAGGATTTGAACGTGATTACCGCTTCTGAAGAGGATAATCTATTTAATAATTACTACACATCATTCCGCGTGGGTCATTGAGCTCAGTTCTACAATAACTGATTATCTCGCCTCCTATAACAACTCTGTAGTCTTCGATTTTAAGAATGCTGATAATGTTAGTATTAGCACTGAATTATCCCTTATTAACTGGGAGGATCTACTTGATGGTGATGATATTGACGAGCTAGTTACTAGATTCTACGATGTTATCTTCAACACCATTGGCAGATTCGTACCCTAAATAAAAAAAGGAATAAATTGACGGAGCCATGGCTTGACAAAAACACTCGGTCCCTTCGTAATAGGAGAAATAAATTTTACCGCGTAGTGAAAAATAACAACAATGTTAGTGCTGAGCAGAAATCTGAATACGCCAGGTTAGCCTCAGAATTTAATCATAGGTCACGGGAGGCCTATACTACCTATGCAAAGACCGTCGGATAAAATATCATACGTAATCCTAAAAAATTCTTTGATTTCGTTAATCCTCTCTCCCCTTTCAAACATGTTTGCGGACAGGTCCAGTGAAATCTTCTGGCCCATTTCTTCGACTGCACACACTGTCCTAAGAGAGCATTTCGAAACTGCGGTCCTTATAGACAATATATCTGTATCGCCCGAAGATATAATGACAGGTCTTATAGATCTGGAGGTCAATAAAGGTCACGGTCCGGACTGTCTACCTGTCTTATTTCGAAAAAGACTTATCTTGGTCGAAAAATATAAGTATTGAACGAAGAAATACAATTGCTTGGCTCAAGAATTTCTAGTGTCTTACTCTGAGACAGCATTCTCATGTTAAGACTGAAAATTTCTACTCACGAAAACGAAACGAAGACTATCGAATTGCTGGAATCAAGACAATTTTTTTATGTGTATGATAATGATATCTGAACTGCTGGGCGGTATGGAACAAGGCCAGCAGTAGGGTTTACTCTCAAAAGAAATCAATGTAACCTACCGCAAGGCAGCCAAATAGGGCCACTTCTACAGTCCCCGAAATAATTATAGGTTCACATAAAAAATTTAACGCTTTGCTTTCGCTTTTGAGGTTTTCATGGGTGAAACTATAATTATTTCGGTGACATTTAACATATTCATTTCCGATTTATCTGAAATATTAAATGGCATTCCGCACCTCTTTTACGCCGATGATTTAAAAATTTATTGTGCTATAAGGTCTCAAACTGATGTATCCATTTTACAGTCGAAACTTAATGCACTACAAGACTGGTGCACCACTAACAATCTTCTTCTTAACACCAGTAAGTGCCACGTAATTACCTTCTCCAGGAAAAGAAACAAACAGCTGCAAAATTATTATCTCAATGACAATGTCTTGGGTCGTGTCGATCACATTGTTGATTTAGGCATTGTCCTCGACAGCAAGTTAAATTTTAACTTATAATATTATTGCTAGATCCAACAAGCTGTTGGGCTTTATCAAGAGAAGAGCTAAAGAATTCGGCAATGTTTGGGTTACAAAAGCCTTGTTTTGCTCATTGGTCCGTCCTATTATTGAGTATGCGTGCCAGATCTGGGATCCTATATTTCAAATTAGTATTAATTGAATAGAATCTGTCCAAAAGAAGTTCCTTCTTTTCGCGCTTAGGAGCCTCTATAATCCTATAATTTTCACAACCTTCCTCACTATAAGGACAGGCGCAAAATCCTTGAGCTCTTCCCTCTATCCCTTAGACGGAAATTGCTTATATCTTGTTTTACCCTGGATGTCCTGAACAACAACCTCAAGGTGCAGTTCCTGTCGGACACAATCAAATTTAACGATACTCGACAAACAAGACATTCCAAACTGCTTAAAAAGTACCCGCAAACGAGCCCGATAACAGGTGCTGCATTTCCTTCAATTCCTACGCGACCTGTCTCTCCCTCAATTAACAAAAGCTAATATAAAAGAAAACTAATTTCCCTGTTTTCTTCTTCTAACTAACACTATATACCTAGATCTTAGTTTAATATTTAAATATTAAATACTTGAAATGTTCCTTTATTAATGTTAACTAGTTGGGATCCCCGTTACCGAAATTCGGTCACAAAAACAATAAATATATAAAATTCACGATTTGTTCGAATTTAAATTCAATTTAAATATTTTTATTTCAAAAAAAAATTATACGCAATGGCGAATTTTTAATTACTATGAAACATTTCCATTATCGCTCCAGAGCATCTAAAATTTCCCAGGATTGTTTTAATCGCATCCATGACGTCTTGCTTGGCTATGTAGTGGAAAATAGCAGCAACATCAGTTACTACAGCATCATTGAAACGACGAATATCAACTTGGTTATTAACTTTTATGATCATAGAAACTTCAGCTGCAATATTCTCAGGTCTTTGACAATATTCATACATGGACCAGAATGAGTGAACAAAAGGATTAAGCCGATCTAACTCCAAACCTATTTCACGCATAATATCAATATTACATTCAATATTCGCATTTCTATTTATTCTATGATTAGCAGCAGTATCTACATCATAGAAATACAATTGTGAATAACATGGAGGTCGGCCATAGCCAAGAATTAAGGCACCAGTTCGGTGATAGAAAATGTTATGGATTTTAAAATGATATATGCCATTTGCAGTGTCATTTGACAAATTACACTCACAGCTAATCATTGCAAATCAGCATTATACGAACGAATATAAAATGACAACTCATAATAAAAGAACCACACGAAAACGAATCAAGTCAAAATTTCTAAAGGTGCAACACCATCAACAAATATTTCATTATGAAATGCATCAACATTCATTTCATTCACACCACTATTCAATTCATTATTTGCAACATTCATTTCATTAACACTACGTTAATTTCTAACGCGACTTCTAGTATTTTCGCGAAGCGATCTAAAATCGACATTCGAGTGTCCCCGTCGTTGTCTTGGCATTTTGAAAAAAAAAAAAAACGCGTAAAAAACGTAAGTACTCACCTGTTCAGCTCACATATAAAAAAAAAATCTTTAATTAACTTAAGGCACACAGCGGAAGTCACACATGACGAAATTGTTTTAGTTGCATTAAATCAATGCACTTCACCTGTAAGTGCATTAACATTAAATAATAGTCTAATCAGCAGTTTATTCACCTGAACATAATCAGGTGAATAAACTTAAATGCGTCATGTGTGGCGACCGGCAATAAATTTTTGTAATGTTATTATTTGTCCACTCATCACTTTGAATAAGGGTCAATATGTATGTTGTTTTTATTGAATAAAATCGAAGATAATGTTTATATATGCACTTTTGGGTGCTATAAATTTGGCTAGCTCATAAGAAGTTTTGGAGTTTTAATAAACGAGTCAACGTGTAAGGATATAAAATTCAGTTGTTTTGTTTCCTCAAAGTTTAACATTTGTTTGTTTACAATCAGTTGTTTTGTTTCCTCATCGTTTAACATTTGGTCCTTCGAGCGAAGTTTCTGGGATAATTGAAACAAACAGGGATAATTGAAACACTGAATCGCAACATACAAACTATTCAAGAGGGACTCGGACTACCACAATCATCTATTCACTATAAACAAAAAATAAAACTCCTAAATGATTACTGGGAAATGATACTTCATAACCATGCAGAAATAATAAGCTCAGGGAAATTTAAGGATGACTATTTTGAGAAAGATATGTTTGCTACAACAGAGGACGTGTATCAGACCACCATCATCAACCTCCAAGAAAAGATGGAAGAGGTGTCACTGTCAACCGCACAGCCAGTTTCAGGACAACCACAGACAAGTAGTACAGCGATAATAATGGATAACAATTCAGCAGTTAAGCTACCTCGTATTGATATCCCAAATTTTAGTGGTGATTACCTCAAATGGCCATCATTCAGAAGCCTATTCATGGAACTAATTCACAAGAACGGGCGAATTACAAAGGCTGAGAAATTGTTTTATTTAAAGGCAAACGTAAAAGCCGAACCTGGAGAGCTAATTCAACATTTGAGTATAACAAATGAGAACTACGACACAGCATGGGAAATCCTAGACCGAAGATACAATAATAAAAGAACCCTGGTATCAGCACAACTGCGAACGCTCTGTAATCAACCAGAGCTTTCCAAGGAGTCAGCCATTAATCTAAAGGGGCTCCATGACACAACACTAGAATGCCTAGAGGCAATTAAAAATCTGGACATTGACATTAAAACCTGGGATCCATTGCTAATACATCTGTTGGTCCAGAAACTTGATAAAGAAACACGAAGAATCTACGAGCAATCATTGAAAAATCCTAGGGAGCTGCAGGATCTGAAACAATTTCTAGAGTTCCTCGAAAACCGATTCCAAGGGTTGGAGTCGATTGAACCTATGAAACCTAACCTCACAGCCAAACAGTCAGAAAAAAAGAATGAGGTGAAGGTGCATCACGGTGCAGTAGGCAAACTAAGCTGCACCTATTGTCAAGCAGACCATAAAATTTACTCGTGCGATAAATTTGCTAACCTTAATACCCTCCAAAGAAATGCGGCAATTCGAAAAGCTAAACTATGCACTAATTGCCTGGTAAAGGGCCATGCAGTAAACAAGTGTAAAAGCTGGAGAACTTGTAAATTGTGTAGTAAAAAACATCATACATTACTACATCTTGACCATGTAAACCCTCAAGGCAGGATAAATGGGCAATCATTGGACCCGAGATCATCAGAAGTATCGTCGCACGTAGCAGAGAGCCTAGTTCATCACCCCGTTCTACTGGCTACAGCAGAAGTAACAGCAGTTGGAAAAAATGGAAAATTGGTAGTGCTTCGAGCTCTTGTTGATCAAGGGGCTCAAGCAAGCTTCATAACAGAAAATGCCGTTCAGCGCTTACAATTACCAAGGAGGCGCATCTCCGCAAGAGTAACTGGCGTAGGCGGATCAACGTTAGAAACCATCAAGGCATGCATCAAGCTGACGATTAAACCGAGATTTACATCAGAGTATTCGACAACAACTACGGCACTAGTGTTAAAAAATCTTACAAGATTGCTGCCATCTGAAAGGTCTTTCCAAAAACAACGTGGACACATACCAAGAACCTTACCCTCGCAGACCCTAAATATGATGTCCCTGGTAAAATCGATATTATAATCGGAGCAGAAGTATTTGGAAGAATCTTACTGGGGAATGTATTACGCGGACCACCGGGATCTCCCATAGCACAGGAAACAGAATTGGGGTGGATTCTATCAGGCGAAGTTGAGCAAGAGTCATCAAACACAAACCTACAATGTTTTATCAGTGAAGTTGGCCTAAACGAAGAAATACGCAGATTCTGGGAATTAGAAGAACTAACCACTAATGCAGTTCTAACAACTGAAGACATAATATGCGAGACTCACTATAGAACAACATATAAAAGAGCAGCTAACGGTCAGTACATTGTAAGGCTTCCATTCAAAAAGAACCCTGAAGATTCCAATTTGGGAGGATCCAAGGAACTCGCTTTAGCACGATTACTCCAAATGGAAAAAAAGTTTAAAACAAACAAATCATTCGAAATCATGTATAAGGAGTTTATAAAAGAATACCTGCAGCTCGGACACATGATTCCAGTAACTGATCACATAGATACAGCCTATTACTTACCTCATCATGCAGTAATGAAGGAGGACAGCACAACGACGAAACTAAGAGTCGTATTTGATGGTACCGCCAAACGTCAAAATCACGAAAGCTTAAACGAGATTCTATTAACTGGCCCACAGATACAACAAACGTTAGTCTCAATTTTAATCAGATGGAGAAAACATAAAGTAGTATTTACATCAGACATTGAAAAAATGTACCGTCAAATAAAGGTTGACGTCAGAGATCAAAATTATCAGCGTGTTCTGTGGCGAAATTCTCCAGACGAACCCATCAAGGAATTCAATTTAACGACTGTTACCTATGGGACTGCAAGCGCACCATTCCTGGCAATTCGAACACTTCAACAATTAGCTAAGGATACATCAACAGATTTTCCGTTAGCAGAAAGAGTTATAATGCGAGATACTTACGTGGACGATATTGTATCAGGAGGAGACTCTGTAGAAGAAGCAATTGAAATAAGTTCTCAATTAATCACCTCGCTCAAAAAAGGGGGATTTAATTTGAGAAAATGGAATAGTAACTGCAGGGAATTGCTACAGAAGCTACCATGGCAGCTGAGAGAGGTTGCCCCAGAGTTCGACTTTGACCAAGAAAGATCGATAAAGGCACTTGGAGTGCATTGGAGTCCATCTACTGACCTCTTCAAAATAAAGGTCAACACGAAAGACAATAAACCACCCCTAAGTAAGCGTGAATTATTGTCACAAGCTGCCAAAATCTTCGACCCAATAGGACTACTAGCACCAATTACTATAAGTATTAAACTAATGTTCCAAGAACTATGGACAGAAGGCCTAGATTGGGACGAACCACTACCCCAAGAAGTCAGTCTAAAATGGGAAAAAATTCAGGCAGAACTTCCCTGCTTAATGCAAATCCACGTACCACGATGGATTGGATACTCTCGAGAAGCACACCATTACGAATTGCACGGATTTTCAGACGCATCAGAAAAAGCATATAGTGCTGCAATTTACTTCAGAACGATATGTGGAGAAAAAACAACAGTATCGTTGCTAACGGCTAAAACAAAGGTTGCTCCCCTAAAATCAAAATTATCCCTACCACGTCTAGAATTGTGTGGAGCAACTCTTCTTGCCAAATTATTACGGGAAACCATAGACAGCTTAGAAATTCCAGATGTGCCATATTACGCCTGGACAGATTCAAAGATTGTACTATCGTGGATTTGCCAGGACCCACATAAATGGAAAACCTTTGTCGGCAACCGAGTGTCAGAGATTCAATCAGCAACTAGTAAGGAATTATGGCGTCATATAAGATCAGCTGAAAACCCAGCTGACATAGCGTCAAGAGGGTTATCTCCTTCGAAATTAAAGGCAAACACGTTGTGGTGGGAAGGTCCACAGTGGCTCAAAAACGATCAAGTTATATATCCAGCAAGTGAAATAGAGGAAACAGACTTAGAACAGAGAAAAGCTGTAATCAACACGGCAACATTGGAAGTCAACGAAAATAGGATTGAATCCTTGCTGCAAAATTATTCATCATTGAGAAAGCTACTGCGGATCATAGCATATTGTAAACGATTTATAACCAATTGCATGAAGACTAGTAACAAACGAATTACTGGTCCTCTCACGGTTGAAGAAATTGAAAACGCATTACCCCCAATAATCCAAATAACTCAAAAAGAACATTTTAAAGAGGAACTGGAGAAGCTAAAAAAGGGACAAGAATTATCAAAGTCAAGCCGACTGATTACACTAAACCCCTTTCTGGACGTAAACGGACTCATACGTGTTGGTGGAAGGTTAGACAAGTCAACCTTAGACTATGCCCAAAAACATCCCATTATAATTCCTCACAAGGGTGAAATAACCTCACTCATCATAGACGAAGCTCATCAGAAGACACTCCACGGAGGAAACACCTTAACTCTGGAAATAATCCGTCAACGCTATTGGATATTGAATGGACTAAAGGCAGTGAAGGGCCACATTCACAAATGTATCAAATGTCATCGATACAAAAAGCAGATGTCACAGCAATTAATGGGTATGCTGCCGAAAGCTAGAGTTACTCCCAGTCGACCATTTACGCATACTGGCGTGGACTATGCCGGTCCCTTTGATCTACTGGCCACCACGGGCAGAGGTAGTCGAACCCACAAGGGATATATCGCAATTTTCGTATGCCTCACTACCAAGGCCATGCACATTGAAGTAGTAACGGACCTCACATCTAAGGCATTCATTGCAGCATTTAAAAGGCTAGTCAACCGTAGAGGGCCTGTTGCACACGTATATAGTGACAATGCTACAAACTTCGTTGGCGCTAGTCGAATAATTAGCGATCTTCACCGACAACATTCCCATAGAGCAGAAGTCAGTGAAGCCTTAAGAGAAGATGGAACACAGTGGCACTTCATCCCACCATCATCCCCACACTTCGGAGGATTGTGGGAGGCAGGAGTGAAATCAACCAAGCAATCATATGCGCAGAGCGATTGGAGAAACAAGATTAACTTATGAGGAGATGGCCACATTAATGACACAAATAGAAGCATGTCTGAATTCCCGCCCCCTATGTCCGTTATCGGAAGATCCAGACAATCTAGAAGTATTAACTCCTGGACATTTTTTGACAGGCGCACCTATTTTGTCGCTACCAGATCGAAACCATTTAGAAATCAATCCCAATCTACTAAAGCGATGGGATCGACTGGACAGAATGTATCAGGAATTCTGGAAAAAATGGTCCATGGAATATATTGGGAGGCTACAATGCCGACCTAAGTGGAACCAGAAACAGGACAATTTGAAAATAGGTAACCTTGTATTAATCAAGGACGATAACTTACCACCTGCTAGATGGGCTCTTGGAAGAGTAGTTGCAACACACCCAGGGGCTGATGGACTGGTTAGAGTTGTAACATTACAAACCAAAACGGGAATGTTAAAGAGACCGGTAGTAAAATTATCTCTACTACCAGTAGTCAGTAGCAACAGCGACGAAGAGCCAGGCACATTAACCAACATCATGGGTGAAGAGATGAAAGACTGTGGAGAGGAACTATCGTCAACAGAACCGAAAGCAAATGCCCGAAACCCTAAGAACCGCAAAAGGGCTGCTTATCACATAAGTCAATCAAAGGAGGCAAAGATAAGCAAGCAAGAACGGAAACCATGTCCTCAGCGCACATATCGACCAAATCTGTTGAGCTGTTTATTCATCATTACTACCTTCATCGTTATAATATCGGCTGAGAATCTGGTTACACCGTATAAAGTGTCCACACTTAAGAATAGAGAAGGTATTTACTTTGACGACATCACAGAAGTGCAATTATATTTTAGTGAGTGGAATCTCCTAGTATATCACAACCTATCAACATACTGGAAGGAATATTACGGCATTAAAAAATCCATTAGAAGATTAAGCATTCTGTGCGAGGAAGAAAACCGGCTATCAAGAAATTTATGTATTGCTACCTCTCAACAATTTAAGCAACAATTAATAGACGCTGAGAACATCAATCAACTCCTCTATCAACAAAATGAGGACACACACATCCGTAGCAAGAGAGCACCTTTTGAATTTGTGGGAACCATTGCCAACAAACTATTCGGCATCCTTGACCAGGATTTTGCAGATCAATATGAACAACAAATACAGGAAATCAAGGACAATGAGAATTTCAAAAGGCACTGTTGAAAAATCAGACTTCAATAATCGAGAGCACAGTAAATATAATGAAGAAAAATCACGATAGTGTTCAACATCAAATTATAATGATTGAGAATCAGATCCAAGAAATTACGACGCAACTCAATCATTCACAATATGAAGTCAGGGCTCACCAAACATTCAATTCAGCAGCGCTTTTAATAACACTAAGCTTAATGACACTACAAAATATTCAAAGGGAAATATTATCAGTCGTAATGGACGTGAAACGTGGGAAAATCAACACGCTATTATTAACACCGACTCAACTTAGCGATCAACTAAAAATAATTCGGGAACATCTACCACCCAATGCCCAGCTACCTGGATCTGGAGGTTCAAGGAACCTACTAAACTTATACAGTACCATGCACGTAAGAACAAGAATCACTGAAAACAATATTTTATTCGACATCCGTATTCCACTTCTGAACACAGAATCCTATAGATTGTATGAGCTCATACCGATACCTGCCACTGTTAACGACAAATACATCTATGTGAATCCATCCAGCAAATACCTAGCCGTGAACCATCGAAAAGACAGATTCACTCCTATACGGAGGAAGATATTAGAAACTGTGAATCTTTGTCACCTGAAAAACTGATGTGCAATCTGAAGCATCCCTTATTCACATTGAGATCAAATCAAAGCCACTGCGAAATGGAGCTGCTTAACATGAAAATAAAATATCGCCATTTTGCAAATTAAAAACTACCCAGGCAGAAAATCAGTGGAAACGGCTACATAATTCAAATGCATGGCTATTTACATTAAGGGAAGAGTTACAGGTTGAAGTTACTTGCGGGCATACACTGCATACAATCTCATTAATAGAAAATGGAATAATTACTATATTTGGTGAATGCGTCATCAATCACCAAACCCTATATATCAGGTCAAATAAAGGACAAAATAAAATGCAGGCATCATTAATCCCAGAAAATGCGGCTCTAATGAATCACATCCAGTTAAGCACCAATCTCAATAACAATTCGGCAATTTCCATGATTCCCCAGCTTGTTCAAGAAGCTAACAGCGCCGACGTAGCAGGACTAGAAAATGCACTTAAACAGCAGCAACGAGTATTAGATAACCTTCCAACTATCAACATCCATGACCTACACCACTACGGCAGCACATATATCGTCGTATTCATCATTATCGGAATCATCATTTTTGCACGGTGCAAACAACACGGCGGCGTCAAGTTCTCAAGAGCCTCCACAAGGCCAACACCAGCACCCAGGCTACGTCCCCGAAGGTCGTGGCCTAGTTTCGAGCTACCGCAAATTAATTTGGAGGCGGGAGAATGTTCAGCTCACATATAAAAAAAAAATCTTTAATTAACTTAAGGCACACAGCGGAAGTCACACATGACGAAATTGTTTTAGTTGCATTAAATCAATGCACTTCACCTGTAAGTGCATTAACATTAAATAATAGTCTAATCAGCAGTTTATTCACCTGAACATAATCAGGTGAATAAACTTAAATGCGTCATGTGTGGCGACCGGCAATAAATTTTTGTAATGTTATTATTTGTCCACTCATCACTTTGAATAAGGGTCAATATGTATGTTGTTTTTATTGAATAAAATCGAAGATAATGTTTATATATGCACTTTTGGGTGCTATAAATTTGGCTAGCTCATAAGAAGTTTTGGAGTTTTAATAAACGAGTCAACGTGTAAAGATATAAAATTCAGTTGTTTTGTTTCCTCAAAGTTTAACATTTGTTTGTTTACAATCAGTTGTTTTGTTTCCTCATCGTTTAACACACCGATAAATTGCACTCAAAATTCGCAGTTAACTGTTTGGAATGACAAAAATACAACTCAGATTCCGAGAACCATACGAAAACGAATAAAAATTACGCAGAATAACATTCAAAACACACTTAAATGAATTAATTAAAATTTCTAAAGGCATTCGCCAAAAAAACGAACGGCCACCCCTTACACCATACAACTCAAATACTATACGCAAAAGAGTATAAAAAATGCACGCACAAAGTGACCGAGTTTTGTTATGTCAGTTATGCCGCCAAAAATCCACACAAACGCTTGTTTTTCTCTGTTTCCAAGACCCTCTCCATTACAGGCCATGAAGTTCTCTCTTGAACTAATCCAACCATAGCTGAAGCCGGTCCACAAAATCTGACATTTGGTTAGAATAAACATGGCGCGGAATAGGCTCGGGATTATTTTCGTTATATTTTTGTGGTAAAAAGTGGAAAATCATTGTAAGTTATTACTCTAAACTAAACATGGATTATCAGTGGTTAATTCTTTAGTGATTTAATAAGAAAAAATTAAAAAAAAAATAGTGATTTAGTGAGTTTTAAGTGTGTTAATTGTTGAGGTGATCAATTTCTTTTACTTTCGCGGTGTTTTTTCGTCTTTATTAAGGAAAAATATGCTGATTATTTAATTAAAAGTGATTTTAAAGTCATTAAATAATTTATTATGGAATTATTATTAAACATATAAGTGCAGAAAAGTGTGAAAGGAAAAGTGAATAAGAAAAGTGTTTTTCTACACCTATATTTTTAATACTAATTACATAATATATGTATTAATCACTTTAAAATCACTTGTAATCCCATAACTAAACAAAATATTAAATTTTCAACATTTTTTTCGTAAATAAACATGAAAAAACACCGTGAATGTAAAAACAGTTGTTCGCCTTAACAATTAAAACACTTAAAAGACACTTAATCACTAAATTATTTTTATTTTTTTTTAATTAAATCACTAATAAACTATTCACTGGTAAATCCAAGTGCAGTTAAAAGTGTTAAAATACAATATTTTATCACTTTTTACTGCAAAACTATAACCAAAACGTTCCCGAACTTATTCCGCGCCATGTTTATTCCGCTCTCTCCGGTGAATTTTTGGACCGGGTTGACCACCATGAAAAACTCTCCTTCGGGGCCTGTAGTTGAGAGGGTCTTGCTGTTTCTCATTCGCTTCACTGAAACGGCATTTGTGTCAATCCTAGGCTACTCAGCTCTACGTTGATGCTCACAAAAAATTCAAATTTTCCAACGGCTTTTTAAAATCCGAAAAATTAAAATCGATATAACTTTTTTATTCGTGAATCGATTTCGTTGAAATTCCTTATTACAAAACTATGCCATAAAAAGAACATTTTCTGAAAATTTAAACGAAATCGGTCCACGAACAAAAAAGCCTTAGCGTGTGCAAACTTTTTGTTTGCCTATTAATATATAAGATATGTATTTTTTTAACTTCCCAGTATAGGAAGTTATTGTCCGAAAATCGAAATCGAAATTTTTGACGTATTTTCATCTTTCAAGGTCCCAGGAGCATTTTAAGCAAAAAATTGGGGGGAAGTATGTGTGTGTGTGTGTGCGTACGGATGTGGTCATTCTTTCCTGCACGATATTGCGCCAACCAAAAAAGATATCGACTTCGTTGAGGTGTCGTTCGAAGCGTATTAACGGAAATATGATCTGAAAAGATTTTCATAAAATTCAGTCCAGCCGTTTTTTGGTTTAAATGGCATAAGTGATTTTTGTACCAGCACGATATCGCGCGAACTATAAAAGATATCGACTTAGTTGACGTGCCGTTCGAAGAGTATTAACCAAAATCTGATCTGAAAAGATTTTCATAAAATTCGGTCGAACCGTTTTGTTGTTTAAACGACGTTTATGATTTTTGTACCTGCACGATACCACGCAAACTAAAAACTATATCGACTTCATTGAGATGCCGAAAAAAGAATATTCACGAGGAAATGATCTGAAAAAAACAATGGGTGTGTGTACTTATCGGTATTTCTATACCGCAATGATACACGTTTTTTTGTTACTATTATACTTTGGATTTTATTTATATTATAATTATTTATTATACGCTTAAATTAATTTATCACTATGTATATTACAATTCTTGATATTTATGTTTATATATAGGTATATATATTTATCGTTTTATATTGTTTATTTATTTTCTGTTATTGCGGAATGCGTTGTCGCTTTTGTAGAGCCTTTCCGACAGAGTGTGTCGTAGATGCCGGAAATTGGATCTACGATAAACAAGATGGGGGAAAACGGCAAGATCACTGAACTTTGAGTTCGGTGATCGATGGCGTGTTCCGACTGATCGTTTTGATCGTGCCGGAAGTTGTTGTGTGACATTGCGTAAAGTTTGGTAATTAAACTTTACGCGGTCACTACATACTTATGTACACGCATTAGAAGTTATACTTCTTTGGTGTGGTTTTAAGACTTATTTTTAATTTCTACACAAATATTTTATTGGATTCTTTCTTTTTTCGTGCGTTGGAAAGTGCAAGCATTATGATGCCGACACGCTCAAGGCTGTCGTTTATACCGTATTCTAATATAAACTAAAATCACCAACTAGTTGGGTCACTAGGCCTAATTACAATTATCTTAAGATGGGCTTAAGATGGGCTTAAGATGCCTCATGAAATTCTATTAAGACTGGCTAATTTTCTACCAAAACGTAATGAATGTTAAGCTTAATATGCGTCGAAAAGCTGGATCAGCATTTATTTACCTGATAATACTACTTGTACATCTAAGCCCAACACACTTTTTTTTGTTCATTTCCGCCTTAGCTTCTGATTGAGGAATTTAGCTTCTCTTCCACTTTAGTCAGTAGATGAAACGATCGTACCATTATAGTCTAAGACGTTCGTTGCTCTTAGCCGTGCCTTTAGCTGTAGGTTACAGTGCAGCAGTTTGCTCGGCTAATCCCCGGCAATCCAAAAGGACATCGTCTGTGTCCTCTGTCACAATGAGGAATTCCAGGCGTTGCGTAGACTCATTTTACCGGTATGCTCTTGTAACTCACCTGTGGGTTCATCGACCTTGGGTAGATTCATTCTACTTCCTTTGCACTACTGAAATAAACGTCACTTCCAAATTCTGTTCACTTCCTTAGCTTCTTCTTTTAGTTGTTACTCAATTAAGTTGAGTGGGTTAGGGTAATTGAAATATGATACGAAGAGTTTCATACTAAGGACATTAATGTATCCGCAAATACGGCATCAACGCTTCAACGTTTGACTGACAACACTCCGAACCTGTCCAAACACCATCGTTGGACGCTTGACATTGGACATTCGTAGTTCGAGTAGCGGCCACACAATGCGTTCTACCATCAAACGTCCAACGTTGGAAAGTGCTCATAGCATCGTTTAGAGCCGGCTTTAGCTGAAAACTAGGATATGTAATTTATTTCCCTTCATAGCCTCTGGGTAAAAACCTCCTCACCCATGGACATCGTGAACGGACTTTGGCTACGAATTTTCATATGCCCATATAATAATAAACTTAATAGCTAAAGGATTGGAGTTGCAATGCTTGCCCTTTATAGACTCTACCCCTTCGCCTATATCGTCCGCAGGCCGTATCAGAACATCAAAATTGGCAGCGTGCAGTAAATTACGGCATGAGATAAAAATGCAGCACGCTGCAATCAAAAGTATTTCAATTGGCTGAGGCTGGTAAAATGACAGCGTGCTGCATGTTCATATCATGTCTTAAATTTGCAGTACGCTGCATATTTGAGGTTCTGATAGGGCCTCCAGCAAAATCGTAGCTACAGGCCTGGAAGCAGCCTGTGCCGATCCTACATTTGCTTGAATGGAGGACATTTCTCGTGTAATAACATATACTACGTTTATAAGCGGAGTTTCCCTCCGGATGGAAGTTTCGATCCGGAGTGAAACACCGCTTATAAACTGGGAGTGAAACTCCAGAACTTGGATTTTCGCTCCCGAAGAAAAAGCTGGAGTGAAACTTCGATCCCGGTTTATGTTGTGCTTATAAACGCTGACTTGGAGTGAGATTTTTTTCCAAGGGGGGAAAACTTAGTAAAGAAGAAGCTGGGTGTTTTATTTTGATACAATAGTTTTTTTCTTTATTTATTGATTTTTTAAATACATTAAATTAAACATTGGGTTTACAATTTGTCTTTGCTATGATTTTAAATTTGAGCTTGGAGCTGTCATTTCAAACCAGAAAGTATTTTGGATTTTCACTCCCATTGCTTATAAACCCATCGGGAGTTTTACTTTGGACTGAAGATCCGGGAGTGAAACTCCGCTTATAAACGTGGTAATAGTGGAGACAAGTTTTTAAGTTTATTTTTGCAATAAAAAGTTGTAAAATATTGTATTTTATCACTTTTTTCTGCACCTGGATTACCAGTGATTAGTGCTTCAGTGATTGAATTAAAACAATTTCAAAAAATTGAGTGAACCAATATGATTTAATGGTTTAATTGTGAAGGTGACCAATTTTGTTTACATTCGCTGTGGTTTTGTAGAGTTATTTTAGGGCAAAAATCTTGAATTTGTGTGGTTATTGAGTTAAAAGTGAATTTAAAGTGATTAAAGCTTGTTAAAGAATAATTTTTAAAAATATTAAAGCAGAAAAATGTGTAGGAAAAAGTTCAAAATTTTTGTTATTCATGTTGTGTGGTGGTACTTGCACTTATGTTTTAATAACTATTCCGTAATAATTTTTAACCATTTTAAATTCACTTTTAATTTCATTACCACATAAATCCAACATTTTTTCCCTAAATTAACACGAAAAAACCACCATGAATGTAAACAAAACTGGTCACCTTAACAATTTCATTCAATTTATTCACTCGGATCACTAACTAACTTATCACCGGTAAAGCCCTTGCAGTAAAAAATGTTAAAATACAATATTTTGCCACTTTTTACAAGTTAAAAACTTGGCGAGTCTATGATATTACACTACGAGTTAGAGAAATTGCCTTCCATCCAGTAAAACCCCTCACCCACAAACAGCACACAACAAACACTACGAATCTTCCTATGCCCACGAAAAACCAAACATACGCTTAGCTGATGACTCGAACATGAAATTTATTTCCCTCCATAGTCTCAGCATAAAAACCCCCTCACCCATCGACATCGTGAACCGGCATCGGCTGCGAGTTTTCATATGCCCATAGTAATCACGGTATTCAGAAACAAGGTAATGTAAAAGACTGTATACCGTGTACGGTATTTTAGTGCTGATGTCACGTGGGGGACACTTCCCATATAAAATCGAAGCTGTTGTTGTTGTTTCAGCATTACGGATGACGTCACCAGGCGCCCATTTTTTACGGTATTCGAAGCTGCCGTCGCTTTTACATTACTATACCGAAAAAAGGTGATTCCAGCCTTCCTTCCAATTACCGCCCAATAGCAATTACTTCTATTCTCTCCAAAACCATGGAGACGATAATCAACAAAAAGCTTATGGGATATCTAGAATCCAATCTACTCATAAACGACAGACAGTATGGCTTCCGACAAAAAAGATCCACTGGCGGTCTTTTAGTCTGTCTTACAGAACACCTCAGCCGTAGTCTGCATGGATCCGGTGATTCTAGTCTGGTAGCTCTAGATATCTCCAAGGCTTTCGATAGAGTCGAACGATTCGTCGATTTGTAGCAAGTTAAAAAAAATGTAATTTAAAAAGGAGAAAGTTCCAGTACATCTCACCAAAGGGGAAGTGGGTGCCAATTTAAAACTAGTTCGGATGTGGGTTTGACCCCTTCGGTCCACACGATTAACTTCTGATGAACGAAGATGGAATAAACTGACTTCTTACAAAATAGCTATACGTTTAGCACTAGTGAAAAATGTGAGATTGTTTCCCATAGTAAAAACAGGAAAGCCGTTAACTTCAAGCTGCTCATGCCGACCAAATATGAGTGGCTATTTCTTAATTGCGAATCTGACGTCTTCAGGTGGAAGAATTTATCGATCAGCCGTTGGAAAGAACAAGCATCTATCGCCAGCAGACGTGAAGGAGTAGCAACAACGGGCATACCCAGGCGGAATAATTCTACCATGAGACATCACAGCCATAGGTTAAGTAGTAGAATTAATAGTTTTAGCCCTAAAATAGTAAATAATCCACGTAACTTTTATCAGAAACCCACCCCTCCCACTAACACGTTAAACCCACCCCACTCTACTATTAACCCAATTCGAAATATAACCAATTACAATAGAACCAATACTAACACCATTCCAACTGCGTCTAACTCAGTTCCGAGCCTGAACAGACCTATCCCGCTAACACTTAACGCAACAACAACAACTAAAATTCACAATCCCTACTCTAACTTTTCTCGAAGCCACATCATTGTCGGAGGTCGTTCCTATGCTGACATTATTGAGGTTCCTAATGACACACAGAAATCAGTTGATTCTTCTGTAAGCCGCGCCAACAACATACCCTTGACACCTCCTTTCTTAAACCCGTTACAACCCCCGATTGTAAAAAATACCTTGATTTCAGCCGACTCATCCGGTAGTCGATATTTGTTATCACGGTTAAGAGTAAGGAAGGTCTTTGACAATGTAAGGCTGTTTCTAGCGTACATGCATAACAAAACTGACTCTACCTGTATGTATGGTAAAACCAGGACCAGCCTCATTGTCTCGCTCCAACAGGAAGGTCTTCCTACGGATCATAGTGCCCTGCTCGAATTGTACACTAGGTACCTTGAGCATTATCAAATCAATCCTCATCAAGTTACCAAGGATCTCTCCGCTTATGCCGCTCATGTAAGATCAATACATGTGTCCCAGCTGCAAAAAAGCCGTGATGAGATGAACAGATATTACCGCCCTTAACTAGTTACTTCCCCAACTGCCTATCCCACCCAATCTCTTCTTCCCAAACCTAGCCCACCCGAGGTTGTAAGAATCTTTTACCACAATTGTAGTGGTATGAGAACCAAACTTAATAACCTCTACATTGACTCTAAATCATGTCGCTATAATGTACTTGTACTGACCGAAACATGGTTAAATAGTACATTCCTAAATGAAGAGATCTTGGACAGCAGCTGGACTATCCACAGGTGCGATAGAGACTACAGTTCCACTGGTCTCACCAGAGGGGGTGGAGTCCTTATAGACTTTTTGAATAGTGAATTAATCACAACCAATTGTTCAAAATCCTTTGAACACGTCTTCATAAGAATCAAATCCGACCTGAAGAATATATTCATCGGTTCGTTCTATATCCCCCCAATTCCGACGAATCCAACTATGACGATCTATTGCATATAGTGGAGGAAGTTAACGATACACTCTGCGGTAATGATGTCATATTTATCCTCGGTGATTTCAATCGACCAAATATTTCTTTTATCCCCGACGAGGAAGATAATAAATTACTTCCTATTAATGCAACTAATGCCGTCGATATAAAATTTATCGACACTCTTTACGGCAATGATCTTCACCAAATTATCGGGCAACCAAATTCTTGTGGTAAATGGCTAGACCTGATCTTCACCAATTCACACGAGGAGGTGAATACTCTACTCGTTTCCGATGAGGAAAACCTATTTTCGAACTCCATCCACCACTCCGCGTGGATCCTCGAATTTAATTCATCAATCCCCTAGCATCGTGCAGCATATAACAATGCACTTGTTTACGATTTTAAGAACGCGGACCTGGACAGTATTGGTTTCGAATTATCCCTAGTCGACTGGGAACATAGGCTAACTAGCAATGATCTTGACGTGATAGTTTCATGATTTTATTCTATCATTTTCAACATCATCGACAAATATGTACCCAAAATTAAAAAACGGGATAGAGTGTCGGAACCATGGCTGGAGAGAGGTACTAGATTCCTACGTAATCAAAGAAATAAATTATACAACATGATCAAAAATAACACATATGTAAAAGAGAGATTGAATTCCGAGTACATTAGACTAGCCTCAGAATTTGCTGTTAGGTCTCGCGAGGCCTACTCTGCATATATTAATTCTGTTGGTGATAGTATCATAAGTGATCCTAAAAAATTCTTTGATTACGTTAACATTAAACAGAAGACTTCAGGCTACCCAACAACAATGACGGATGGTAGAGCCCACACCTCGTGCCCCCAAGTAATTTGTAGCATGTTTGCCGATAGGTTTGCTGAAATTTATAGCCCCTTGTCCAGCGCAGCACACGATGTAACTGACTCGCACACTCACACTTCCCTTTTAAATGGTATATCCCTTTCTGTTTTTAAGATCATGGCGGGTCTGAACAATCTTGATATCAAAAAAGGTAATGGTCCCGACAATCTCCCTCCTATTTCCCTGCAGCGCTGCTCGCAATATATCGCGTTTCTAAACGAACAACAACATGGGTTTCGGAAAGGACGTTCAACAACTTCTAACCTTATGGTTCTTATTTCCGAATTGCTATGCGGTATGGAGAGCGGCCATCAATTGGATGCTGTGTACACTGATTTCAGCAAGGCCTTCGATCGAGTGGACCACGCCATCCTAATCGCAAAACTATTAAAGTTAGGTATATCAGGTTCTGCCCTGGAATGGTTAAAATCATATCTGAACGGAAGAAAACAAGTTATCAGATTCCAAGGATTTCTATCTAATGAGATCGAAGTAACCTCTGGCGTTCCTCATCTCGGTCCCCTTCTCTTCAATATTTTCATCTCCGATCTTTCCGATAAATTAGCAAATATTCCACATCTCTTTTACGCGGATGATCTCAAAATTTATAGTGTCATTCAGACCCAAACTGATGCTTCCTTCTTGCAGGCAAAGCTCAATGCCCTACACGACACCATGAACAAACTGCAACTTAACACCAGCAAATGTCACGCAATTACCTTCTCCCGCTTAAAAAACACACAGAACCGTAACTATTATCTCAATGGCATAATGTTGAATCAGGTTGATCATATCGTAGATCTAGGCGTCGTCCTAGACAAAAAACTTAATTTCAACCTGCACTACGATAATATAACTGCCAGAGCCAACAAACTTCTTGGTTTCATTAAGAGGAGAGCCAAAGAATTTGGTAATGTATGGGTCCCAAAAACACTCTTCTGTTCTTTAGTCCGCCCTATCCTGGAATATGCGTGTCCTATCTGGGATCCTATATTCCAAGTGAGCAGTAGGAAGATCGAATCCATTCAAAAGAGATTTCTTCTTTTTGCCCTGAGACATCTACACAACCCCCATGACTACCAAACCCTGCCGCACTACTTGGACAGGCTCAAAGTGCTTGATCTCATGCCGTTGTCTAGCAGGAGGAAACTGCTCATATCTTGCGTAGCCTTTGACGTCCTAAGTGGAAAGCTTAAAGTGCAGTTTCTGTCGGACAGAATCAAATTCAATGATGTAGTTCGACACACACGACACACTAAACAACTTAGGGAATATCCACACCGCACCGATTACGCAAGGAACGAGCCCGTCAACAGATGCTGTATGGTTTTTAATAGCCATAGATCATCTTTCTCCCCTTCCCTAAAGAAGGCATCCTATAAAAAAATACTCAAATCAATACTAACATAACCCCCTCTCTGACAATAGTAGGTTTTTAGTAGCTATCAGTAGTTATAGTAATATTATATTATACTAGCATAAAACCCGCGTGCCTTGCAACGCCTTTAAATAAAAACTGTTTATTATGTGCAATGTTTTCCTTCAATAAAAAAACAAACAAAAAAGTCAGCTGTTATTATCCCTAAAAAGGATTTATTATAGTGCATTTTTTTAATAAATATGGTAAACAAAATGCTGCGTATATCACCTCTGCTCAACAAATCTGCAAGTTTTGAAGCAGAGATTGGCATGTATATGTCATCAAGCGAAGTGACATTTTAGGGTATGACGAACGTTCGTTAAGTTTGTTCGCCTATTTACGTGGGTGCAAGAAATTATGAAGCAATCACAAATGAATATTAAGTAAATTTCGAGTCATTCATTTCTACGTGATTATAGGGATTCACTGTCAAAATTTCAGCCCTTCAGCTTCAGAGGTTTGGGTTAACCCCATTTCACCCCCTTAGAGATCCTATTAAATCGCTTGTGTATATATTGAAAAGGAGTGGCGAATTTACTGCTCCCTGCTGCAGCCCGTTTTAATGTCAAAGATTTTTTAGGTGTAGTTCCAAGAAACTTTCTCCCCGTTATAATGTCGTAGATAATTCGAAGTAGGGGACCATTCATCCCGTTCATTGTTTGTTTCAGGAGAAGTCCCTCAACCCATATAGAGTCGAAGGCCTTCTCGAAGTCAACCAGACATGCTCCGGTACACTGTCTTTTGGCAAAATTCCACTGTATCTCAGACACCAGTTTTGCGCAAGCATGGATAGTGCCATGTTCCGCTCGGAATCCAAACTGATTGTCCGGAATAATATTTTTGTCCTCAACCCAACTTGTCAGCGAGCGGTTGATTACCACTTCGAACACTTTGCTGATGTTTGGTAGCAAGCTTATCTGCCGAAGATTGCCAGGATTTGATCTGTCTTTTTTATCCTTGGGTATAGGATATATCAGGGCCATTTTGCAGTAATCCGGAAAATAGGCATTATTCAAAGCATTATTAACGTGGTGTAAATGTCGACTGCACACTGAGGTAAGTGCTTTAGAACCACATTGGGGATACCATCGATCCCTGCCGATTTCTTATTTTTTAGCATGTGGAAAATTCGCAATAGATTGTCCTTCTTCACAAAAATCGCGGTTTCGGAGGCCTCTGGGATGTTGTCCGCTGGGCAATCCTCACTGAATTCGACTAAATGTCGATTCTCATATCTCCAAACTCTGTTTTCTCTTTGAAGATCAATGTAGTTTAGCCGCGCCCGATTTTCCAGGTCGCGATTCGGCTGGACAGGAGGGTTCGTTGTATAGACCTTTTGCCAGAAGGCTCCTACCAAATCAACTCTGTCCTGCTCATCTTCCACATGATAACAGTTGTCATCGTCTCGGTAATGCGTATCTGGATCTAAGCCCGCCTTTCTTAATAGTCCTTCCCTGTCTTGGTTGTTCGGTAGTCTCAGCTTCTCCAGTCTGTTATGCGTCCTTTTTCGGAAGATTTTGTTTATCTGTGGGAATGTGCCCGGACCACTGGGTTTTATGGACCGGATCTTATTGCTCCAGTACAGATTTATAGACTTAGAGTAATTTTCCTTGATTAGTTGCTGGAGGTTTCGAATCAACGACTTCAATGTTGTGACTTCTGGATTCCGGTGATTTTGGAATTGGCGGTGTAATGTTTTGAGTCTCGATAGCAGTAGGTTTTTTTGTCTTTGTAATCTGTCGATTGTAGAATTCCTGTAGCAGTCCGTGCAGTCGCGTTTTTTTGTCTTAGGGATGACTCGATTCATCGTTTGCACTATGACTCGATCCATCTCCTTCAAGTAATGGTCGATTTCGTCTCTAGTCAAATTTTGGTCTGTCGGCGGTGTTAGTCCTTCTGTTTGTATAGTGCGGGCCATTGCCCTGCAAAATCGCGGCCAGTTCGCCTTATGATAAATATAGGGCTGCACTTCAGCATACTGCTCCAGTTCGATAGACTCACGTGGCATCTGCACCGTGAGGGTCAGTCCGTGGTGGTCGCTGTCGTAAGGTAGAGTCCGTAGGCAGTTTACATCTTCGTCATTTATTCGTCCGCTATCCAGAGTCCAGACGTGAGTCGAGCAAGCATATATCTAGATACGATTCACCCCTAGGATACGAAGGCATGCTCGTAGCAAGAAGTGTGACTTTCTGCTGGATTCTATTACACTCCCACCATCTTTGCAGGTGGTTACCTCTGATGTTAGGCATTTGATTTCCCCAAGCTCTATGTTTGGCATTTAGATCTCCGGCCAATAAGTAATAATTTTCTTCTGAACTTAGCCCAAGTGTTTGAAAAAGTTGTTCCAGCTCGCTGACAAAGCTGTCAACCTGTGGAGCTGCGGGTGCGTAAGCCGCAATTATGTACATCTTACGTCCGCTTTGGAGTGGGATATACGCGACGCAGGCTTCCAGCACTCTAAACTGTTCGATCTCCCTGCTTTGCCGTACCCGAAACTTAATTCCATTTTTAATAAAGATAGCCGTTCCGCCACCCCGAGTAGCACCAGGGCGATCTCGCCTGACAACTACATAATTCTTATACTCCAGTCTGTGTGTCTCAGACAGCTTAGTTTCGCTGACTAACAGGACATCAGGAGCTTCTTGGTGCAGCAACGAGAGTATGTTCGCCCTCCTCTCAATTCTAATAATGGAATTGGCGTTTATGGCCACGATCTTAATTGCGTTCTGTCCCAGAGTTGCCATTGCACGCTTACGGCCCGTTTTAGGGGGAGGAGCATGGAGTAAACAAGGTCCAACCTGGCACCTTGCTCATTCACTTGCCGTCTTATGTCGGCTAATTGTCCCTGTATAGATAGCAGGATCGCCATAACTTTATCGTTGCCGGCGGAAGGGGCTTGAGCTACTTCCGGGGCTTGTTGCGCTGTTGTTTCTGCGTGCATTGCCATTTGAGCAAATGTTAAGTTTGGCCTCACAATGTTTTTGAACATAGCAGCTTTCTTCATTTTTTGTTTCTCTATCATGCTCTTCCTCGCCTGTATTCTCTTCTTCAGTTCTGCGTATTTTGGACATCCCCGATAATTAGCATGTTTTTGTCATCTACGCGGTCTTTGCCGAGAGGGCATTCTCCTGGCTTGTGGTTCTTATCGCACTTGATACACCTAAATGCCGTGTGACAGTTAGGTGCAGCATGCCCGAACCTTTGGCACCTCATGCACTGGAGGATACCTTTTTTTTTATTTAATTTTTCCCAATGAACTACGAGGTGACCTACATCTCTCATTAATTTAAGATTGTCTAGTCCACTCTCCGGGGAAAGCTGGACGAGGAAGTAAGGGAGTATCTTTTTTGTAGTGCGCGAGTGCGGTGTTACAAAAGGCTTCACCGCCAAAAATTTTAAGTCTTTAATATACTTTTCGCGTAGCAGCGTAAGTATCTCCTGCGAGTCCATTTCAGGATCCAGGCCGAAGAAGAAGAACGGTTATTTTTCTCTCCGATTTCGCAGTAAAGGAGGAAAATTCCGTTTCCGCACGCTCAAGCACTCTCTTCATGTTACGGTATGAGGGGTTGATTTATATCTTCCAATTGGTTTATTAATAATATTTGGATTCCTTGGATATTATTTGTAGTTTATTTTTCTATATAGATATATATAATTATGAATTATGGTCAGCGACTGATACGATAGTGACGGTGGCGGTGTGACGACTGACTGATCGTTGGATCCAGCTTCTTTTTGATCAACTTCCTTCGCTCAGACGGAAACGGATGAGTTGTTGCGATATTGTTGTAGCGGTGCTGAATAATGCTGCTTTGAATTATTAATGTTGGTGAATTTAACTTAAAGCTGTATGCTTGAACATATTCCGCCGCCTTGACACCTTAGTATGGTGTCAATCATCTAAGTCTTACGTGAATGATACACAACGCGACGTGGAGCTAATTTATATACGTTTTGCGATTCTTGAGTGATTTAATGAAACTTTAAGTCCTTAATGTTATTCGAATATATAATAGTTCACAGAAATTCATGTTAATAGATCCCGCACATTAAATTAATTCAAATCGTGTTATATTATAACTTATTATTGTGACTTCAATTTGTTATATGTGGTTATAATGTAAGAGTCCGAATAATGGTTATTATCTTTTTTTTTTTATAATGTAGAACGGACGTTATCTTAATTTGATTATATACTTCATAAAATTATATTTTTTTTTTATTAGAATTAAAGAAATTAGTTAAGTTTATGTATTAGGGTGTGTGACGATATTGTCAACTCTGGCTTGCGTGGTTGATTCCATAATTGGTAGCACACTCAATTTAGCAATTGGCCGCTTAAAAATGCCTTTTTCAGTTTTCACTGACGCGACTCTTACTAGTCCGTCATTTCCTGGATGCACCTCTACGATTCTACCTAGAGGCCATTGCATTGGGGTGTTTCTTTCATCTTTTATAAGAACTAGTGTGCCTACTTGTATATTATCCATTCTTTTATTCCATTTAGGCCTTTCTTGTAGTCGTGTAAGGTATTCATAGGACCATCTTTTCCAGAATTGCTGCATAAGTTGTTGTAAAAACTGCCAACGTGAAAGATAGTGAAGTTTTGTGTTGGTATAATCAGGTTCAGGTGGGGCCAATAGCGAATCTCCAATTAAAAAATGTCCCGGAGTTAACGCTGAATTGTCTGAAATATCGGTTGAAATTGGACATAGCGGACGAGAATTAAGGCATGCCTCAATTTGAGTTAATACAGTAGTTAATTCTTCGAAAGTAAGCGAAGTTTCGCCAAGAATTCGTTTGAGGTGATGTTTTGTTGATTTGACACCGGCTTCCCATAACCCGCCAAAATGGGGAGAATATGGTGGTGAAAAGTGCCATTGAATGCCTTCTGCGGCGACAGTGATCGCAGCTGTCTTAACGGCTGATTGTATGGCTTTGCTGTAATCTTCTCGAAGTTTTCTATTGGCTCCCACGAAATTCGTCCCACAATCCGAGTAAATATCGGAACAAAGCCCTCTTCGGGCTATGAAGCGTTTTAATGCCGCAATAAATGCGGGAGTGGATAGATCGCTTACTGCTTCCAAGTGAATCGCTTTTGTGCTCAAGCATATAAACACCGCGATGTATCCCTTCGTAGTTAGCCTCCCCCTACCCTTTGATGGTCGAGTTGAAATTGGTCCTGCGTAATCTACTCCAGTATGCATAAAGGCTCGTGAGACCTGTACACGCGGAGCTGGTAAATTTGCCATGAGTTGAGAACAAGTTGCAGCCTTTTGTCGAAAACAGACCATGCAGTGATGTACTACTCGTCGCACTAAGTTTCTCGGGTTTGGTATCCAAATAGTTTTCCGCAAATATGCTAACATTAATTGTGGTCCGCCATGAAGGGTTTTATTATGTGCGTCTGATACCACAAGCTCGGTGAAATAATGTTGGTTTGGGAGGATGCATGGATGTTTTTCGTCGTATGTGAGGTTAGAATTTCCTAATCGTCCTCCAACTCGCAGTAGTCCGTCAACTGAGAGAAAGGGGTTTAATGAGAGAAGGCGGCTCTTTACGGGAACCTTATGATAATTTTGTAAACTGGCGATCTCATGCCCATAACTTTCTTGCTGTACAACCTTGATGCAACAAATACGAGCTTGATAAATCTCTTTGGCTGTTAACCAGGAGTTTTGACAATGTGATTTAGAGGACTTACAATTGTTGATAAATCGAAAGCACCAAGCGACAATCCTCAAAAGTGTAGTTAATTTGGAATATTTGGTGATTAATTCGCAGTGAAACGACAGTTGTGTAGTGAAAGTTCGAATTGTTTTTTTCTCTAAGTCTGTGATGTGATGGTTTGCAATGAGTGGCCATGCTTCTTTGGAGGATTTCAACCAATGGGGGCCGTTCCACCACAGCGGGTTGTCCAACAGTTTAGATGGTAATAGGCCGCGTGACCCACAATCTGCTGGATTGTCCGCAGATGGCACATGGTACCAACGGTGGATTGAAGTTTTGGCTTGAATAGCAGCTACTCTGTTACACACAAAAGTTTTCCATTTTGTGGGTTTCTCATGAATCCAACTAAGTGTTATCATTGAGTCTGTCCAGGTGTAGACATCAAAGTTTCCAGGTTCTAATGCTTTTTGAATTTTATATATTAACTTGGACAACAACACTGCTGCGCATAGTTCAAGACGTGGAAGAGTAATAGGCTTAACTGGCGCAACTTTTGTCTTTGAAGTGAGGAGCGACACATGAACATTACTTGATCTGGAAATAACTCTGGTGTAAATAACCGCACAGTACGCCTTCGTTGAAGCATCGCAAAATCCGTGCAATTGAATCACAGCTGTTGAGTCGGTTGTGCCTATCCAGCGAGGAATCCGCACCGCCTTCAGTAGGTGCAATTCGCTTCGCAATGCATTCCACTCCTTCTCAATTTCTGCGGGTAGATGATCATCCCATCCGACCCCCCTGAGCCAGAGTTTTTGTATTAACATTTTTGCAATAATTATACAGGGCGCCACCCAGCCTACTGGATCAAATAATGAGGCGATTTGAGAAAGTAACGAGCGTTTTGTAAGGGTGGTTGTGATGTGAGGTTGCGTTATTTGAACAGCGAACCAATCCTGAATCGGGTACCAACAAATTCCAAGTGTTTTGATGCAATGTTCAGTGTCGAATGAGTGTGGGTATGTACTTTCTTTGAGTTCTTCCGGTAGATGGTTTGTTAGCGCTGAAGTATTACTTGCCCATTTACGTAACTGAAAACCTCCCGACTTTAACATGTCAACCAGTTGTTTTTGTACCTCTAATCCATTTTTTACTTCGTAATCACCAGACAGTACGTCATCGACATAAAAATCCCGATTTGCAACAGCATACGCAAGGGGATATCGTTCCTTTTCATCGTGTGCGAGTTGTTTTATAGTCCTCATCGCAAGATATGGGGCACAGGCGGTTCCAAAGGTAACTGTGGACATATCATAATCTTGAATCTTTTCTTCCGCATTGTTTCTCCAAAGTATACGTTGATATTGGGTGTGTTGGTCAGTCACCTTGATTTGCCGATACATCTTTGTTATGTCTGCTGTAAATGCGATTGAATATTTGCGCCAACGGAGAATGATGTCGATTAAATCTTCTTGTAATTTTGGACCAGTTAATAATGTGTCGTTTAGTGTATACCCGTTCGTTGTACGTGCTGATGCGTCAAATACTACTCGAAGAGGTGTAGTGGTGCTTTCTTTTATCACTGCGTGGTGTGGCAAATAATTTACCATATAACCGGCTATTCCGTTTTGATCAGTGAAGAGATGCTCGATCTCTGTGGTAGGAGATGGTTTCATGTGCCCAAGCTCTATGTACTCTTGTAAGCATTTTCTATACTCCGTATTCAAGTTTGGACTCTTTCCCAGTTTCCGTTCCATGGCATGTAATCGTTGGATTGCCGTCTCTCGTGATTTCCCTAACAGTGGGGGTTCCAAATTTTTAAACGGGAGGTGGACGGTGTACCTTCCATCTTCACCGCGTCGGTGGGTTGAGGCATAAAATTCTTCACACACGACTTCATCTTCATTAAGTGAGCGAGTCTCTGAAATTTCTTCAAGTTCCCAAAAATTACGAAGGAGCTGTTCAGTGTCCATATTACAATGTAATGAGACAATATTATTTGTCTGTGACGAAGTTGTGGTATTTGATGATGTGAGTAATGACTCTCGATTCTGAAGACTATGTGTTTTGATGGGAATCTCACCAAACAAAATCCATCCTAGTTGTGTATTCAGAGCGGTTGGGCAACATCCAGCTCCATTTCGAAGTCCGGGTAATAAAATGGAGCCATACACCTCAACTCCTAATAATACATCAACTTGACTGGGAATACTAAAATGAGGATCGGCTAGCGTGAGGTTTTGTAGATGCGGACATGCCTTCGAAACAGTAAAAGGCCGTGTGGGTAAAAGAGTAGTGATATTAGGGACGACATACGCGGTTACATTCTTAACAAAGTCGTTGGTCTGCGCTGCATGAATATTAAATGTCACTAGACTTTTCGATGTACTGACAATAGCGAGATTCATACCATTGATCTCTGCGTGAATGCGAGTTTTTCTTAATTGTAATTTCTGTGCGGCGTTCTCGGTTATGAAGGATCCTTGTGAACAGGGATCAATTACCGCTCGTAATATACAATTTCCGTATTGGCTTGGAACAGAGATTAATGCCGTGGCCAATAACAACTCATGTGCGGTTTTGTTGTTTAAATGTAGTGTGGTAATATCTTGATGATTGGTTAGATTAGCTGCTTGATGCGAAGAAGTGTTGGGTGCAGTGTGGTCTGCAGTTAAAATGGATTCTGAAGTATTGACATTAGTTATCAGATTCTGTGTTGTGACGTGGTGGGGAGTCTGAGATCGCATTACATGTTGTGGCGGACCCTTCTGATATCTGGATGAATTGTCTGACATTTGAGGAGTGGCGCTAGAAAACCTTGCTGTGTTGACATGAGTGGGCACTGGATTATGTAACAGGGTGTGATGGCGCTGACCGCAGTGAAAACACCTACCCGGACTAGTGCATCCTTGAGTGGGATGACTGTTCGCCAAACAATTTCGGCACAGAGCTTTCTTGGAAACGTATTCGGTTCTGAGCTTCGTATTCATATTCAAAAACTGAAGACATCGACGTAGTGGATGGGATTGGTTACACAGTACACAACCGGGGTGCGGCTGTAGATGAAAAACTTTTCTTTCTCGCTTAACGTGTTGAAATTTAGCACGACCGTCATTTGCTGTCAGCGTTTTCGTGTGGGTCTTCATCATCTCTAAGGCTCGGAATCTGCTTTCCAGAAAGGTGAGAAAAGTGCGTAAGGTCGGTAACTCCGTTGAGCTTCCAATTGAAGTTTCCCATAAATCTCTAGTTTCAGCAGATATCTTTTGCACCAGTGTGTAAATAAGAATTGAATCCCAAGTGGTCGTATCAATTCCCAAACCTTGTAGCGCATGCAAAGTTTCGTTGGTAGTGTCGATAATTTGTTTAACCGCTTCGTGAGATTCGGTCTTTGCGGTAGGTTGAGTCATCAGACTTTGTAGCTGATGATTCACTAATATTCTCTTGTTTTCAAACCGTTTCGATAGTATGTCCCAGGCGGAGTCGTAATTCTCCTCAGTTGCTTCTAAATGGCGAATCAAGGTCGCAGCTTCACCTTCCAAATTAGATTTTAAAAAATACATTTTTTGCACTCGTGAAATGCTGCTATTATGGATGGTTGACACAAATAAATCTCTAAAGGATCTCCAAGTTTTATATGACCCGGAAAATTTAGGTATGTCAATTCTTGGCATTTTTATTTCGGTTCTCGTGACTGGTGCTAGTGTTGAGTTGAATTGCGATGTACACTGAGTAGGAGAGTTGAGAGTAGTTGCAGCTAAAAATGGCTCTAAATCATCATTTAATTCTCCCAGAAAATTGGTATAAAACTCGTCTGCTTTACTGAAAACATTCTCGACGAAATACTTATGTCCCTTTTCTGCTGTGTTAACGATTGATTCAATCACGCAATGATTATTACTAAATTGTCTCCAGCATTCATTAATACCGGATATGCGAGCTTGAATATATCCTTTATTGCGTGTCTCTTTCGATCTTTTTTTATAATTTCTCCGATAAGTCTCAATTTGTTCAAATAAACTGTTTTGTGTGTGAAGAAGTTGTACCAGGCTGCTTGCATCTTCAGGTGTAGCCTCGGTAGTCGCCATTTCAATTTTGGATTTATTGCCCTTTTTTTTTTTTCTTCCCAATTTTGAAAAAAAAAAGAATTTTTTTGTTTGCGCTCTCAAGGTTATAAACAAATTACATTTATCTAACACTAACTGATTAGCTGCTGATCCAGATCAAAACGTATAGCGAATAATTAATGTGATTTCAATCTGCACAACGGGTGAATGTCAGATAACTTCGAAATGAATGCTGTTAACTAATTAACTATGATGGTTGTATTATAATTTTGTGATAAAAATCAAAATGATTGTATTTACGTGGTATTTAAGAACTTCTTAGTGAACGCTATTTTTAAAAATCATTGCCTGTGATATGATACAAAAGCAATAAATTACTTGTTTTCCTCAATCACCCGACACTTGACGTATTATGTATATAAACAGATGAAAACAAATTTTTATAGTCGTTATGCACCTAATGAAACGCCGCGCCGATGATTGATGGGTGATGTTATAAAAGGCTGGACTAGATGAGATGAAAGGGCAACGATTAATGTGGTTCATAAAAACGAATAAAAAAACACTGACTTAGAATACCATTTATCAGTCGCCTTTGTTTTTAATTTTTATTTCATAGATTTAACCTTTTTAAATAGTATAGATTAATTTTAAAAACTTCTTTTATGCAGGTAGAGAGCTATGACGCCACTGAATTTTTGCAAACATAAATATTTTATTTTGGTTTATTAATTTCGAGTTTTATAGGTTGGAGTTTTGAATTTATTATAATGTGTTTATGTGTATGTATATATATAGTTTAATTTATTATAATGTATTTATGTGTATTGTATATATATAGTTTAATTTATTATAATGTAATTATGTAGATGTGTATATATATAGTTGAATTTATTATAATGTATTGATGTGTATGTGTATATATATAGATTTTTTTGAAATACAACCGTGTGCATCATGTGCCCTAAAAATTTATTTTTGCATAATGATTTTATTTAATTTTATAAAAATATACAGTTAGGAACATGCCTATTTAGCCCGAAGAACACGTTTATAATAATTCACAATTTGAATAGAGAAGAATGACCGATCACCGTAATTTCAACACAATAACCCTTTGCTCGGTTGATTTTATTATAATTTCATTGTTTGTTTCCGCACTGATTTCTGATTCTGATATACGAGTATGAATGTTAAAAAAAAATGAAGAATGCATTTAAATAATATAAATGTATTTGGATGATATGAAATTTCGTTGAAATTACCGCACTTTGCATTTATGAAAATGGTTTTATAGGCCAGGCAACGAAAACGTATAGAGGGAAATACTTGGAACACAATTTTTGACTTCGCAACTGTGTTTGGACTAGTTAGGAGGTGAACATATCAAAAGTCCCCGCCCCTAGCCCTTGAGCTTGGGGAAAGAGGGGGGTTTAAAGGACCCATTTTTCGGGTTTTCGCTTATATCTCGGAAACTATGCGTCCTAGCGACATGACCACTATAAACAAAATGAAAGCTGATTAAATTTTCTATAAGTTTGGCTCAGTCAAGTTTTTCGATATCATGTATAGTTTTCGACATATCTGCTCTTGAAAGTCTGTAATTTTCGAAAAAAAAATTTTTGCTCTTTTTTACCGGATGACTCTTCAACGATGAACCTAAAAAGTAATTCCGTCAAAAGGGTTGTGTCCCTTCAAAAATATATAATACTTTACTATTTTATCTATTTTCCTTCAAATGTTAAAGCAATTGGGTAAGTAAAGGTGTTTTGAAGAGCTGTACATTATTTATTTTTTACTACTTACTTACTTACTTATTTATTTTTTACTATAACCGTTACGTTAACTCAAGTACCTATAATAATTAAAAAAGGAATATAGACGGCTCTTTGTTTGTCGTCAAACTTTTCAAGTGTGTTATTACATAATTGTTTCCTTTCATTTTACGAAAACTTCTACACCAGACCCTTGGATTTACACCCGTTCAAAAAACTTTACTTAGTGTTTTGTTTTGTTAGTTCCAGTGAGATTTTTTGGTGTCACATTTAACGATATCGTGAGTCTTGTGTCGCAAGTGTTTTGTTTGCGATGAGGAAGTGACTGCATCGAGTCCTGATGTCTCTAAAGTGAGTGAAAAAGGGATAGGTTCCCTTAAAAAAGCCAGTAATGGGAGGGGTGACGGCAATAATTAGCCAACTAGCCAATATAACTTCACTTTTCGTCCACACGTTGTGTAGAAAAAATTACACGAGGACCCAGTCGATCGCGGCTTTCAAGAAACAAGAAGCATCAACATCTGCTCAGCCTAAATCATCGGTTTTGCGATCTGCATTACCCAAGTTCAATTTCAAGAAAAATTGTTTCATTTGTGGAGAGATCATTCAACATGAAACTAAGAAAATTCATGACAAAAGAAGGAAGGGTACATCTAGTCCGCACTCTTGATTTCCATAAAGTATGTATATCTGCAGCCACTGTAAGGAATGATATTTGGGGTGAAGAAGTGATCCTTCGCCTTCCCGGTGTTAATGACCTCGTTGCAGAAAAGGGAGTTTATCACAATGATTGTCGGTTGAAATTCATCAAGCCCTTATATGCTCATGATAAATCAGGAAGTTCCTCATCCGAGTACGTAGCAAGAGCTATGGATGATATTTACGCCTTCATTGATAATAGTACCGACTGCCAGTTCTCACAAACTGAAATTCTCCATTCAATTAATGACAATTGAGACCACCTTAATGCGTTCTTTTTCCAGCCAAGGTGGCATGACTCGTGGTAAGGGAGTCACAAACAGCACTCTCAGCAAATGGGTGGTAGGGATGAGTGCAACTCATGATATCTGCACCTCTTTAGAAGAGTTTGGTGGAGTTCTATTTTTAACCAGTGAGCAGCATGCAGATTTCGGACAAGCCCGCCAAAACAAGGAAACAGCTGACATCGCTAAGCTCACCGATTGGTTTGATAAATTTCCCCCCTTCCCAGAGACCAGTGACATCATGTCTATCGCGACAGGAATTGTTGGGGATACAACGATCACCTGCTACAATGCTGTTGCAGTTGGTAAGCGAGCAATGGCTAAAATGGTCCATTCGACATTTGCTAACATCAAATTGGCTCGAAAAAATCGAGCTCTACCCCTTTCGACAGTGAGCTCATCGATCAAAATCAACGGCGAAAAGATTCCTGTGGACCCATTCTTGCTATTCCGACGTATATCCATCAGCAAAAAAACAGACGAAGATTTAAAGCTGTACATGAAATATGAACTAGCCCCGTTCCCATTAGCTCTATTCAATGAGAGTGGGATGAGGAAATCGACTAAGTCAGCGCTGTACAAACTATTCAACACTACCACCAAGGATGTACGTGTCGCACAGCTAGACATCGTATTTGACGGAGGGCTCCTCCTCCATAAAGTAATTTGGAGAAGAGGTGTCAAGATATCGACAATCTGTGAGAGCTACATCGACTTTATCACAAAGAACTACCACGGAAGGAGATGTACTGTAGTCTTTGACGGCTATTCCTCATCAACCTCAAGCACGAGAAAGAGGTCTCCCTCAATGCCTACAGGTACAAGTCATTCTTGAAATCGGTGGCCACCATCAAGCCTGATATCTCTAGCCTTCCTCCAACCGAAGGAGCAGTAAAACAGCATTCCCTCCGAACATTCCATCAAGTTCAGCTATGGCTGGGAAATAATCTGCCTCCTCAGATGTATGGGTGGAAGATTGAGAACAACTGTCTGGTCCCAGTGCACAGTGAGTTAGCAGCTGCACCGGAGGATATCCTGAAAGTGATTTTCTGCCGATGTAAGAAAGACTGTGCCAGCGCGAAGTGTGGCCGCCTCAAATGTTCCTCAGCATGCCAAAATTGCCAGGGGAAGTGCCTGAATGGGGTCATTCAAGTTGACTCCGAAGATGAAGAAGACCAGGAGGATCCTCTGAACGTTTCTCTACAGGGGTCCGATGGAGAAGAGATTGGAGAAAAAGAAGATGAAAACGAAGACGAGGATGAAGGTCCTTCCCACCCCAAGATCGCAAGAAATTGACTCAATGGTCCCTACTGTTGTAATGTTTTATGTTAATTCACTTTCCTATTTCAATAAACTTCGTTTTCATTTACTGGTTGTGATTTATAAAACTATCCCAATGGCTTATGGAGTCATCCGGTAAAAAAGAGCAAAATTTTTGTTTTCGAAAATTACAGACTTTCAAGAGCAGATATCTCGAAAACTATACAAGATATCGAAAAACTTGACTGAGCCAAATTTATAGAAAATTTAATCAGCTTTCATTTTGTTTATGTGGTCATGTCGCTAGGACGCATAGTTTCCGAGATATAAGCGAAAACCCGAAAAATGGGTCCTTTAAACCCCCTCTTTCCCCAAGCTCAAGGGCTAGGGGCGGGGACTTTTGATATGTTCACCTCCTAACTAGTCCAAACAAAGTTGCGAAGTCAAAAATTGTGTTCCAAGCATTTCCCTCTATACCTATTTTTGAGCATTCGTTGCCTGGGCTATTAACTTTATATGACGAGCACTTTTCATTATTTATCAAGCGAATTGTCCACTCACCTTATTGATAACAATGAGTTACCTTTACCGCGTCGCGATAGCTCCACGTTGTTTTCGACAAACTGATGTGTTTGGTGATTTTGAATAACTCTTAATTTTCTTCCCGAAAATCCTTTATTGATGAAGATTATCTAGATGATTTCAGAAACTGATGTGTTTGGTGACTTTAAATAACTCTTAATTTTCTCCCCGAGAATCCTTTATTGATGAAGATTATCTAGATGATTTCAGATTTTTTGCATCCGAAAATCCGGCTCGAAGGACCATATGTTACGGTATGAGGGGTTGATTTATATCTTCCACTTCATTTTCTTATAGTCATCTATTCTAGCACACATAAGGGAATGGGGCCCGCCAGATTGTCTCTTGACGGAGAACCCTTCCCTCCCAATCACTCTAGAAGCTAATGCTAAGGTATCTGAAATTCCTTGCTTAAAAATATTGATAGGCGGTACCTTTTCTTTTTTTATTGCTGTCATCTGGGGTGTCGTTGTTTTTGCTGCTGCTGCTGCTGCCTGGTCAGTCGCCAGATTCGTCGCACTGGTTGCTGCTCCATTTGCAGAGCTTTCCGCTGGCCGGCAGTTTGGGGAAACGTTTTGCTTTCACCGAGTGGATGAGTTTCTCGAGGGCTTGCTCTTCTTCATCTGTTGGCATTAGTGGAGCAAAGGAATTCCCTGCGTCACTGTATGCTGGCTGTTGCTGGTCATAAGGCATGCTGTCGTAGGAGATTTCGTCGTCACAACTCCCATTGTCTGTATTTTCCGTTGTTTTTTTATTTATTAGTGTCTTTCTGGGTATTAAACAATTTTTGCTTTTTCTTCGCCTTTTCATAGTGTCTCCGAGCACTGCACTGTTTGTTGGGCGAGGGTCCATGTTATGGCCCGTACCCTTTGTTTATTCACCACTTTTATATTTGTGTATATAATTTTCTTTATAAGCAAAAAAAAATGAAAAAGAAATATCGGCAATTCGCACACAGAATTAAATTTATAAAGTTCGCAAAAGAAAAAGTCGTAATAAAACTTGCACTGAACGTGTACGAAGTCTCACGTCCTCTCTGTATCACAGTTCGGGTGGGACTTCTTTTTTTCCTGAACGTTAGCAAACAAACATGTCCTCCATATTTCATTCTCTGCACTAAACGGGTGATCAAATTCGCATTGAGTATGCTGATGCGCCGTTGACAAACTGAGAAGCGAGTGACTTCATTTGGAAATTCCAAAGCTTTCCGGAGATATTAGCAAAACTGTAACTGTTAAGTACTTGTCAGACTTGAGCAAAAAGAACAAATTTTGCGGTAACTACTGGAAATCCCGGGATGAGCCGCAACTTTCTGAAACTGTATCACGCGTAGAAAATAATTCCCCGTCAAAAAGTGCTAATCCAAGGTTGGAAAAATTCGCGCTGTTTGTAAAGGGTAACGAAATTTTTGCACGATTTTGAAAGGTTTTCGGATTTTGACAAGTGATGTTTTGTTCGAAGGCTATCGCTGTGCAGAACCTAAAAAAGATCACTTCGTTTAGAACGGGTCTCATTCCATCGAGTTTATTAGATATTAGCAAAACTTGTTAATTTAAGGCCTTTCTGACAAATAGACGAAATTTTTCTATTTAAACAAAAAAGGCTGCACCGAATATTATGAAATTTTTTTCAGAGCATTTCTTCGTTAATATTCTTTTTTCGGCACCTCAATGAAGTCGATATAGTTTTTAGTTTTGGCGGTATCGTGCAGGTACAAAAATTATAAACGTCGTTTAAACAAAAAAAAAAAAAAAAACGGTTCGTCCGAATTTTATGAAAATCTTTTCAGATCATATTTTGGTTAATACTCTTCGAACGGCAAGTCAACTAAGTCGATATCTTTTATAGTTCGCTCGATATCGTGCAGGTACAAAAATCACTTATGTCATTTAAATCAAAAAACCGCTCGACCGAATATTATAAAAATCGTTTCAGATTATATTGTCGCTAATACGCTTCGAACCAAAACCAAAAAACCAGCCAAAATTTACTCATGTGGAATTAGCAACAAAAATGGGTACTTTTTCCGTTTTTGGAGTATCCAATAAAAAGTACTGGATGAATCACGTTACTTCCAACAGGATATTTGTAGAGAATTGAAAACCCTACAAAGTGGGGTTTGCTAGACGTCGATCGGATAATTTTTCGCCGAGAAAAGCTAGAAAACCCCTAAAAAAGGCCTTTTTTCAAAAACTCATACCTCTGTTACTTTGCAATATGAGGGTATGATTTTTTGGGACATAATACCCTGGTACATATACTTTAAACTGCCAAAAGATGAAATTTGTCGCATGTATAGTTTCTGCATAATTGCAGTATAAATAAAATAGACCCTAATCTTGCACGTTGCGCCAATATTAGCAGAGTGGCCCGATTGAAATTTCCAAAACGGTTTCTGAAAGTATAGGCTAGGCTAGGGGCTACAATTTGTCTATCTCACATTTTAATATAAGTTTGGAGAGCAATGCTAAAAATGCTTGTGAAAATGGTACATAGGGCGAACATTCTAATTCGAAACCTATCGGGCCTATATATGTTGTGGGTGTGAGTATACTTCTTGTACGTGCAAGAAGCATGGGTTACAATGCTCAAATTTGTGCGCAAACTGTACCGAAATAGTGTGCTCTAACATATCTAGAGAAGATATTTGCGTAGAAGAAGATGAAAATCAATTATAAAATAATTTATACGAATTAAGCTACAAATAGATTGATGATCGCGAGAATGAAAATAAAAGTATAGATGTAAGGTAGCTAAGCGAAGAAGACACTGTTGCGCAAAAGAGCATGATGCTTAAGCTGGTTATTTTATTGCATATTTCTTAGTTGATGCCTTTCATTTTTTTCCATTGAATAAACTGTAAAATGCTCATAATATTATTAATAATTATTTATTTTCAATCAAATTATGCATTGATTCCAAATAAGGTATGTTCGCAATATATAATAAAAAATGGTGATGTACCTGTTACCATTATAAAAGAATACGATAGTGTATTTTGTTAAATAACACTTTCCCTTAATAAGTATCTGTTCAATTAAATATATGTAGATCCCGACTGCAATTGTTTATTACTTTAAGGAAAGAAGGTTTACTCCAATAAGACTTAGATAGCGTATTTTCCATTTTATGTTAGTACCGTCTTCAAAAGTGATTCTTCTTTTTAAATCCATTCTGAGAAGTATAACACGCCGCCGCGCCATTGAAAAAAATCAGCAGCAGCTAAATAGTTTTTGCAGCAACGTCTTTGCATATTTTCGGACAAATTTAAAAAAAAAGCTTATTTAATATGAAACAAAATTCTCCGGGGAAAATGAAAAGAAATTGCTTATCTACTGTACTATAGAGTGTATTGCCATGCAAACTATACGCATCTGTAAAATTTTCAGTTGATCGCTTATATGGAAGTGGGTCAAAATCAAGTTGCAAGATTTGTTTACACTGCACACTAGGGTGGTCCTTATTTATAAACCTAGTAATTTTTGACTAGGCACCCCTTAGTTCTGTTCTGTTATATAAAAAACGAAAATGGTCCAAATTTGAAATGGATCGGTTAAGATTAACACGTGCCGCATTGAGGTTAACGCAAGAGCGGCGCGACTCTCAGCATAAAAACAGAGCGTTTAGAGATGTTTTTGTAATTAAAAACTACATAATCTGTCGCAATCATTATTACTCCTTTAAATAAAGGAGAAAGTAATAAAAAATGAACAACTATAAGAGATGGAGTTATACTCTTCTTCAATATAATCGCAAATATTTTCATATGTATGTATATCAAATTTGGCTGGCGATTTACGACTTCATAGAAAAAACGAGTAATGTCCTTGTACGAAGAGCTAAGATTTCTGGAAAAGAGTAAGACCAGAAGTAGTGAATTATGTAGGAAACGAGAGCAGGAATTTAAAGAAAATTTAGTTAATTTGTTCGATATTGCACACACCAATGCCATGCATATGATGAAGATTGATGAAGACAAACATTTTTTGCAATTACAAAGGCAAAAAGGTCGCCCAGGAAGTATGATTGGCAAAGATTTCAAGTTGTCGATCATTGAAGAAAGAAAAGCTGCCCGTGAGAAGAAAGAAGTTAAAAGAACAGAAAAACGATTTTTTAAAACGCATTCAAAAGAAGGTATGTATGATAGAAGTTCTTCAAAACCATTTTTTTCCATTAGAAAATAATGTTAACTTGTTAGCCTCTGTCGGCAGAGGAAAGCTTACAGATAAAAATCTGAGCCCTGTGATAATCTCTCCATACACAAAATAAGGAACTCAGTACTTTTAGTTTTGTAAACCAGTGCTACCAAAGTATGGTTTATAATAACTCTTTCAAGTTTCACCCAATCGTGTAACTTCTCGCTCAAAAAGAAGACGCATAATTGCCCAAAATGTAAAAGTTTATGGCCACCGGCCTATTACAAACCATGTTAATTCTTAGCTGAAATGAAGATTTTTTTCTCTGCAGCGCAAGTGACTGATACTTCTAGTTCGGAGGAGGTAGAAAATGAAGGGATAGAAAATGTAGCAATGGAAACAGAGGACCCAAATTGCGATCACAGAGCCATCAACAACAATTAAAAGAGCTAGAAAAGAAATAATAACACCCCGACTTTCAGCAGCTCTGGACAAATGTAAAATAAGCGACAGGGATGCTGTTCACTTGTTAACAGCTTCATAGAGGCCATTTCTGTAAAACCTCAAGAATTCGTTGTAAATCGAACCTCTATCAGAAAAGCTCGACAAACATTTCGTAAAACATCGGCTTTGAATATAAAATCAAAATTTGTTCAGTTAGATTTGGAATTTGCAGTAGTTCACTGGGACTCAAAATTACTTCCAGATATAACCGGTAAAAATAAAGTTGATCGCCTTCCTGTTATTGCAACGGCCCCCAATATTGAGCAAGTTCTTGGATTACCTAAAATTTCAGCTGGAACGGGGTATGAGGTATCTTCCGCGGTATACGATGCCCTAGAAGATTGGTCCCTGTTACGGAAAGTTCAGGCTTTTGTTTTTGACACCACGGCGTCTAATACTGGACGATTAAATGGGGCGTGTGTGCTTTTAGAAAAGAAATTGGGTCGAAATATTTTGTTTTTACCATGCAAGCATCATATTTATGAGATACTTCTACAGGGAGTATTCACGGCAGCAAAGTTTTCTCCTTCATCAGGTCCGGAAATACAATTATTTAAAAGACTGAAAAATGAGTGGCTAAAGATTGACCAAGCAAAAGTGTCAACGTGGACAACAGATCCGGACGTCCATACACTATTAAATGATTCGAGAGATCAAATATTACTTTTCGCAGATAGTAAGTTACGGGACGACTTTCCTAGAGATGACTACAGAGAGTTTTTAGAACTCATCGTGATATTTTTAGGAGGAGTCCCTGCGGGAGGAATTAAGTTTCGACCGCCCGGTGCATACCATTGGGCTAGATGGATGGCAAAGGCAATTTATTGTCTAAAAATATGGCTTTTTAGAAATCAATTTAATTTACATGCAAATGAACAAACAGCACTAAAAAAAATTTGCTGCTTCATCGTAAAGTGCTATTTCCAAGCATGGTTTTCCGCACCGAATGCAACCGAAGCTCCATTAAATGACGTTATGTTGTTAAAAAGACTGAACGCTTACAAAACACATGATAAGGAGATAGCTAATGCAGCATTAAAAAAGTTTATAAACCATTTGTGGTACTTGAACGACGAATGCGCAGCTTTTTCGCTTTTTGATGACCGAATGGACTTAGAGACAAAACGAAAAATGGCCAAAATAATTCTTCAAAGAAAACAAGAACGTAACAAGGATGGAGAAACAGCAGAAGAAGGAGAAGAACTAAGAAAAAAAATACATTTAAAATTGGAAGATGTCCCAAGTTTCCTTTCTAAAGACCTCCCAGCTGAATTAGTTTCACCCAATTCATTAAAACTTTTTGAAAGGTTCGGCCTGTCCACTGAATTTCTTACAACCGATGCTATTTACTGGAAGGACAATCTAGAATACAGAGAAGGGAAGAAAAAAGTGGTAAATGATACTTAAAGTGGTAAATGATACTGCAGAACGCGGAGTGAAACTTATAGAAGAACACCAACATAACAAAAAACGAAGAACAGAAACAATTTTTACTACAAGTACGTCAAGGATTTTTATCCTTAAATACCTTCGAGTACTTAGATAATAAAATGTGCTATATTTACTCAAACTCTTTTTCAGACAGTACAAGATTATCGCCGAAAGTATCCTGGGCACAGTCGAAAAAGTCTGAATAAATCTTATAATTAAAATTTATATATAAAAACTGCACTTTTACCAAAAAAAAAAAAGAAACTCCCGTTATGGCTATGTGATATAATTAATGAAGGTATGTTAATGAAATATAATTGTATAAGATGTAATACTCATCATTTAAAATTAATTTATTTGCTTGTACTATTTTATAAAAATATTTGAAAAAAAAAAAACCTCAATATATTATGTTTTCAAACTTCGGGCCCCATGCGGCACGTGTTAATATTATCGGATTGATTTAAAATTTTGACCATTTTACTTTCTTATCAAAAGGAACGAAACTGAAGGGTGCTGCAAAAGAAAAACCGATTTTTTTTTCACCCTTTATAATAAGGACCACCCTACTGCACACACATACAAATCAAGGAAATATAAGCTTAATTGCCATTGATATCAGAGAAATCAAATGTAAACAGTAAAATTTTTTGATTCTTCGCCCGCGTCATGGTGTATTTCTTTATTTAATATAAACAATAGTTTATACTATACTATACTATATGCCATAAAAAAAATGAAACAAAATTCCCCGATGGAAATTAAAAAAAATAAATTATTATGACGAAAAAAAAGCAGCGCGAGCCGAAGAATCGAACTCGCAGCCCCACAGACGAGGGACTTCTCCTTAGCCCTTTGCGCCATGGCAGATACTACCGGTGGTTGACTAATATGCTAATAAATCCAGGGCTTGAACCTTCAACGCTACACGCCGCTGGATCGAGGATCCAACGCGCTACGCACTCTCCCACCGGTCTTCTAACATCATTACAACAATAAAGTAATTTGCTCGGTGCCTATGAAATTTTTAGGTTGAACTAATTTTAACAGTTTTTTATGCCTAACCTTGAACTCCTTTATCAGAATTTCGAAAAAAATTTAACGGGACCACCGTGGGAAACTCCCCCTTCAAATGAACCAACAAAAGGCAAAAAAGTCATTGGGTTACAAAGTTATGCGTGAACAGGACTACAAAATACCTACACGTTGAATTGAGTAACCTCCTCGTTTTTTTAAGTTTTTTAATAACCTCCTCGGTCGGTCGGTTAAAAATGAGCAGCATATAAAATATGCGTATAAACAAATAAATACTTTATATAATTTCCGCGAAATTTTTTAATGATGTATAAAGCTGTCGAAGAGCCATAAAAAATCAAGAAAATGATATTTTTGCACTTTTAATTAAGTAAATGTTTATGTTCTCCTGAGTCTCATTATTAAATAATATAATTTAGTGAGAAATAGAATCAAAACATGTTACACCGAAGTAAAAAAAAATTATTTCACCATTTTGCAGCCGAGGATTGAACTTGGTCCCCCGGGGATAAGATTCCAGCGCCTTACCTCTAGGCTACCGATATATGGACTTTATTAGAAATCTCTTTTTTGTTGTTAAATATACTTCTGGTTGAAATTTCCAGACCATTTTCTCAGTTTTTGGTCTTTTGACCAAGAGCTATGTACATTTTGAGATATGGCCAAAGTCTGTAGCTGCAGTACTTTCAGAGATGAAAGAAGGTCGCAGACGGACAGAGCCTCTGTATAAGCTTTTTTTTTTTAAAAAGCTAAAATCTAAAATCAACTTAAAAAAATAAGCAATTTATGCAATGAATTCAATGAAGTCATCTTTGACATTAACATTGACGACTTACCTCTTTTCAAGAGTTCAAACCTTACATTATGGCCCATTTTAGGGAAAGTTGTTAATATTCCAAATATAAAAGTATTATTGATAGGGGCTTATTTGGGAACTAAAAAACCATCACATATTGAAAACTATCTGCACGATTTCGTAACAGAAGTTAAAAATTTATTAGAATATGGAATAGAATTAAATGACAAGAGAGTAGAATTTAAAATCAGAGCATTCATTTGCGATGACTCTTTGAAAGAGTATATAGATGATAAATTTAGGAAGATGAGAGGTAAATACGTTCATTTACTTATTATTAACAATTTTCAAAATTTTCAAATATTGTTTTAGAGTTTATCATAGAGCAGAATAAAGGCTTATTAGGAGCTTCGGCTGTAAATGCTGCATTAATAAAGAAATTATATGTACAAGAGGAATATTTAAATAAAGAGAATTTAAAGTTTCCCTTGGAGACCTCGCAAGACCTTGAAAATCTTGAGGCAGATATTACAGAGGAAAATTTCAATTGCTACGTGAGTGTTAAATGCTTATTAAAAAAAATTTAAAAATCTTTTTTGAAGGTGTCTTTACAAAAAAAAAATAATAATTTTTCCTCATGGTGTGGAAAGAAACCTGCCCAAGATAATGAAGGAAGATCTTGTTGCATTATACAACTATGATAGAGGCCATGGAAAACTGCCATTCAAAAATTTTATAAAAATTAATAATTTATATTCGACTAAGTAAATTTCCACCTCACCGATGTATCTACACCTTGACGTGGTGGTGAGGCTTGCGTGGTCCCGTTAGGACGCCCTGACTAAGATAGATACTTAAAAGCAATGGATATAACAAAGGAAATTTGTACCCCAGGTGGTAAACCTGCAAGCCAGGGAAATCCACCCTCTACGGAGGTCGGCCTCATGGATTCTGGGGGAGGCCATCTATTGCTTACGAGGAACAGGGAAGTGGACGACTCGCATGTCAACGCAGTCACGCAGGAAAGCGTAGAAGCGGCGGCGAGCGAGCTGAACCTGGAGGTATGCTCAGAGAAGGTGGACAATACGATGCAGCAATGTGTCAAGAGGACAGCCGGCTCTGGGCCTACGTTAGCGCAGGAATCCGACTCGGAAGTGAGGCTGCGAAAGCAGCTGAAGCAGAAGAGGAAGAGGGAGCGCAAAAGACAGAAGAAGGCAACTTCCTCTGTTGGGGGATCGGCCGAGTCCACTCCGGAGGAGGTGGGACCCACGAAGAGGTTTAGAGGTGAAAGTCTCTGCACCTCAGCCGTGGGTTCTACTGTCGAAGGGGAGGATAAGGCCAGGGAAAGGAAGGGTGGACAGCCTCAACCTGTAAAACAGGGAGGAGTCAACCCTTCTGTCTCGGGGGTCGTGCGTGCGGAGCCTGTGGCGGAGAATACCTACGCAGGCATAGCAGGCTGTGACCTCCGTTTGGGTGTGACCGACGATGGAAGGGAGGAGGGTCTGGGTACGAAGCAGGTAACCGTTTTTAAAGCGGCCCTGCTCAAGGCATTAGACTCTCTGCCTGACAACGCTGGCGACATCGGTATTACCGAGGTAGACTTGGAGGACGGGGTCATTGCACTCAGGTGCGTGAACCAAAAATCCAAGGCCTGGCTGTACGAAGCTGTCGCAAAGATGACTGACCTATGGGAAGGAGTCAATCTGAGAGTGGAGCGCCTTCACATCCTTAAGGATGTGAGGAGGATGATCATCCGAGTTCCCGGTTCGCCGGAGAGCAAGGAAACCATTCTAGCCAGATTACGTCGTCAAAATGCCTGTGTGACGGACACTTCTAAGTGGAGGGTCAGTCGCTTAGGCAGATATGGTGACGCGAAAAACGGCGGTACCATTCTCACCATATGGTGTCCGAAGGAGGAGGCGGAGGCGGTCAGGCGTGCAGGGGGGAAACTCAACTGCGGGCTGGACCATGCCTACGTGCGATTCCAGAAGGACAAGCCGGAGGAAATGGTAGAGCCGGCCGGAAAGGCAGCTGAACAAGGGGACCAGTGAAATGGAATCCTCGACAGCTGGGCGGGAGGTGGGCCAGTTCCGGCAATTAAAGGTTTGCCAGTTGAATCTACACCATAGCAGAGCAGCATCAGCAATGATGACGCGAGGCTTCGGTGAGATGAAGCTGGATATTGCTCTCATACAGGAACCCTGGATCTACAAGGGTAGGATTAGGGGACTCTCTGGGAGCTTTGACACTCTGTACGTTCCCAATGCGAATGAAAGAGTGAGGACGTGTGTGCTGGTGAAACACGGAGTGCAGGCGGTTTTACTGCCGCAATTGTGCACACCAGATCTCACAGCAGTACGCGTAGGTACTGGAAGTGGGGCTTTTATTCTAGCCTCAGCCTACCTTCCGTACGATTCGCCAGATCCTCCGCCCACCAGGGAGTTGGAAATTCTGGTTATTACCTGTGGCGAAAAAGGCACAGGGTTAATAGTTGGTTGCGACGCAAATGCACACAACACGGTGTGGGGAAGCACCAACGACAACCATAGAGGAGAAGCTTTGCTCGAATTTGTGGAATGCAACAATCTAGTTATTGCAAATAGAGGGGTAGAACCAACCTTCGTCGATGCTAGACGAAGGGAAGTCATAGATATAACTCTATGCAGCAACCGGATGTTGACAAGATTGACCAACTGGGAGGTGATGGATCGGACGACTATGTCAGATCACAGAGCCATTTCATTTGAGATAGCGTACGGAACCCCGGGCAGGGGTGACGGAATTAGAACAAAGAGAATTCCCCGCAACACGGACACGTCTAGATATACTGAAATGTTGCGCAGGAATCTCGGGGAGCGCGTGCCAAGGGCACCGAAAACCACAAGAGAAGCAGAGTCTCAGTTGCATGTCCTGCAGACAGCGATAGAGAACGCTTTTCGAGTGGCGTGTCCTCTTACGTCAGTGGATGACCATGATCCCACACCCTGGTGGTGTAGGGAGCTGGAGAAACTGAAGAAAGAGGTCAGAAGGGCTTTCAACCAAGCGATGAGGTGCAATGACCCGGTTGCCTGGGAGAATTACAAAGCCAAGAAAAGAGAAATGAAACAAACTCTGCGACGACGAAAAAGGGAGTCGTGGAGGGACTTCTGCTCGAGCAGGGAGAGCATATCTGAGGCCAGCAGACTTCAGAAAATGATCTCCAGGGACCCGGTCTCCAAAGTCGGACTCGTTCGTGACCCGTCGGGGAGGATGACGGAGACGCTGGAGGAAACCAACAAGATCCTGATGGAAGTTCACTTTCCTGGCAGCTATATCTCGGGTAAATCTTGGACTATTCGTAACAGAATGGCTACAAGGATGAACCGAGAGGTGGCTAACGGGTTGGTGACGGAGGAAGGGGTGAGACGTGCAATAGACACATTCTCTCCCTTCAAGACATCGGGGCGTGACGGAATATTCCCTGCGCTGCTTCAATGGGGCAAAGAAATCATTGCACCCAGGCTTAGGGGAATATTCGTTACCTGTCTAGCAACAGGATACATTCCGGCGGTGTGGAGGGAAACCAAAGTGGTATTTCTCCCTAAGCCAGGCAAGACGGACTACACCGAGGCGAAGTCCTCCAGGCCAGTCAGCCTAACATCCCTTCTGTTGAAAACAATGGAAAGAGTGGTGGCAGACCACCTGGAGAGTACTATGCTAAGGAGGCACCCTTTAAGTAGAAGCCAGCACGCTTACCAGGCTGGCAGATCTACAGAAACGGCACTTCACCAACTGGTGCGAGTAGCCGAGGGGGAACTGTATACCGGAGGCATAGCGATGGCCGTTATTATGGACATCGAAGGCGCCTTCGACAAGATACAGTTCAACAAACTCAAAGACGCTCTGGTGAGGCGCGAGGTCAGCCCCATGATTGTAAGGTGGGTGGACAGCATGCTGAAAAACAGAGCGGTAAGGATTCAGACAGGAGACTCGCGGCTTCGAGGGAGGGTCAGCAAGGGATGCCCACAGGGCGGGGTCCTATCGCCCCTCCTGTGGAACATCACTGTGGACACTCTGCTCAGGCGGCTAGAGGTAATGGGCGTTCATACCGTTGGGTATGCAGATGATGTAGCGATTGTGGCAAGTGGCAAGTTTATGAGCACTACGGCAGATATCATGAGGAATGCACTCCAAGTGGTTGAGCAGTGGTGTACGGAACAGGGCCTCACCATAAATGCCAATAAGACAGACGCGATAATCTTCACTAGGAAGATTAAAGATCTGGATTTTCAGCCCCTCATGCTTTTTGGATCGAGGATCAAGGTGTCTGGGATGGTCAAGTATCTGGGTGTATACTTGGACTCGCGACTAACCTGGAAATACCACGTTGAAGAGAAGATTAAGAAGGCGACAAGGGTGCTTCACCAGTGCAGAAGAGTATGTGGACTAAGGTGGGGTATCTCACCAAGGTTAGCATACTGGACATATACCATGATGGTGAGACCCATCATAACTTATGCCTCGGAGGTCTGGTGGACTAAAGCCACACAGAAAACCGTCAAGAGGCATTTGGACAAGGTGCAAAGAATGGCCAGCGTAGGTGTGAGCGGTGCTTTCCGCACCACACCCGCCGCGGCATTGGAGGCGCTGTTAGGTCTGCTGCCGTTAGATCTCCAGGTGATGAAGACTGCGGCAGCCTCAGCGATTCGGATGAGACGGGATGCCGCATGGCAGGCGTCAGGAACCTTATATGGGCATATGAAGATCCTGGATCGCATTAAAGGGATTAGGGAGCTCATGATGCCCATGGAAGGGATCACAAAAATGAGGGTGACCGAAAGGTATCATAAAACCCTCATAGGGAACGGAACGCTCCCGGAAGGGAGACCGGAAGACATATATATCTTCACGGACGGATCCATGATTGACGGCAGAGCAGGTGCGGGAGTCTTCTCAGAGGACTTAAATCTGACCTGCTCTCTGGCTTTTGGGAATTACACCTCAGTCTACCAGGCGGAAATGCTTGCTCTGCTGCACGCGCTGGATCACATAAATGAGGGTCAGGTGCAGGGAAGAAGTATCCTTATAGCACTGGACAATCAGGCTGTGATTAAGCGCATGAATCAGACAGAGATTAATGCGTCTCTGGCCTTGGAATGTGTCCAAAAACTGAACAGGTGTGCGCAGCAAAACAACGTGACGCTAGCTTGGGTTAGAGGACATACAGGCATCGATGGGAACGAAAAGGCTGACAACCTGGCAAAACAGGGGTCAAACTCGGAATTCTGGGGACCGGAGCCATACTCTGCCATTGGCAGAGGGTTGGTAAGGAACTACATCGAGAAATGGGTCGCTGAGGAACACCGGAGACGGTGGGACGCTATGACCACGTCTAGGCAGGCTAAGATGGTGCTTACGTTGCCGATTACCGCAGCCAGAAGAAGGATCCTGCATATGCAAAGGAGAACCCTCAGATGGTTGGTGGCACTGATTACAGGACACGGATGTTTCAGGTATCACCTAAAAAGAATGGGAATTCTGGAGGATGACACCTGTCGGATGTGCCTGGAGGAACCTGAGACGGCCACACACATAGTGTGTCACTGTCCGGCGGTGGCGAGGAAAAGGGCTGCCATAACTGGACTCCATTGGATGGAGGACATGAGGCAGACTCCCTTCAATCAGCTGCTGGCGATAACTAGGGGAGTCGAAGTAAGGGAGCAATGGGACAACCCACTGCAACCCCAATAAGATGACTCTAGGCAGAGGGACGAAAAGGGACCCGCAAATAGTGGTCTGATTCGATATCCCTCGAAAATCTATATATATATATATATATGGGCCTTTATCTACTAACAGGAAAATCATGGTCCAAGCATTTTTTTTTACTTTGACTATATAAATGAATAGTTTTATTCATTAAAACGCATAATATATAACCTGTTATTTAAGGAGACAAGCTTAATCAATATTTAGAATCAGAATCATTTCATAAATTCGGTTTAAAAGCCACTAAAAACAGTCCTCTGTTATGTCCTAATTCAGGATCGAGTATGATTCGGTTCGGTTTTTATTAGTTCTATTTAAAAATGTAAAATCTTATAACTCTATAAACATAAAGAATATTGAATGCATGTGAACAAAAAACAATTATAATTTTAGAGAATTTTTTAGTACTAAAAACTAGTGTTTGAATTTTGTCCATTACATTTTTGAACAGTCCTCTGTCACAATTTGAATATCGCGCCACAAAAATATTAGACACTATTGTGCTTACATTTCCCTTGAAACTGAACGTTAACAGTGTGAAGTTTGTTCGGTCGCCATGCTAAACAAGTCGCCGCCATTTTGCGCAGTGACAACTCCGCGTCTGTGTGGTAGCCACGTCTCTGTAGTGTTAAGTGAACAGTCCTCTGGTAAGTCTATTTTACGGTGTTTTATGTGTTATAATTATATTTATTTAACAAAAAAATTGCTCAGTGTGATAATTTATAGTTGTTTCTGTTTTATGAAGTAATATTTAAACTGATACGTGGTATGACATTTTTTACGTAAAAATAACAGTCCTCTGTGCAACAGTCCTCTGGAAATTTATAACACAGAGGACTGAAATTTATAATACAGAGGACAAAATTGCCTATAATTCGAAAAATAAGGGAAAATTACAATGGTTTCTTGTTTATAGATATTTATATTATAACTATCTATCGACTTAACATACTACATTTTTAATTTTCTAGAAAAATAGGGTTGGGACAACTGTCAATAGACAAGTTTCCAGTTAGTAGAGAAAGGCCCATATATATATATGTATATATATATATATATATATATATATATATATATATATATATATATATATACTAGCATAAAACCCGCGTGCCTTGCAACGCCTTTAAAAACTGTTTATTATGTGCAATGTTTTCCTTAAAAAAAACCAACAAAAAAGTCAGCTGTTATTATCCCTAAAAAGGGTTTATTATAGTGCATTTTTTTAATAAATATGGTAAACAAATTACTGCGAATATCACCTCTCCTCAACAAATCTGCAAGTTTTAAAGTAGATTGGCATGTATATGTCATCAAGAAAAGTGACATTTTAGGGTTTGACGAACGTTCGTTAAGTTTGTTCGCCTATTTACGTGGATGTAAGAAATTATGAAGCAATCACAAATGAATATTAAATAAAGTGAATTTCGAGTCATTCATTTCTACGTGATTATAGGGATGCACTGTCAAAATTTCAGCCCTTCAGCTTCAGAGGTTTGGGTTAACCCCATTTCACCCCCTTAGGGGATGAATTTCGAGTAGTCGCCTCTTAGTGGATGTCCATGTCATTATAGGGATGCACTGTCCAAATTTCAACCCTGTAGTTCCAGTAGTTTGGTAAACCAAATTTTACTCCTTTAGGGGATGAATTTCGAAAAATCGCTTCTTAGTAAATGTCCACGATGCACTGTCAAAATTTCAGCCGTTTAGCTCCAGCGGTTTGGCTTAACCCCATTTCACACCCTTAGGGGATGAATTTCGAAAAATCGCTCTTTAGTGGATGTCCACGTCATTATAGGGATGCACTGTTAAAATTTCAATTCTATAGCTCCAGCGGTTTGGATAAACCCTATTTCACCCCCTTAAGGGATGAATTTCGAAAAATTGCTTTATAGTGGATGTCCACGCCATTATAGAGATGCAATGTCAAAATTTCAGCCGTATAGCTCCAACGGTTTGGATAAACCCCATTTCACCCCCTTAGGGAATGAATTTCGAAAAATCGCTTTTTAGTGGATGTAAACGTCATTATAGGGATGCACTGTCAAACTTTCAGCCGTATAGCTCCAGCGGTTTGGGTAAACCCGCTTAGGGGATGAATTTCGAAAAATCGCTTCTTAGTGGATGTCCACGCCATTATAGGGATGCACTGTCAAAATTTCAGCCCTATAGCTCCAACGGTTTGGATAAATCCCATTTCACCCCCTTAGGGGATGAATTTCGAAAAATCGTTTCTTAGTGGATGTCCACGCCATTATAGGGATGCACTGTCAAAATTTCAGCCCTATAGCTCCAACGGTTTGGATAAACCCCATTTCACCCCCTTAGGGGATGAATTTCGAAAAATCGCTTCTTAGTGGATGTCCACGCCATTATAGGGATGCACTGTCAAAATTTCAGCCCTATAGCTCCAACGGTTTGGATAAACCCCATTTCACCCCCTTAGGGGATGAATTTCGAAAAATCGCTTCTTAGTGGATGTCCACGCCATTATAGGGATGCACTGTCAAAATTTCAGCCCTATAGCTCCAACGGTTTGGATAAACCCCATTTCACCCCCTTAGGGAATGAATTTCGAAAAATCGCTTCTTAGTGGATGTCCACGCCATTATAGGGATGCACTGTCAAAATTTCAGCCCTATAGCTCCAACGGTTTGGATAAACCCCATTTCACCCCCTTAGGGGATGAATTTCAAAATATCGTTTTTTAGTGGATGTAAACGTCATTACAGGGATGCACTGTCCAAATTTCAGCCCTATAGCTCCAGCGGTTTGGATAAACCCCATTTCACCCCCTTAGGGGATGAATTTCGAAAAATCGCTTTTTAGTGGATGTCCACGCCATTATAGGGATGCACAGTCAAAATTTCAGCCCTTTAGCTCTAGCGGTTTAAGTTGTGCGTTGTCTGTCAGTCAGTTACTTTTTATACAATATAAAAAATCCCCTTGCAACTTATTGAACCCCATTTCACCCCCTTCAACCCTTTTGTTCTCCATAAAAAGTAGCCTATGTCCGTCTCCAAGGTCTAAACTATGTCTGTTGCAAATTTCATCAAAATCGGTTTAGTGGTTTAGGCGTGAAAGCGTAACAGACAGACAGACAGACAGACAGACAGACAGACAGAGTAACTTTCGCATTTATAATATTAGTAAGGATTAGCAAAACTTATCTATTTAAGGCCTTTCTGACACTTAGCCGAAGTTTTTCCAATTAAACAAAAAAGGCTCGACGGAATGCTATGAAATTTTTTTCAGGGCTTTTTTTCGTTAATATTATTCTCTCGGTACCTCAAAGAAGTCTATATAGTTTTTGGTTCGCGCGGTATCGTGCAGGTACATAATTCACGAACGTTCAGATCATATTTTCGTCAATACTCTTCGAACGGCACCTCAACTAAGTCGACATCTTTTATAGTTCGTGCGATATAGTGCAGGTACAAATATCCCTTATGTTATTCAAATAAAAAAAAAACGGCTCGACCGAATATTATAAAAATCTTTTCAAATTACATATATTGTCATTAATATGCTTCGAACGGCACCTAAAGTAAGCCGATATCTTTTGTGGTTCGGGCGATATCGCCCAAGTACAAAAACCACTTATGTCGCTTCATTCAAAAAACGGCTCGATTAAATTTTATGAAAATCTTTTCAGATCATATTTCGGTTAATACGCTTCGAACGGCACCTCAACGAAATCCATATCTTTTTTGGTTCGCGCGATATCGTGCAGGAAAAAATGACCACATACGTACGCACACACACACACACATACTTCCACCCAAATTTTTACTTAAAATGCTCTTGGGACTTTGAAAAATGAAAATACGTTGAAAATTTGGATTTCGATTTTCGGACTGATTGCAATAACTTCCCTATACTGGGAAGTTAATAAGACATTTAATTGCAGGGCGTTGATAAAATTTTTGAAATGTTCAAATTCGAACATATGCTGTTGTTAAACAATGGGTAGAAGTCCTCACTACGATCTTGGGAATTCCGACTCAGTACGTCTGTTGGATCTAAACAAAAAGGCTCAGTACAACTTCTTGATCTAAAACATTTTCAAATTCTGAGTGTGATTTTAAGATCTAAAGTGATCTTGTTTGACTCCAAATATGCGCCAGCATTTTTTTGCCTTTGACCAATAAATTTGAAATTATTGGTTCATTTTGGGTAATCAGCGGATTTTTTGTCTTGTGGTTTCTATCTGTCAATTGGACTTACTTGAATATGTATAGTTATCCTGTTTTCGTTTAGTTTACTAATTCTTATTTTTATTTATTTTAACTACATAGTTTTCAAACTGGTGGGAGAATCAGGAGGCCGGATCTTGTTTGGAGATTTGGAATATGTGATCATTCCATCGCAGATGCTCCGTTAAAGTTACCCCTAGGATGTTGAGAGTTGAGTCAGCCGTTAGATTCTCTTTATCCTCTGAGATAGGAGGAAGGTCGGTACAATTTTTGTTGGAGATCAGACAGTACTTCTTTTGTGGCATTGAATTCGACGCGGTTCATTTCGCCCCAATGAAGGATCGATTCGATATCCCGGTTGATCGAAGTCAACATCAGTTGACGGTGGTAAAGACAAGGTCTGGCAAGTGCTTGTCTTATACGAGTATTGTCGAAGGAGTAAGAGAAATTCAGAGTACCGTCATCAGCGAAGCAGTGAAATGGGTTGGAGGGGATTGAGAGCAGATCATTAATGAAGATTAGAAAAAGTGCGGGTAAGAGAATTAACCCCTGGGGAACTCCGGCCGAAATGGCATGTGGGTTGGATTCGACGCCGTCCAATACTACCTTGATTGAACGGCCTGAAAGAAAGCTCTTAATCCAGCTCCTTAGAACTAAGTGTATACCAATAGCTTGGAGTTTATTCAACGGAGCTGGGTGCCATACTCTGTCAAAAGCCTTTGATATATCAAGAGCAACCAGACCAGACTCGCCAAAGCTGTGAATGCTTTGGTTGATACGCTCGGTTAAACACACAAGCATATCGCCAGTAGACCGTTTAGGTCTGAAGCCGTATTGCCTGTCGTGTATAATTTGGTTGGATTCTAGATATTTCATCAGCTTTTTATTGATTATTGTCTCCATGATTTTGGAGAGAACAGAAGTAATTGCTATTGGGCGGTAGTTTAAGGGGTCGCTGGCTTCACCTTTTTTGGGATTAGCTGAACATGAGCTAGTTTCCAAGAGTCGGGATACACTCCGAAGAAGTAAGACAGGGCAAAAAGTTTGCGCAGGGGTTTAGCCAAAGGTGAGGCACATTTTTTAAGTACCATAGGGGGGATTTTCTCGGGGCCAGTGAACAAGGAGGGCTGTTCTGCAACGTGCCTTCTAATGCCCTTCATATGGCCGAGGACTATGTTTAAGCACTTTTGGTGTTCGCCCGTTGAAAGGCCTTATTTTAATTTTACTCGGGCTAGGATATTTTGTTATAGTAGAGCGAATATCTACGTCGGGCTCACTGTATCACCTTCGTATGCCCTTAATAGCAACCACACGGCCGCCATACCACCGTCGTATGCCCTTTATAGAAACCATACGACCGCCGTACCAGGTTTTTGGTACTGCATGGCCGCGCTGTCCTGCAACGGGCCTTCTGATGCCCTCCATATGGTCGAGGGCTATAACAATAACGTCCGTTGTAAGGCCATAATTTATTTTTACTCGGGAGGGGAGTATTTTTATTCAACGTGTTTTACTTTTCTGTTGATTAATTTTGTTTTCATTTTTAAGATTCGCAGAGTTCGGAATTGTTCCCACCAACTCAAAGTAGGTGGTATTTCTTTTGTCACAAGAAGATACACAATGACACCTATAGGGTGGTAGCACGTTAGTCGTTGCAATCGACCTCTCCATACAAAAATCTTGAATTTTTGTATGAAGAGGTCGATTGAAACAACTTGCGTGCTACCATTCCTAGGTATCGCCGGATAGTAGAACGGGAAATCAGATAGATCTCGTGTCTCGTGGCCATCAGCCATTGATGAAGAACTATTTTTGGAAATGACATGTGCTTTAGGGGAAGTGGGCATGGAGGTGACCACCATTTGGTAGAAGTACCATTCGTTTCAAAATCACTTCATCTATATCTATAAAAATCTCGTGTCACAGTGTTTGTTACCGTACTCCTCCGAAACGGGTTGACCAATTTGCATGAAATTTTTTGTGTTTATTTGGTAGGTCTGAGAATAGGTCGTAGGCTATTTTTTATACCTTTAACCAAACAGCTGCAAAATCCAAACAAAAATGGTAATTTTAGGAATTTTCACTTCATTTTAGTTTCAATAGCTTCATGGCCTACCTATTGTTTGACAAATGTAAAATTGTCATTAAATTGAATCATTACATTTACCCCCCTATTCTAAATTGTGACCCATCATAAGTCATAAGCTTTTGAGACTCGTGCTTGATATTGAAGGCTTGAGACATTTTTCTTGAGATTATCAGCTGTTTTGGTATTCTAAGCACCCAGTCATAAGGAAATTTAAAAAAAGTACACCTCGGGAGGTGAATTATTATTAATTGTTTTGACATGTCAATATGTTGATATCAATTTTGTCAATCTGCTGATATCAATGAAATAATAAAAGTGAATCCAAATAGAAATCATGGAAAAAGGTAAGAAAATTTGATATAATTTAATTATTTTAACGGTATATATTTAACAAATTTTGCTCAGTTAAATACCAGAGAACGACAACGGAACAGCTAGAGATATATTTGTCCTTTGTGCGGAAGAACCCCGACATACAGAAAAATAAAAATGACCCCAGATATCCAAAAAGAGTGGAGGATTTATGGAAAACTTTAGCAGAAAAGCTAAATAGTGTAAAAGGGCCTACTCGTAGTGCAAACAAATGGAAAGAAGTATGAGATTGTACCTATTACCATTTCAATGTTTATTGCTTTCAATATTTCAGAGTTTGACGCACTGGAAAAACCAGCTTCGGTCGGTTATTATGTGAAATATTTCTGTTTACTTTTTATATCTAAGTAAAGAAAAGACTGATTTTGTTTAAAAAATTTTAGTGTATTTACATATAATTGCCTTAACCTACGCCCTTCTCCCAAGTATTCTCTCTGAGAAACCTCCACCCTCACGCTGGAATCATCTTCGACATATCGTACAAACAGTCGTCTTCCTCGTCTAAAGGACTAATTCCATGAGAACGAAGAATATTGTGCAATATGACACAGGCATATACAATGAATCCAACTTTCTCATGGGAGTAATAAAGGGTTCGGTGCTTGTGAAGACACCTAACGGAAAAGACAAGCGAAAATAAATCGTATTAACATTGTATCCCGAAGATTTCTCAAAATTCTTCTTCGATCCACTCTGAAATGCAAACAAAGAAACCTCATAGTATACTTATACCGAATTTAAAAGCCATTTTACCTTTCTCGTCGCCTCTCAATTGTAACTGCTAACTCCAACATTAATAGCTCCGCCATAAATATGATATTTTGCCAGAACCAAGTGAAAAATTTAAACACAACGTAAAAAACTGCTCTATGACTTGCTCTTTACACAGTCACAATTTTGATACTCCTTGAGACTGTTTCCGGATTGTCAAAATTGAGACTGAAAAATTAGAATACTAAATTGTATCAAGTTGATACTCACCGCACCCTTGATATTGCGTTGTGACCTATGACTGGTTTTAGAATATGGGGGTTAATGAAAATTTCAAATTTACGCAGCTGTCAAACAATAGGTAGGCCATGACGCTATTGAAACTAAAATGATCCATGGCGGCCGTCTCAAGAGGGCGGTGTACCACTTTCTTCACAACCACCTCGACATGGGTATCAAATGAAAGGGTATGATAAGTAGAATACAATAAGCAATGTAGTATACAAAATATATCTTTAGATCCATGGCGGCCGTCTCAAGAGGGCGGGGTACCACTTTCTTCACAACCACCTCGACATGGGTATCAAATGAAAGGGTATGATAAGTAGAATACAATAAGCAATGTATTATACAAAATATATCTTTAGATCCATGGCGGCCGTCTTAAGAGGCCGAATTACCACTTTCTTCACAACCACCTCGACATGGGTATCAAATGAAAGGGTATGATAAGTAGAATACAATAAGCAATGTAGTATACAAAATATATCTTTAGATCCATGGCGGCCGTCTAAAGAGGCCGGATTACCACTTTCTTCACAATCCCCTCAACATGGGTATCAAATGAAAGGGTATGTAAGTAGAATACAATAAGCAATGTAGTAGACTCAATATACCGATTCATGGCGGCCGACGCAAGACCCATGTTCTTTGAGGCATTTCATCTGTGTAAAATTCATATCTCGAAAAATATTAAGTCAATGGATGGTTTTTATTGTTTACTATTGACTTATGGGTGCAGCGTAGGCGCACCGGTCCCAGCTAGTTATATTATAATCGTATTCAATATTTACACTTGAAAGCTAGCTTATTTTATAATAGGTAAGGTCAAATTTCAGTGCAAGTGAAATTCAAAACATTTTGAAGTCAAGTAAATGCAGAACTCAAGAAGTCATGCAAAAGTTGAACACTAAACAAAAGAAAATATGTTGCAAGTTCAAAAGGGGAGAATTGTGGCCTATTATGATATGGAGTTCTCATGCAAACGTCCATGTCTCAATTTATTCAAAATTTCAAGTTTTCCCAATGTCATGTTTTTTCTTTTATGTATGATTGCAATAAAAAAATTAAAAAATATAATTTTTTAAATATTATGGAGAAACATCTTGTTTAAAATATAAGGATACTCTAGAACCTGTTACAAAACAATTACCATGTCTTGCCTCTATTGTCTTCAACACTTGAGAAAGAAAAGAAAATTTTGCTTAGTGCTCTCTACCCCATCAAGCTATTAAAATTTTAACGAATAGGAGCAGCGATCTTCTCAATTCGTTCAATAAAATCAAATTTCTTGGTAGTTCTTAATCCAATCGAATAATCAATGCCTAATAAAATATAACTAGGAAAGATGCTGAATTTAAAAATCCCCTCTCACTAGAGAAATTCAATATTTGCATGCGCCAGCTCAATGATATTCCACAGAGATATACGAACATCCACAGTAAGCAGCCCAGCATAACTCCAATAAAATTTTATTGCTTATCTCAACTAGAAATGCGGTTGTTTTCCCGAGGACAAGCCAACAACACGTTCTGGGACCAAAACATCTCGAAACCGCATCCAATTTAGATGAGAAGATAATTTCGTGATATTTCGGTAAGGAATTCCTGTAGTCACGGTGCTTTTGTACGCTTGCAACAAATTTTTATTCCTTTTACGACTGAACCACGTGTCATTTCGCCTATATATGCGCATATTAAAGGACTTCTTACAGTTGGTGCACAGCACATGTACGTATACATACCCCTTCAGCTCCGGCAGTTAGTCCCAATGCGGCAATATTGGGGATCTGCGAAGGGAAATAAGGGCCACAAACACGGCAACTGAATGTCTGGATGTGTCCTTATTGAATTTCTCATTAGATGGCACTGCATGGATAGATGCATTTTAGCTTCGGATTCTTCAAGGAAGCGGGTGCATGTTTTTATTACCTTACTTTGTGATAATAAGGAAGTTCAGTCATGACATTTTGACCGATAAGCTTTTGCTCTTTGCGTAGTTTAAATTAAAGTACTCGGAAGAGATATGGCAGTTGGTAGTGCTTCGGCCCCAAAAGGACTCTGTATGTGTTACCTAAAACACTAAATGACCATTGTGTATTTGAAATGCTGTAAAAAAATGTCCAGGATGAACCAAAAAAGGAAGAAAGTTTTAAATACTATGTTAACATCCTTCGGTTTTTAATAATTACATATAATGATAAATTAATTAATCGACCAAAATTGCGATTTTTTTTAAAAAATTACAACGGGATTTTATTTTCAATTTTTTCACAAAAATTGCAATCGCTTATCTTTCGGTTTTGCCCAATTGGCACGGGAAAGGATTGTTTAATGCAAATACCTGAAATATAACAAGTAGGTATGTTTTGAAATAAAAACGCTGACGTGGCAGTTAACATTCAGATTTTATTTAGTTATGCCTTTAAATTATTACACTTCACGAACTTAGCTAATAAGAATTTATTATTAAAAATAATTTTCACCAGTACACTTAATATTTTAACTAAAAAAATGATGTGTCCCTCGTCGAATACCTGAAAGGATGCAAGCATATAATGTCAATGATTACCAGAATATGGCATGTATCGACACTTATTACTTGCAATAAAAATTTTATAAAATTGAAATTCCACCACCAAGCATATAATTACCCTATTACCAGTTTTTGGCATATAGATGGATATTATTACTTGGCTTACCCTTTGAAACTTTCTGGAGAACAGAGAGACTGACTGCTTCTGAGTTCGGGTTTATATAGGCCGAAGTCAACGGTTTTTCTTATTTGGACTGCATTTTCGTCCTTTGCGATTGGGAAATTTTTTAGGGAAATTATTTATTGTTTATAAATTCTTTAATAACTCCATATTATTGCCTTGTTTGGCTTTCTATATTTTTCTAATATTTTATTCATTACATTTTAATTATTTCTCACTATTTTCTATCATTCCTTTTAATATTTTATCACTATTTTATTTTGTACTAAAAATTTCCCTTTGGGACATTTAATTAAATTGCTGCACTATCAACGGATAAATTTTAAATTCATACTATTATCTCTTTCCTTTTTTTTATCCTGTTTAATATCCTTTTCCCTCTCATTATCCTTATGGTAAATTATATTTTTTTAAATATCTTTTTTACCATAAATAATTTCGTTTTTCGGGCACCACCATTAAATTCCTCATCGAAAATTACATCGATTTGATATCCCATATGTTTTGAGTCGATGTTATTTTGACGTTTCTCGGCGCGTTAAAGTTTCGCGAGTTCGCGCAGTGGTTTTTCGCTAATTTTACCTGTTCGTGTAGATTTCAGGTAACTACAGTGTTTGTGTTTTGTGTAGTTATTCTTGTTTTATGTTTTTTGTGCTGTTTTGGTGGTCGGTATAGTGAAATTTGCGTGAATTTCGCTATTTCCGTTTTTGTGTTTACACCTGTCAGCGGGTGTTTTTGAAGTCCCCTTTTTCACCTGGGGCTTCAATAAATTCAATTATTTGGTGGAAAAAGTGGTCTTTACCACTTATTTAACAAATTTATTATGTCATTTGTGTTCAATTTGTGTTATTTTGTCTTATTTTTATGTTGACTTTTTTGTAGTGTTGTTGTTGTTGTTTTTTCATATACTTCATGTTTTTTGTTTGTGTATTTAATTTCTATGTTTTTGCATGCAAATTTTTGTTAATTATTCATTTTAAATGTGTTTATTATTATTTTATTTAATTTATTTCTTGGTTTTTTAATTCATTTTGTTTATTTCAGATTTAAATTACAGGTAAGTATACATGTATCGTGTTTTAATTATTCAATACATATGTATATTAATTCTTTTTTCTTTTTAGGTTTCTATATTGCAGGATGAGTTTTTAACTAAATGTATGTATAGGTACATGATTAAAATTAAAAATAAATTTTGATTAAATTATTGGTGAGTTTTTTTTTTATTCTTTTTTATTTGGTTCGTTTTTAGCGCCTTGGGGCTAAACAAGGATGTTTATTAAGACTTAAAAATAGTCAGTCTCCTATCCCAGTATCCGGAGGGTCTCTCCTCTCAGTCAGTAAGATTATGACCGTAGCCAAAGACCGTCAGCAATAGAACCAAAATCCTCATCAATGGAATTGCTCGACCCTGCACCGCTAAGTTAGTGCGGCGTATGGAATTCGGAAAATTGTGAACGGTCCCAGTTCCATTCCGAATTCTTTTGCAGTTGATATCGTTTAATTTATTAATTTAACCTAATTAATTTTGATTTATACCAAATTTTATATTAAAGGGGTTAAAACAACTCCTAAATCGAGTAAAAATGAAAAAAGTTTAATTACGATTAGAAAGTTGAAGCCAATCCGAGTTTAAATTCATTTTCGCGTCACTTATCAGCTGATTTCCATTTATGGTTTCAAATGATCGGCAAGGACGTATAGGTATTAGAGTCGCCATTTATTTGTAGTGACCGCGTAAAGTTTAATTACTAAACTTTACGCAATGTCACACAACAACTTCCGGCACGATCAAAAAGATCAGTCCGAACACTCCTTCGATCACTGAACTCCAAAGTTCTGTGATCTAGCCAATTTCCGGCATCTCCGTTTCTATTGATAAATTTCTGTTAATTGTTTAAAAGAAATAGAATTGGTCGGTACTGACGATCACATATTTCCCTGATAATTTAAATTTAAAAAACGGGAAATGGGGTTTAGTTGTCTGTCTCGAAGTTTCTAACGCTGCCGATAAGCTCATCCTTATCTGTGGATACTCGCATCAGGGTCTGTTTAAACATATCAACGCTTAAATAAAGTAAAATCGGGTTAATTTTAATATTGATTTATTTGTATCTATTCCTGAACAAAAACTTATTCTCCACCCTGTCAAACAAGACCTTACAGGAATTTCATTTGTTGCTGTTGTGAAACGATTTTAAAAGCTATAGATATCGGCTTCAAAATTGTTTGCGTTTTGCTGAGTTTTCAGCTTTTCTATGTATGGCGGCCTAATGTAATGAACCTGGAAAGGGCTATTCCATTCAGGAATGTCAACTAAATTTTTTTAGAGTTTTCAGCTCCTCCCTAAATTATATTAGACGTTAAACACTTCGAATACAGGGCTACAGACGCTCGTTGACGATATTCTTTCCTTCATGCAGTAGCGTCTTTAGCTGGTTCTTTCTAGGACTGCTTCCAGTAACCACAACCAGTGTTGCCAAGTTAGCGCCTTGGCCTTGGGCGCTAGATTTGTACTAATCAATGTGTTTTAGCTCTTAAAAACAGCCTTTAGTGCGTAAGCGATAGTTTAGTGCTTTCAAAAAATTCTTAGCGCTTTTCAGTTTCGAAATAGTTCTTGAGCAACAACTTCTAAAAATTAACCAACCATTTTCTAAAAACAGGAATTGAACGCATTCTCTACTTCATATTGTGCTTTTCCCTATTACGTATTTGTTCTAAATTATTCTACCAAAAGGAAGATAAGTGGTATTTCAATTTGAATTGCGGCGGAAGAACTACTGCTCGCTCGAATTTCTTAATAAAAAAATGAATAAATTTAATTATGTCCTATAGTTAGGCTGTTATCATTAAAATAGAGCACTAAATTTTTTAACTCTCCTTCAATTAAATTAACGGTAAATTTTAGCGCTCATTCATTCATATAGGCGCCAAATTTTAGCGCTTTGCTGCTTGTAAGATTGGCAGCACTGGCCACAACCACTGGCGGTAATTGAAGTGGCCCTATGGTAGTGTTTAGTTCATTCAGCCCTGAAGCATATTTTTATTTACATCCTTAATATTTATCCGTGACAAGCAACACTTTGGATAGGATGATCCATGTTCACATTTTCTAGCAGGGTTTGAAGTAGTCCGAGTGGTAAAAGCGCAACAATATTTACCCAGGGTCAAGGTCACCAAAGCTTTGGTGAGTTAGGAAAGCTTTTCCCGACACGTTTTGCTAAAATTTCATAAAACAAATGATTGTGCACAATTTAACCAGTTAATAATAGGGTACCAAAGCTACGCTTGGATCGGGTCGTCATCTAGTGAACGGTGCACTTCTTTGTTCACCTCGCATTCTGGTACTGTCTGCGTCGGCTGGTTAGCAAGATTATTTTGTTTCAGGAGGCATATCATCCCGACGAGGCTGTCTCTCTAACCCTGACTGTTGTGGCTCAGCCGGCTGCTTAAAAAAATGAACTTGGGCTAGTTATCCGCTTGACAAAGGATTGACCACCTTAAATATAAAAAAGTCGTTAAACATTCTTGCAGAGTCTATTAGTCTTTTAAATTTATATCAAAACAATTTAGTTAGAAATAAGAATGAAGTTATACTTGACTTAGTTTTTTCGGATATATCGAACATTATTATAATGGAATTAAATGACTCGATTTTGCCAATTGACTCTCACCATCTGCCGTTATGTATTGAAGGCGAATTTGTTGTAGAATCACTAGAGCTTGAGTACAACGACTGGAAGTATGATTTTGATAAACTAAATTATAATGATTTCACATGGATGTTAAGTGATAGGCTAGCAGGAAATTATTTTACAACTCTTTCGTTAGATGATGGTGTTTTCTCTTTTTATTCTCATCTTTATTATTGTATCGAGTCATTAGTACCAAAGAAAAAATGTTATACGTCTAATTTTCCATACTGGAACAGTACTGAGTTAAAACACTGTATTATACAAAAAATTAACACTCATAGAAAGTACAAAAGATCAAACTGTGTAGACGTTTATCAACAACTTTCTTTGTTGAGACAACATTGCAAAAACTTAGCTAAGAGAGATTACAAATTTTATTTAGTAAGATCTGAAGCAGCAGTAAATGAAAATCCCAACTACTTTTGGAATTATGTTAACATGAGAAAATCTAATAAGGGTTTACCTAATGTCATGCAGTTCAACGGTCGGGTTTATGAAAATGGAAATGACATCGTTAATGCGTTTGCTGATTACTTGGAGACTTTTTATAAACCTGCTAATGTTGTCAATGTGGAAATTGATGATCAAACGCTTCACACAATTAGCGGAATTGATCGTTAACAGTCATTTTTAATGAACTGGGAAGCCTTGATAGCCGTGGTGGTGCGGGTCCCGATGCGATTCCGCCCATTCTGTTAAAAAAATGTAAATTTATTTTTTCGTATTATTTGAAAATTCTCTTCAATAAATGAAGACATGAATGGATGAAGGTGATATGTCGCATTTTCGGATTTTCGCTGTTTATGCGCGGATGAAGGTATTATGTGCATACAAACAAAAATAAACCTTAAAACAGCCACCTTTAAGACCATTTTGGAAATTAACTACTTGATGAAGGTGTTATGTGCACTATTTTTTTACATTTACATTTTATGGATGAAGGTGATATGGGCACTTAACACTTTTATAGGAGCCAAAAAGTAAAAGGCTCACTTTTCTACAGTGGATGAAGGAGCTATGTTTGAACAAATCACCTTCATTCATATAGCCTGATCCAAATCAGTTGAAGTTTTCTTCGCGCATGTGGGGAAATGAAACTTACACACAACTAAGCATTGTGCGCATCGGGATAAGACATGCGCCTATGTATTTTCACATTTTTCCTTCGAATTCTGTTGTTATTCTCTTTTTTCTGTTGTTATTCTCACTGCACATGGAAAATGCGATTTTGAGAAACCTTATCTCTTTTGGAAATCCGTTCTATCATTCTCGCACTTTTTAAAATCAGACGAAAGTGCTAACCTCAAAAATGACTTCATCAATTTTTGACGTTAAAAAATAATATTCAACTGTGCTAATAAATCGACATTATTTCTTCGAAAAATAATGTCAGGAGCCAAAACAAGGGCAGAACGAATATTGGAAGCTGCGCTTAACCATAATTTGGTTGAAACACCTGTGAAGGAAATAATTATTTACGAAAATTCTAACCTCAAAATTATTCGCGAAGGTAAGTCTTATTTTATATCTTTATTTGTCATAAGAAGTTAGTTATTTCACGACAAAGGACATAACCACATGGGGTGACAGCACGTAAATTATTTCAATGCCTGTGTTTCGAGTTTTCGAGTTTTCCATGTAGTCTATTCAAAACGCGCGGGGGGGGAGTGTTAAGAAAATCGAACCCTACAAGGATTTTGAGACGGTGATCACGAAAATCGGGGTCCCGCGGTCCTTAAATATGGGCGTCACCCTTAAAATCGAAAAAAACACCCTATTTTTAAGAGTTGTTCGCGATAATTTCAATAATAATGAAAAAAAATCCGATAAAATTCACTTTTTTCAATATTATTTGCGAACTTTAATCTAGGGGTAGTTTCACCCCCTTAAGTGTTGGAAATAAGTTTTTTTGGCTGATAATACCTCCTACATTTTCGTGATCAAAGAGCCAAAATCCTTGTAGGGTTCGATTTTCTTAACCAAAAAGACCTAGAACTTGCTCTTCCATCTACCAGTGGGAAACAGGGAAATGTAGAATCCCAAGAACGTGATATACCTAGAAAACGGAAAATATTCCCGGTTAAGGACAACAAATCAAAAAAACGACCTAAAAATGCAAGTACTTGGAAAAGAAATGCTGCAGCTATTGAAAGAGAGAAGGGAGAAGAGTACATATCATATAAAAATAAGGTCATTCCAAAGAAAAAAATTCAAGATGGAATTTTGTGTCATGAGAAGTGTAGGCTTCAGTGTTCTACTAAATTTCTAATAGACGACAGGCAGGCTATTTTACGTAGCTATTACTCCTTAGATGTGAATAGCAAAAATGCTTTACTTTTTAACAGTATTGTCAGTAATCCTGTCGTTATAATGCAAAAACTCATAAATCAGCATCGTACAAGTATTTTGTGAAATTTAAAGAGGATACAAAACAAGTTTGCAAGTTGGGATTGTGTGCGTTATACCAAATAAGCCGGAAAAACTTGATCTCATAATAAAAGAGATTAAAAGCGGCATTTCTGCTCCAAATCCGGACTGCAGAGGTAAGCACCAGAATCGACCACACAAAATGGATCACGATGTTGTTACACGTATAAAAGCACATATATCGAGCTTTCCTGCCGAACAGTCTCATTATTCTCGTAATAAAAACATGCACAAGCTATATCTTTCTCCCCTTTTAAATTTGACGAAGATGCATAGCCTGTATCTGGAAATGTGTGAAAATGAAAATTTAACCGGCAAATATTTGATCAAGAAAGGTGCATACAACAAAATCTTTCAAACTGAATTTAATTTGACTTTTGGAAGCCCAAAGAGTGATACCTGTGCAACTTGCGATGCAGGGGACGCGACTGAAAAACATAAAGAGAATTACCATGCAGCTGTAGAAGCGATGCAAGCCGACCGAAAGAAACCTAAGCCAGATGGTAACTCGCTTTACATTACAGTGGATCTACAGCAAACAATGCCTTTGCCAAAATTAACCACATCCAAGGCATTCTATCTACGACAGCTATGGTTTTATAACTTGGGCATTCATGTTATAGACGGAGCATCCAAAGAAAAGGCGGTTCATTGTACATGAACTGAAGATATAGCGGACCGGGGGAGTTCCGAAGTCGCAAGTGCACTCTTGAGGTTTGTGGAGGTTGATCCAAGTTGCCAGGGTAAATATCATTTGATTATTTGGTCGGATTCATGTGCCGGACAGAACAAAAATTTCAATATAATAACTCTTTACCAATACTTGATTTTAAAAGGATATTTTAAAACCATAGACCACAAATTTCCTGAAGTGGGGCATTCATATTTGGATTCGGACCGGGATTTTGGGAGAATAGAAAAAGTGCTTCGAAAAAATGATACAATATATGTACCAGAGCAATATCGAAGCATTATAAGCAAAACCTCACGAAACAACACAGTGATTGATATGACTGACCACTTCAGGAAAATAAACAGTTTGCAAGAGCATTTGAATTTGATTAATAGAAAAAAGAATACAAATAATGAAAAACTAAGTTTTAGGGATGGCGTGAAATGGCTCAGAGTGGATGAATATGGTTCATATTTGTACAAAGAGTCATACGACGAAATGACGCCATTCAAGAAGGTTGAGATATTAAAGAAAAGGGGTCAAGTTAATCAAGATTTTATAGTGCCACGTGTGGGTGGGAAATATGGTACTGTGTCGGTTGAAAAAAAAAGCTAATATCAAGGAGCAATTAAAATTTGTTAAACCGGAATATCGGTATTATTATGAAACCATTCTTAGTGAAGAATAAGCGTTTTTCCTTGTTTTTTGTTTATTTTTCTAATTTTTTAAGGAACTTGTCTCTTTCAGAATTAATTTTATCAATTTGTATTAAAACTTTGTTTGTGGAAGATGGAGTTATGTTCAGTTTTTTTTAAATAAAATACTACAAATATTTTTTTTTATTTTTTCTCTTCTATCATAAAAATATATTAAACTGTTTACGCCGCTCCACATCATTGAAAAAAAATAAAGGCTATTCCTTTTAGAATATCTCCAAAATGTTTATGCGAAACTTTGAAGTCGATTTTCTTTAAATTAGAATTTTGCGACATAACACTTTCATCCATTCATGTCTTCAAATCACTAACAGAAAGTAGTTTGCCACCAATTTGGAAAACAGCGTTTATAACATCGATTCACAAGTCAGACACTAAAAACGATGTGACACACTATAGTCCGATATCAACCATGAATTCTATTCCGAAAGCTTTTGAATTATAATCACACGTAAAATTTATAGTTTTGTACAACCGTTTCTGACTGATAGACAATTTGTTTTTGTAAAGGCCGGAATATTGAGTCGAATTTAGCTTGTTATTCGCGTAAAATCCTGTTATCAATGGAAAACAATGTGCAAGTAGATAGTATTTATACGGATTTCAGTAAAACCTTCGATTCAGTTAAGGGGACTCTTCACTGAAATGGCTAAAATCTGAACCGCTAGACCGATTTAGATGAAATTTTGTGTCCGAATAGTTGTTATCGAGTAAAAAACAAAAGCACAAACGAATGTTGAAAAAAAAATTTTTAAGCAACATTTTTGTTATTAAACATCCGAGAAAAGGGGTGTTTTCCGCTAGTTCCTTGCACGCGAATTTTGAATCGATTTTATTTTTGTTAGTGCCAAAATGTTCAGTAATTAATTATAAACAAAACTGTCAGACAGAATTTTGATATCTTTTTTTGTTCATTAACAATCCACAAATATGTCTGGCGAAGTCGAAAAACAGCCGAAAATCACGATTTTTTCGGTTTTTTATTACATTTTTGTTTATAACTTTATGAAAAAAACACCCTATTTTTAAGAGTTGTTCGCGATAATTTCAATAATAATGAAAAAAAATCCGATAAAATTCACTTTTTTCAATATTATTTGCGAACTTTAATCTAGGGGTAGTTTCACCCCCTTAAGTGTTGGAAATAAGTTTTTTTGGCTGATAATACCTCCTACATTTTCGTGATCAAAGAGCCAAAATCCTTGTAGGGTTCGATTTTCTTAACCAAAAAGACCTAGAACTTGCTCTTCCATCTACCAGTGGGAAACAGGGAAATGTAGAATCCCAAGAACGTGATATACCTAGAAAACGGAAAATATTCCCGGTTAAGGACAACAAATCAAAAAAACGACCTAAAAATGCAAGTACTTGGAAAAGAAATGCTGCAGCTATTGAAAGAGAGAAGGGAGAAGAGTACATATCATATAAAAATAAGGTCATTCCAAAGAAAAAAATTCAAGATGGAATTTTGTGTCATGAGAAGTGTAGGCTTCAGTGTTCTACTAAATTTCTAATAGACGACAGGCAGGCTATTTTACGTAGCTATTACTCCTTAGATGTGAATAGCAAAAATGCTTTACTTTTTAACAGTATTGTCAGTAATCCTGTCGTTATAATGCAAAAACTCATAAATCAGCATCGTACAAGTATTTTGTGAAATTTAAAGAGGATACAAAACAAGTTTGCAAGTTGGGATTGTGTGCGTTATACCAAATAAGCCGGAAAAACTTGATCTCATAATAAAAGAGATTAAAAGCGGCATTTCTGCTCCAAATCCGGACTGCAGAGGTAAGCACCAGAATCGACCACACAAAATGGATCACGATGTTGTTACACGTATAAAAGCACATATATCGAGCTTTCCTGCCGAACAGTCTCATTATTCTCGTAATAAAAACATGCACAAGCTATATCTTTCTCCCCTTTTAAATTTGACGAAGATGCATAGCCTGTATCTGGAAATGTGTGAAAATGAAAATTTAACCGGCAAATATTTGATCAAGAAAGGTGCATACAACAAAATCTTTCAAACTGAATTTAATTTGACTTTTGGAAGCCCAAAGAGTGATACCTGTGCAACTCGCGATGCAGGGGACGCGACTGAAAAACATAAAGAGAATTACCATGCAGCTGTAGAAGCGATGCAAGCCGACCGAAAGAAACCTAAGCCAGATGGTAACTCGCTTTACATTACAGTGGATCTACAGCAAACAATGCCTTTGCCAAAATTAACCACATCCAAGGCATTCTATCTACGACAGCTATGGTTTTATAACTTGGGCATTCATGTTATAGACGGAGCATCCAAAGAAAAGGCGGTTCATTGTACATGAACTGAAGATATAGCGGACCGGGGGAGTTCCGAAGTCGCAAGTGCACTCTTGAGGTTTGTGGAGGTTGATCCAAGTTGCCAGGGTAAATATCATTTGATTATTTGGTCGGATTCATGTGCCGGACAGAACAAAAATTTCAATATAATAACTCTTTACCAATACTTGATTTTAAAAGGATATTTTAAAACCATAGACCACAAATTTCCTGAAGTGGGGCATTCATATTTGGATTCGGACCGGGATTTTGGGAGAATAGAAAAAGTGCTTCGAAAAAATGATACAATATATGTACCAGAGCAATATCGAAGCATTATAAGCAAAACCTCACGAAACAACACAGTGATTGATATGACTGACCACTTCAGGAAAATAAACAGTTTGCAAGAGCATTTGAATTTGATTAATAGAAAAAAGAATACAAATAATGAAAAACTAAGTTTTAGGGATGGCGTGAAATGGCTCAGAGTGGATGAATATGGTTCATATTTGTACAAAGAGTCATACGACGAAATGACGCCATTCAAGAAGGTTGAGATATTAAAGAAAAGGGGTCAAGTTAATCAAGATTTTATAGTGCCACGTGTGGGTGGGAAATATGGTACTGTGTCGGTTGAAAAAAAAAGCTAATATCAAGGAGCAATTAAAATTTGTTAAACCGGAATATCGGTATTATTATGAAACCATTCTTAGTGAAGAATAAGCGTTTTTCCTTGTTTTTTGTTTATTTTTCTAATTTTTTAAGGAACTTGTCTCTTTCAGAATTAATTTTATCAATTTGTATTAAAACTTTGTTTGTGGAAGATGGAGTTATGTTCAGTTTTTTTTAAATAAAATACTACAAATATTTTTTTTTATTTTTTCTCTTCTATCATAAAAATATATTAAACTGTTTACGCCGCTCCACATCATTGAAAAAAAATAAAGGCTATTCCTTTTAGAATATCTCCAAAATGTTTATGCGAAACTTTGAAGTCGATTTTCTTTAAATTAGAATTTTGCGACATAACACTTTCATCCATTCATGTCTTCAAATCACTAACAGAAAGTAGTTTGCCACCAATTTGGAAAACAGCGTTTATAACATCGATTCACAAGTCAGACACTAAAAACGATGTGACACACTATAGTCCGATATCAACCATGAATTCTATTCCGAAAGCTTTTGAATTATAATCACACGTAAAATTTATAGTTTTGTACAACCGTTTCTGACTGATAGACAATTTGTTTTTGTAAAGGCCGGAATATTGAGTCGAATTTAGCTTGTTATTCGCGTAAAATCCTGTTATCAATGGAAAACAATGTGCAAGTAGATAGTATTTATACGGATTTCAGTAAAACCTTCGATTCAGTTAAGGGGACTCTTCACTGAAATGGCTAAAATCTGAACCGCTAGACCGATTTAGATGAAATTTTGTGTCCGAATAGTTGTTATCGAGTAAAAAACAAAAGCACAAACGAATGTTGAAAAAAAATTTTTAAGCAACATTTTTGTTATTAAACATCCGAGAAAAGGGGTGTTTTCCGCTAGTTCCTTGCACGCGAATTTTGAATCGATTTTATTTTTGTTAGTGCCAAAATGTTCAGTAATTAATTATAAACAAAACTGTCAGACAGAATTTTGATATCTTTTTTTGTTCATTAACAATCCACAAATATGTCTGGCGAAGTCGAAAAACAGCCGAAAATCACGATTTTTTCGGTTTTTTATTACATTTTTGTTTATAACTTTATGAAAAAAACACCCTATTTTTAAGAGTTGTTCGCGATAATTTCAATAATAATGAAAAAAATCCGATAAAATTCACTTTTTTCAATATTATTTGCGAACTTTAATCTAGGGGTAGTTTCACCCCCTTAAGTGTTGGAAATAAGTTTTTTTGGCTGATAATACCTCCTACATTTTCGTGATCAAAGAGCCAAAATCCTTGTAGGGTTCGATTTTCTTAACCAAAAAGACCTAGAACTTGCTCTTCCATCTACCAGTGGGAAACAGGGAAATGTAGAATCCCAAGAACGTGATATACCTAGAAAACGGAAAATATTCCCGGTTAAGGACAACAAATCAAAAAAACGACCTAAAAATGCAAGTACTTGGAAAAGAAATGCTGCAGCTATTGAAAGAGAGAAGGGAGAAGAGTACATATCATATAAAAATAAGGTCATTCCAAAGAAAAAAATTCAAGATGGAATTTTGTGTCATGAGAAGTGTAGGCTTCAGTGTTCTACTAAATTTCTAATAGACGACAGGCAGGCTATTTTACGTAGCTATTACTCCTTAGATGTGAATAGCAAAAATGCTTTACTTTTTAACAGTATTGTCAGTAATCCTGTCGTTATAATGCAAAAACTCATAAATCAGCATCGTACAAGTATTTTGTGAAATTTAAAGAGGATACAAAACAAGTTTGCAAGTTGGGATTGTGTGCGTTATACCAAATAAGCCGGAAAAACTTGATCTCATAATAAAAGAGATTAAAAGCGGCATTTCTGCTCCAAATCCGGACTGCAGAGGTAAGCACCAGAATCGACCACACAAAATGGATCACGATGTTGTTACACGTATAAAAGCACATATATCGAGCTTTCCTGCCGAACAGTCTCATTATTCTCGTAATAAAAACATGCACAAGCTATATCTTTCTCCCCTTTTAAATTTGACGAAGATGCATAGCCTGTATCTGGAAATGTGTGAAAATGAAAATTTAACCGGCAAATATTTGATCAAGAAAGGTGCATACAACAAAATCTTTCAAACTGAATTTAATTTGACTTTTGGAAGCCCAAAGAGTGATACCTGTGCAACTCGCGATGCAGGGGACGCGACTGAAAAACATAAAGAGAATTACCATGCAGCTGTAGAAGCGATGCAAGCCGACCGAAAGAAACCTAAGCCAGATGGTAACTCGCTTTACATTACAGTGGATCTACAGCAAACAATGCCTTTGCCAAAATTAACCACATCCAAGGCATTCTATCTACGACAGCTATGGTTTTATAACTTGGGCATTCATGTTATAGACGGAGCATCCAAAGAAAAGGCGGTTCATTGTACATGAACTGAAGATATAGCGGACCGGGGGAGTTCCGAAGTCGCAAGTGCACTCTTGAGGTTTGTGGAGGTTGATCCAAGTTGCCAGGGTAAATATCATTTGATTATTTGGTCGGATTCATGTGCCGGACAGAACAAAAATTTCAATATAATAACTCTTTAACAATACTTGATTTTAAAAGGATATTTTAAAACCATAGACCACAAATTTCCTGAAGTGGGGCATTCATATTTGGATTCGGACCGGGATTTTGGGAGAATAGAAAAAGTGCTTCGAAAAAATGATACAATATATGTACCAGAGCAATATCGAAGCATTATAAGCAAAACCTCACGAAACAACACAGTGATTGATATGACTGACCACTTCAGGAAAATAAACAGTTTGCAAGAGCATTTGAATTTGATTAATAGAAAAAAGAATACAAATAATGAAAAACTAAGTTTTAGGGATGGCGTGAAATGGCTCAGAGTGGATGAATATGGTTCATATTTGTACAAAGAGTCATACGACGAAATGACGCCATTCAAGAAGGTTGAGATATTAAAGAAAAGGGGTCAAGTTAATCAAGATTTTATAGTGCCACGTGTGGGTGGGAAATATGGTACTGTGTCGGTTGAAAAAAAAAGCTAATATCAAGGAGCAATTAAAATTTGTTAAACCGGAATATCGGTATTATTATGAAACCATTCTTAGTGAAGAATAAGCGTTTTTCCTTGTTTTTTGTTTATTTTTCTAATTTTTTAAGGAACTTGTCTCTTTCAGAATTAATTTTATCAATTTGTATTAAAACTTTGTTTGTGGAAGATGGAGTTATGTTCAGTTTTTTTTAAATAAAATACTACAAATATTTTTTTTTATTTTTTCTCTTCTATCATAAAAATATATTAAACTGTTTACGCCGCTCCACATCATTGAAAAAAAATAAAGGCTATTCCTTTTAGAATATCTCCAAAATGTTTATGCGAAACTTTGAAGTCGATTTTCTTTAAATTAGAATTTTGCGACATAACACTTTCATCCATTCATGTCTTCAAATCACTAACAGAAAGTAGTTTGCCACCAATTTGGAAAACAGCGTTTATAACATCGATTCACAAGTCAGACACTAAAAACGATATGACACACTATAGTCCGATATCAACCATGAATTCTATTCCGAAAGCTTTTGAATTATAATCACACGTAAAATTTATAGTTTTGTACAACCGTTTCTGACTGATAGACAATTTGTTTTTGTAAAGGCCGGAATATTGAGTCGAATTTAGCTTGTTATTCGCGTAAAATCCTGTTATCAATGGAAAACAATGTGCAAGTAGATAGTATTTATACGGATTTCAGTAAAACCTTCGATTCAGTTAAGGGGACTCTTCACTGAAATGGCTAAAATCTGAACCGCTAGACCGATTTAGATGAAATTTTGTGTCCGAATAGTTGTTATCGAGTAAAAAACAAAAGCACAAACGAATGTTGAAAAAAAAATTTTTAAGCAACATTTTTGTTATTAAACATCCGAGAAAAGGGGTGTTTTCCGCTAGTTCCTTGCACGCGAATTTTGAATCGATTTTATTTTTGTTAGTGCCAAAATGTTCAGTAATTAATTATAAACAAAACTGTCAGACAGAATTTTGATATCTTTTTTTGTTCATTAACAATCCACAAATATGTCTGGCGAAGTCGAAAAACAGCCGAAAATCACGATTTTTTCGGTTTTTTATTACATTTTTGTTTATAACTTTATGAATTTTTAAAATTTCAAAATTCTGTCTGACAGATTTATTCAGTTAAAAATTTCGAACATTTTCCACTTTATAAAATTAAAATCGGTTGAAAATTGTGGAACGAGGGATGACGCACAAAAGAGCTACGCATGTAGCCGAAGCCAAAGTCTTTGTTTCTTTTTGGATGGCAATTTGTCGACTAAATGAAGAAAATAAAGAACTAATAAAATGTTAAACGTATATTAATTGTTATTAACAAATGCTACATAATTCAGAAAAGTCTACTCTATCAGAATATGCAATAAAAAAAATTCGTCAAAAAATCGATTTTCAACCAAATATCGGCGAAGAGTCCCCTTAACCATATTGCATTGTTGGTTAAATTAAAATCCTTTGGTTTTACTGGGTCCTTACTTGAATGGCTCAATAACTAATAGGTTAGGTATATGAACTTTGTATCTAGAGAAATTAATGTTTTATCGGGTGTTCCACAGGGCTCACACTTGGGCCCTCTTTTGTTCAATATTTTTATTAATGACCTTTCATATGTGATTGATGAGGCCGAGTGTTTGTTATTTGCGGATGACTTGAAAATTTTCAGAACCGTAACTAGTGATCAAGACGCAGGTAAATTGCAAGCGTGCTTAGATAAGCTTTTCACTTGGTGCTCAATAAACGACATTTCTCTTAATATCAAAAAATGTAAAGCCATAACTTTTTCTAGAAGTAGAAATCTGATAAGTTACAATTATAAACTCAATGATGTGATATTAGACAAAGTAAGCGAAATAAGAGACCTTGGAGTGATTTTTGATAGCAAAATGAATTTTGATGCACAGAGAAATTATATTGTCAACAAAGCCAACCAAATGTTAGGATTTGTGAAAAGTACTGCGATAGAGTTTAAGTCGCCAACTACTCTTAGAACTTTGTATCTACTATTAGTTAGACCACTTCTGATGTTCGCGTCACCGATATGGTTTCCAACTGCTCAAATTCATATTAAGCAAATCGAAACTGTTCAACACAACTTCTTTAGGATATTAGCGCCACGGGCAGGTTTACCTGTCCCTTTCATTGATCACAATTATACAAACCTATCAGCGTTTTCTCATATTCCATCTCTTGCGTCTCTTAGAGTCTCTTGTGATTTGAAATTTTTGTATAAATTGGTAAATGGTGTCTCAGAGTGTTCAATGCTTCGCAACGAATTGTGTTATACTGTGCCGCGAAGAAACACGAGATCTAACTCGATATTTTATGTAGACTTTTTCAAAACTGATTATACTAAAAACAATGTCTTAACTAGGGTATGCGCAAATGCGGCAGGAATTATTAAACCATGTCATCGATAACTTAATTTTGAAATATGAATAATTTTGAGCTACATCGTTAAAGCGATTCGAATCAATTATAAAGTGGACGTAAGTCCGTTATGTTTCTAAAAAAAAAAAAAAAACCTTATACAACACCCAAGAAGCTCAAACGCGATGTTCGCTGCCTCCTTGTCATGCATCCTCCAGACTTCACCTTGACACCTTAGCTTAGATCTTTTCACATAAAAAAACAGTGGATGTGTGTATTTATGTACGCGCATTAGAAGTTATATTTCTTTGGCGTGATTGTAAGACTGATTTCTAAATTTCATACAACTAATTTATTGCATTCTTTTTAATTTCGTGCGTTGGAAGCATCATGATGCCGACAGGCTAAAGCTTGTCGGTTATACCGGATTCTAATCCTAGCTAAAATCACCTACTAGTAGACTCATTAGGTCTAACTACAATGGTCGTAGGACGGTCTTAAGATGCCCCATCAAATTCTCTTAAGACTGGCTAATTTTCTGTGTAATCGCAACGAATGTTAAGCGTTATATTGACTGGATCAGCTTTTATCCACCTGCTAATACTGCTCGTATTTCTAAGCCTTACTCTCTTCCTTTTGATATCATTCCGTCATAGCTTCTAATTAAGGATATTTAGCTTCTCCTCCACTTGATATATGGAATTCGTATTCGAATTCGATGGTACCATTATAGTTTGCTTTATCTTTAGCTGACGGTTACAGCTCAGACGGTTCGGCTAATCTCCGGCATTCCAAAAGGATATGACCTGTGTCCTCTATCACATTTAGGAATGCCGGGCATTGCGTGGACTCATCTTGTCCGAACAGGAGCCCGTTTAAAAACCTTACTACGGTTAACCATGGTTAACTATGGGAAACTTTTGGCGTTCAAAAAATCCCGTGGTTGGTGTAGGGAAAAACTCCAAACACACGGCAACAAAATAATAGATTACCTAGATAAATGGAACATCGAAAGAAATTCCTCAGGTAAAGGACATAGAAACGCGTTGCGGGAATCAAAACTTTGCAAAATAACCATTAATGGTTACACAATGCCACACAAATATTTTATGAATTACCTGGGAGTCCAGATGCATCATAGATTCAAGTAGAACCCACACGTAAAACTCAAACTGAAAGTAGCAGCCCTAAAGCCGTTAATTAATTCTAAGACGCTTCCAAGAGAAACTAAAACCTTGCTCTATAAGGCAATTTATATTGATAATATATTTTGCAGTCAGCTGCGTAACTTGAACGCAACCAAAACAATGTATGAATCGGCAAAAATTACACCAATCCTGACATCAATAATCCAGCTAATGCAAAACGGACTTCGCAAACTAATCATGCACCCGAATGAATAGGTAAAAAAATAGCCAGTGAAGGCATTGTGAAAGCAACAGCGTTAACGAACAAACTCACGCAAAACGGAATATAAATGAATAGTATACTTGAAACACACAAAAATATCAACTTAGTAGTAAGGCTATGGGGATTCTGGCCCACTTTCTTATGGGATTTAACATAGGGGTCAAAAATTACTTTTCCGCCATTTTGAAAGCTTTATTTGTACGTGGACGAACAGGGAAAGCTCTTTATGTACGTGGACGAACAGGGAAAGCTCTTTATGTACGTGGACGAACAGGGAAAGCTCTTTATGTACGTGTATGAGGTGTTTTAGGTTTGTGTCTTGGATAAGGTGGCTGGGAGTTGGTGGGTGGAGATGGGTGAAAGCTTTATTTGTGTGTAGATAAGCAGAGAAAGCTCATTTTGAAAGTTTTATTTGTACGTGGACGAACAGGGAAAGCTCTGGGTGGGAGCTTTGATGGTGTGAATTGCACCTGGAGTGTTTTGAAAGCTTTATTTGTACGTAGACGAGCGGGGAAAGCTCTGGGTGGGAGCTTGGGGGGGATCTCGGGTTAAACTTCGATGTGTGTGTGTGTGCGAGGTCCGTGCTGGGAGGGGCTGTTAGTGGAATTAAACTAAGCTGTGTGGGGATTTGAACTTTGGTTTCGAGATGATTTTTCTAGTATTAATTCTAGTAGCAACTTGTGCTTTGGGATGAGCTTGGATTCTGGGGCAAAATATACATATAATTCGGTGAAGAACTGGACTTTCAAGTACCACTAAGAATTAAATTAAGCTTTAGCTGAGATCCCGCATTGGGTATATCACCTCAAATCGCAGATATTACAACAACCGCAACTTGAAATTACTAAGTGACAAAAAAAGCCATACCTGAAAAAGATATTACATAGTTTTAGGAGCAAACAAATTCAGCATATTTTTCATGTATTAATTCTGGTAGCAACTTAGGCTAAGGAATGAGCTTGGATTCTAGAGCAAAATATACATATAATTCAGTGAATAACTGGGCTTTCAAGTAACACTAAGCTTTAGCTGAGATCCAGCATTGGGTCTGGACAACAACCCGATGTGATCTGTAAGCTAAGATCTGGATTGCAACCATATGTCATTATTACCTTCCAAAGAATTCTTAATGAAAATACTCACCTCAAGTCGCAGATATTAGGTACAGCAATCGCAACTTACTAAGTGGGCAAGAAAATCATATCTGAAAAAGATATTTCCGATAACAACAACAACAACAATACAGCTAAGACTCCCATTCACACTTATGATGTAATTATTATTATTATCCTGAACATGCTGGATATATTTTTAACAGATTTCAACAGAGAATCATCAATACAAGTAAAATCCTAGAGTCTATATTAAACCAACATCATCGTGAAAAAATATATAGCACAAGATTTGAAAATAAAACAAATTTGCTATAAAAAAATGTCTTTTTATTTAATTTATAATACATCATTAGCATTTATCCAAGAATTGTGTTCTCGTGAGAACCCCAGCCATTTAACATAAACTTTATCACCACTCTTTTTCAATATTTTTTCAACAAGGTAGAGATCTGAGTGTTTAACTTTCTGCAATTCCTTTTCATAGAATCCTCCTTTAATGGGGTTACCCTGGTAGTCCTCAAGTTGATATGTCGGTGGATTAGTCAGTTGAACCTTGGAGATTTTAAAGATTTCAGTTGTCCAGTTTGGTGTGTAGCCTTTTTCAAATAGATGTTTATATTTGCTTATGCGGACGCGGTCTCCTATTTTATATGCAGGTGAAGGGGCAATTTTGATGTGATTATAGGCTGTAGCAAGAAGTAGCTTTTCATTTGTCCTATTAACATCACAGGGACGCATTTTAATTGTTCGATGTTTTTTGCATTGTATTGTGATAGCAGTTTTTTCATCATAGAAATCCATTTGTAGGATCCATTCATGCTAAATTCCTTCCACATCATGCTCTTTAAAGTTCGGTTGAATCTTTCCACTATTGATGCCTTAAGCGATGTATATGTTGAGTAGTGGTTGATTTTATATTTGCTCATTAGTTTTTGAAAGTGAGAGTTGTAGAATTCCTTACCATCATCCGTTTGCAAATTGTTAGGTGTGCGCCCATCTTTAAATATTGATTGCATCGCTTCTGTGACTTCTGGACCGGTTTTTCTTTTAATTGGCATAGCTCAGGCATATTTAGAAAATGCATCAATTACAGTCAGTAAGTAGCGGAATCCTTTGTTCACATGTTTATATGCATCCATTTCCACCAAGTCAGCCTGCCACAAATCATCCAGACCTTTAATGATAACTCTCCGCCTAGTAAAATTTCGACGAGCAGGTCTGTGGAGCTCATTTACTACTTACCTCTTACTCAAAGGTACCATTTTCAGCTTTCTTATTAATTATGTGTGAGAATATATAATTTTCGATCTTCGCAATTTCGCGATAAATGAACATCGTTAGATTCTCTACTGCTTTGTCAATGCTTTCCCGTATTTCTTCGTCGACATAGTTTTTGGTTGCAGCGTCAGCATTTTCTTTTGGATCACCTAGGTTTTTGATTCTTTTCAAGGTAAGATCATAGTCACCATCTGATGTTAAATTGAAACCGTTTCCTTTTGGTCCAGCAGGACCGTCTTTTCCAAGAATTCCAGGTGGACCGCGATCACCCACTGCTCTAAATTTTTGCCGTTTAAAAGATCGACCAAACTTGTCAACGCTCATTTCCGAAATGTTAATAGTTCTATGTGGGTGGGAATATTTATACTATAATGTCAGCTTCCCGCAACTCCTCAATGATTGACACTATTTCCAGCTTGCTGCGATGCTATCAATATTCGGAGCCTATCAACTAGCTCATTGGGGTCATCCCAATATATGTAATCGATATTTTTCTTTGGAATTTGCATTATTCCCGTTCCAGTATGAGGAGTGTGAATCAACTTTTTTATTATGTTTCTATATTTGAAGCTATTTGTTCCTTTTATTTGCTGGTTTTCCTTAAAATCACGTCTGTGGGTGCATGTATCATTTACAATTTTTTGATAATTGGACAAGTCTTCTTTTGAGTAGCCTCGAGGCTTTTTCATAAAAATTAATTCAGCTATACCTTCAGTTATCTTGTACCGCTTGCCATCTATAAGAAAGTATTCTTTATCAACTTTTAATCTCGAATTACCAATATTCCACATGTCGTTCTTATAGTACGCTCCATACGTTTTATCAATTCTCGTGCTATCATTTTCCAGTAGTTGTTTATATTTGTTTAGTATCTGGTCTGCAGACTCTAATTTTGGTTCTTTTGTAGGTGTGACAAACTGATCATCATCATCATCATCATCCTCAGAATAACTCATGCTCGGTGGCTCTAGCTTTAAGTATTTACGTGGTGGTGGTGTGTATGCTTCTTCATTGCCCTCTTGCTTAATTTCATCTTCTTCTTCTTTTGGTTCAAGTTTCACTGATGCTGCTGTTGTTGTGAGCTTTTTCAGCGTGTTGGTTATAGGTTTAAATGTTTCCTCTAATTGAGCTTCAGATTCAATTTTACCAGTCTTGAGAGCTTTATATTTTCTTCGTATAGCCTCACGAGTCTTTATAATATCCTTCATCAATTTTTCATTCATGTTGCTACACAGGTGGTTACAGCTACAATGATATACAGCTATGCTAATAAGCATTTATATAGATCCTGACAGGTCAGTCAACCAGACAGACTAGCCAGCCAGCCAGCCAGACAGATCAGCCAGACAGACCAGCCAGACAGACCAGCCAGACAGACAGACCAGCTAGACAGACCAGCCAGACAGACCAGCCAGACAGACAGACCAGCCAGACAGACCAGCCAACCTGCCAGACAGACCAGCCAACCAGCCAGACAGACCAGCCAACCAGCCAGACAGACCAGCCAGACAGACCAGCCAACCAGCCAGACAGACCAGCCAACCAGCCAGCAGACCAGCCAACCAGCCAGACAGACCAGCCAGACATACCAGCCAACCAGCCAGACAGACCAGCCAACCAGCCAGACAGACCAGCCAGACAGACCAGCCAACCAGCCAGACAGACCAGCCAGACAGAGCAGCCAACCAGCCAGACAGACCAGCCAACCAGCCAGACAGACCAGCCAACCAGCCAGACAGACCAGCCAACCAGCCAACCAGCCAGACAGACCAGCCAGACAGACCAGCCAACCAGCCAGACAGACCAGCCAACCAGCCAGACAGACCAGCCAGACAGACCAGCCAACCAGCCAGACAGACCAGCCAACCAGCCAGACAGACCAGTCAGACAGACCAGCCAACCAGCCAGACAGACCAGCCAACCAGCCAGACAGACCAGCCAACCAGCCAGACAGACCAGCCAACCAGCCAGACAGACCAGCCAACCAGCCAGACAGACCAGCCAACCAGCCAGACAGACCAGCCAGACAGACCAGCCAACCAGCCAGACAGACCAGCCAGACAGACCAGCCAACCAGCCAGACAGACCAGCCAACCAGCCAGACAGACCAGCCAGACAGACCAGCCAACCAGCCAGACAGACCAGCCAACCAGCCAGACAGACCAGCCAGACAGACCAGCCAACCAGCCAGACAGACCAGCCAACCAGCCAGACAGACCAGCCAGACAGACCAGCCAACCAGCCAGACAGACCAGCCAGACAGACCAGCCAGGCAGAGCTGAAAGACCTGGTCAGCTGATTAGGTGGGCTCCTTCATAGGCTCATGAATGCATCAAAGCCTTTTCGATATCGACCTTTGCCCATGGGGCTGTCCTTATCAATTACTAAGAATCCATATTTGTCTTTCCAACAGTTTGCACACGCTTTTCTGAACTTTGCGAATTCCATATCACTATTCACATGATCATTGTATACATGCTTCAGGTTCAAATCATCTTGTTTGAATATGATCAGAAAGTTTGCATTATCTCGGATTAGATGCTTTGGTATATGAGTATAAGTTTGACAGAGGTAAAAGCTGTCAATGTCGTTATGCCTCCCCATACAAAAGTAGGCTCTAATATTATTTTGTTTATCACAGGCTACATCATCAAAGATGAAAATTGAGTTTGGCTTTGCTTCCTCCGGTGGTATAACATCGTGGTTGTTAGAAAACGTATAATAGCCCAAACCTGATATGTGAGCTACAACTTCTCCTAAATACTCGTATTTCGGCTGACTTAGCGACTTTGAGTAAATGTATATATTCTCGAATCTCAGACCGTTAGGATGCTCCAGTAGACTTAGCATAACATTTGTCTTGCCACAATTCGACGGTCCAACAATAATACCTCTTATACTGTTTGGTAGCAGCACCCCATGCTTCTTTGATGTACTTGTAATTTCCACATCAGTATTTCTAACTGGTAGACACGCTTGTTGCTTGATAAACTTCATGTTGTACACTAACACAATCCCTATAAATACCCGTACTTTTATAGATTTTTATCAGCTATAAAATGATTGACCATAGCGAGAAACGCATCATTCATCGAAAAGCTGCCAAGGGGGGAGGACTGTTAAACACTGTTATAAATAAGTTACCGCTTGAGCTTCATCTACCGGGATATCAATACTGTGGTCCAGGAACAAAGTTAGCTAAAAGACTAGCTCGCGGTGATCCTGGTATCAACCCACTAGACGCAGCCTGCAAACAGCATGATATTGCATATCGAGATCATAAGGACTTAAGCGACCGACATATAGCTGACCGTATTTTAGAAGAAAAAGCCTGGCAACGAGTAACATCTAAAGACGCTAGCTTTGCAGAACGTGCTAACGCGCTATTAGTAACAAACGCCATGAAAGCTAAAATAAAAGTTGGAATGGGTGTCAAAGCAAAAATTACCTGCTCGAAGAAGAAGAAGAATACGTTACGTCCATCATTCCACGAAGCTGTACGTAATGCTAGAAAAGTGTTAAAGCTGAAAAAGCCGAAAGATCTGTTGGAAGCTACTAAAATTGCTCTAAGTGCTGCAAAGAATGTTATTAAGGGGAAGAAAAAATCATACACTACACCTAGAGTGATACCAGTGCCTAAAGTAGGTGGAGTTTTACCGTTCCTCATTCCACTTTTTGCAGGTCTTTCAGCCGTTGGAGCGCTATCTGGAGGTGCAGCAGGCATAGCTAAAGCTGTAAACGCAGCAAGCGGCGCACGTCGGGAGCTTCAGGAAGCGAAACGTCATAATGAGACAATGGAAGCTATAGCGCTAGGAAAACATGGGCAAGGATTATTTCTAAAGCCATATAGGAAAGGACTGGGACTTTTTCTCAACCCCCGACCAAAAAACTAATAAAGTCGCTGCCCAAAAGAGCACTCAATGAAAATGATCTGCGTAAATATGCACAGAATATAGCCCACTTTAGAGGAGTATTTATGCGCGATCAATTACCTAAAAAACCATGGAGAAATGAGAGCGGAATTATAAATCTAGATGTTTCATCTGGACCTGGAACGCATTGGGTAGCGTATAAGAAGAATGGAGATATCATAAATTACTTTGATAGTTTTGGAAATCTGCAGCCACCGCGGGAAGTTGTAAATTATTTGGGAGATGCAGTCACATACAACTATACAGCTCATCAAAATTTCAACTCAGTGATTTGCGGACACTTATGCTTAGAATTCTTACATAATGTATAAATAACGGTCTTCAAGTGCAAACATAGACATTTCATAACAAGTAGCCATGTCGATAACACTCTCTCTTACTGGTAATGCATCGGTTCTCACCGCTGAATACTTTCCCCCATTGGAATTAGCTGGAGACTACGTTTGCGGATTAATTGATTTTCAAACATACAATTCTATACCGAATATTGATGACAGCAATAACTTAATGCATGTGGGTGATGCATGTATCGAAATACCTGTTGGATCATACGAGATTGATGACATAGCGGCTTCAGTGCAGCAAAGCTTAAATAAGAGCAGCAGCAAGGCAACAGTCTTAATAAGGGCAAACAATAATACCTTGAAGAGTGAAATAAAAGCAACTGAAGTTATACATTTTGATAAAGAGCGATCTATCGCGCCGCTGTTGGGATTTGGGAAACGTGTACTGGAAGCAAATATATTACATACATCAGATCTACCCGTCAATATTATAAAAGTTAATACTATGAGGGTTGAATGTAACATCATATCAGGCTCATACATCAACAATAAACAGGTGCATATGCTGCATGAATTTGCCCCAACCGTGGGGCCAGGCTATAAAATAGTAGAGGTTCCAGCGAATGTGATCTATTTACCGGTGAACGTCAAACGTGTTAGTTCGCTCACACTAAAGCTAGTTGATCAGGACGGGGATTTAATAAATTTTCGAGGTGAAACGATAACTATCAGACTACATTTAAAGCCACAGAATGATAGTCTACGGCAGCAACAACAGCAATAAGCATATAAACAGGATGAACTTCACGGAAAACATTAGTCAACCTACAACCTTGAAGCGAGCAAGACGTCAACTGAGAGCTGATAATATACAATTTCTAAAATCAATAGGACTAAATTTGAAGCAATGAATAACATCTTGGATATTACTGAAGGCACAAGCCATGATAATAGCATAACAAAAATTGACTACCACACTTACTCATCGTTCGCCTCTTCATTTAAAAATAGTGATGAAACCCGCATTCCAGTGCAAAACCAAGACCTGTATATCCTCCCAGCTGAAAGTTTCATATACATTGAGGGAACAGTAACTAAACCTGACGGAACAATATCCAGCACTGCAGGGCTAGTAAATAATGCTATAGCGTTTCTCTTTGAGGAAATTCGCTATGAAATCAATGGTGTAGAAATTGATAGAACTCGAAATCTTGGAATAGCAACAACACTAAAAAATTACATATCATTAAACCCAAATGAGAGTCGCATGTTATACAACGCTAGTTGGTCGCCAGATAAATCAATTACATCCCCCCATGGATTCTTCAATTTCTGCATCCCTCTAAAAACATTGCTGGGCTTTGCTGAAGATTACAATAAAATTATTGCCAACGCTAAACATGAACTCATATTAATACGAAGCAGGATGGATGAAGATGTGGTCATATCACCGACAGATGATGTAAACATCTCAATCTCGAAACTTCAGTGGCGCATTCCCCATGTTAATGTGGCCGATCATGAGAAAATTGCTTTATATAAAATCATTGAAAGCGGTCGTGAAATACAAATGTCATTTAGGAGCTGGGACATATACGAGTACCCCACGCTACCAGCAACGACTCATCACACGTGGTCTGTCAAAACGTCATCGCAGATGGAAAAGCCCCGATATGTCATACTAGCTCTCCAAACAAATCGTAAAAATGATAAAACAAAGGATGTCAGTAAGTTTGATCACTGCAAGCTGACAGATGTTAAAGTGCACTTGAATTCGGAATCATACCCATATGATGATCTGAACTTGAAATTTGATGCTCATAAATACGCTCTCCTATATGATATGTATATAAAATTCCAAACTTCATACTATGGACGCCAGTTGCAGCCACTACTCTCAAGGGAAGAGTTTATGCGTGATGCTCCGATCGTAGTCATTGATTGCTCTCGGCAAAACGAAACCATTAAAACAGGTCCTGTGGATATAAGGTTGGAATTCAAAACATCGGAAAACGTTCCCACTAACACAACAGCATACTGTTTATTGCTACATGATCGAATAGTGGAATATACACCTCTAACCAACGAAGTCAGGAAAATTGCTTGAAATGGATACCATTATCATCGACATTCAAGGATTCAAATTACAAAACAATCAATTTATTTTCAAAGAATTGGTCCTTTTAAATTGTGAAAATCAAATGCAGCACTACATATTCCAACCACCATTCCCACATAAACATCTAACTCGGTCTGAAAAGAAACAAGTTGAGTGGCTGAGACACAATCACCATGGATTCAGATGGGGTGATGGATACATTCCCTACCGCACACTATATTCAGTTGGAGATCTGTTGCATGATAAAATAATCTATGTTAAAGGAGCTGGAAAGAAACAATGGATTCAGGAATTATTTGGAGAGGAGCTAACCATATATGATGTAGAAGAAGAGGGATGCCCCAAACTATCAACAACAACAACAAATGGCTTCTTATCCTGCATAATACACGAAGGCCGATGTGCTCTGAAAAATGTTTTTGTAATAAGGGAATTTTTAAATAAAACAAATTTTTTATAAAAAGTTATAATTATTCTTTTATTCATACTATTTACATATTGCACTTGTGTGAGTTTTATTCTACATCCATGTCTTCTTGCTGCTGCTGCTGCTGCACTGAAAAATGTCCCCATGGTAGAGTGTCGATCCCGTTGTCCATAATGCAGCGTTTATCACCCTGTGGGTTTAAAGCGATCTTTGCTTGGTTTAAAGTGTACACTTTATGACTATATGAACGAATGCTTTTTTGCTCAGCTATCTTGCTTTTTGAATTTTGCAAACATTCAATATAGTCGCTAATCTGCAAAGTTTTCGCCACAACGTTCTTCTTTACCCCTTTTGCTTTCTTCACTTCATCAACACCATCTATTTCAAGGGAGTACATTTTAGACCTTAAGCCTACAAACAATGTCATTATTCGGCCATTTAATTCATCTTTCATCAATCCAGGCACTTTTTTATTTGCTTGCGGCATATTAAACTGGTTGGTCATAGGATAATCACTAGTATCAAATTTATCTATGTTTTTCTTCATAATATTGTATATGTCAACATTTTTTATTTCATATACTAATGAATCAGTATCCATGTACATTATTTTGCATTTATCAGCATCCAACTCTTTTAGCATAAAGTCATAATGGAATTCGTACAGTGCTATTTTAGAAATGTCGAGAATCGCCATACCAATGTATAATGGTTTATCGAATTTAACTACCAGCTTTCGTAATTCAACTGCTACTAAATTTTCATTGAAAATTGCGCGACTATGGAAATTCGGTGCTGCAATGAGGTTTCTAGCACCATACCGCCCCTCCCACTTTGTACATAGTTTTATGTTTGAATATTTTCGCACATTTTCCATAGTTTTTCCGAAAACAGCATTAATTATTTTCTTATATTGGTTCTTCTCGTAGGCATTTTTGGCTTGTTTCCTTTTATCTGTATTTAAGTCCACATATGGTTTAAGCCATGGTGATTGATCGAACTGCAGAATGCGATGAATTTTCTTGAGTATTAGTCCATGTGATAAACATTGTTTTAGGTTGCGGTAATGTATAACATATTTTTCTTTGGTGTGTAAAGTGGTTAAAAGTTTGCCTTGTTTTGATCCTGGTGGTGCTGAATGAGTGGGGCAAAATGGAAAATCTTTATGCAAATTATGCAGCTCCTGCGGGTATTCAAGATCTACCTCCAACATATAGCCGATCGGTGAATTATCATCAACACTCATAACATCAACATTATCAATCCATTTAAAGTTTCCGATTGGAAGTGATTGCGACATGGCCCATTCATATAAATTATTCACGTCATAGTACATCAGATATTTAGTTTCTTCATCCGGTTTAAAGTTTTTCATATATTTATTGTTGGCTTCACTATATCTGCAGCAGCATTGGCTAATTCCACCTCGGCAAGATTTTTCAATAAATAAAAGCATGTCAACATCCATTATCCTTTCTAAGCGCACTCCCGTGTAATACAGCATCGCTGCCCATGTATATCCAGGCAGTGTGAAGACGTGTGCAGGGTCAAGTTTGTAAGTCTCCAGTCCCATAGCTCTAAAATTTGTAAAAATATCCGCCAGCAGAAGAACATCTGTTTTTAAATACAAATCTGAATACTCTCCCAGGCTTTTAATGTTAAATTTTTCCCACACTTTTTGCGCATGTTCATAATCTTTTACAGTTATCGGCTCATCAATCATTTTATTATAAAAATGCTCCACGCTAGGTAAACTATTACACTCCAATTTATCCCAACCATCGATGAAGTCATATGGAAAAACTCCTTTGCGCGTGAGAAGGTTGAAGCTTTCATCATCCAGGTCTTGCCATTGAGCTTTTGTTATTTTTAATTTTTCCTTAGGCAGCAGTCCGGCTAGTTTATCCAAAGATTCATCCATAAATCTATAAGAGCCGATGAATCTCAGCTTGATGGAGCTATTTTCAATGTGTTTGGTAAATGAAATGTACCGCTCTTTGTTCAACGGTAAAAGATCCACTTTTCCTGGTATGGTTAATGTTGATTATGAAATGCGCATCATATCCTGATAAATTGTGGAAAATGACTGGGATGTTGCGACAATCATTATAATTGATGTTGCAGCTGTTGTGTTCTGGTCCACGATATTTGCCTGTGAGGTGCCAATGATCCCTCACTCTGGTTTCACCAAGCGCAAAGGGTTTCTCGCATATATGGCAGCATGGTTGGTTTAATTGAATGCACTTTTCCTGCGCTGATAACGGTGCTAATGGTTTTATATCCTTTATTTGCTCTTCGGCTATATTTGCGATCTCCTGCAGCTGCAATGTAAACCACTGAAGACACGTTTTTCCACGATTCGATCGGTAAAATGATAGAGATTCACCGTAATAGCAGTGAAAATATAATCCAATACTATGAACTTCATGTTCTTGAATTTTCCTTGTCTTATCACCATTACTACCACCATCGGTAACAGGTATCAATATTGACTCCAAATCTGCATATACTGTAAATGGTACCGGATTCTTGTAATTGTAATTTTTAAAAGTGATAAATTTCTCCTTATGAAAAGCAACTTTACAGTCATTCACCTTTTCACACTCAGGCACGTGCGCTGCGAGCTTTTCTTCAGTATAAAAATAAAATAAACATCTATCACAAATATATTTTTTGTGTTCCACTTTAGACGTCTGCCTGCTCACCAAACGCGATAAGTTTTTAATCCAGCAGAAATGATAAACAATAGCACTATCATCATCATCGTCCTCACTGCAGTCATAATTTGACTTTATCATTAGCAGATTGATATGTTTATCCAATTTATTCTTCGTTAAGTAAGCTGGAACAGTCGTGTATTCGCTCATCTTTTCCTTTTCCAGTATGAAAACATTAATTGATAATCCGTTGTTTTCTTCGAATGTTTTTATTTGGTTTAGTGTAACTGGAAAAGTAATCCCGCTCAAGTTTAGCACATTGTTGTAGTGCGGGTACTTTGATGTTCTATATGCGTGATCCCTATACTCTACTGGATACAAAGCAGAGACCACTGCCCGCGCAAAACATGCATTATCATCATTTCTCACATTTACGCATGCCTGTTTTGCTGCGATGCTTTGTAGCAATTTTATATAGGATGATCCTCTTAATGGCTCGTATTTGTTTATGTGCACCATTAAGTTCACTATGGTATGTAAGGCCCAGCCGCTATCTTTCTCTTGGAACTCCTCAACCTGGGTCAATAGATCATCCTGCACGTTTTTCAAAAACCACTGTTCCATATCATCGGTGCTCCCAATGGGTGTAGTTTTGGTGTGAAAGTATTTTACATATATCACTTATCACATCACCATCATTAACACCATGCTTAACATACTCGCAGCTTAAAGTCGTTGATGTCTTGATGAAATTATGCTTCTTTAAGATGTTCTTAACACGCCGCTCAAACAAAGCATAACCATCCTTTAAAAATTGCTTCACTTCGACGTGCTTTATATTGATGATGACACCTGTCCTGATTCGTAATGCAAACGCATTATGCAGCTCTTCCCAGCGTACACGAGCACTTCTTTTTTCAGTTCTTCCTCCTTCCTGCACACCTGCTCCATGGTGGCTGCTGCCAGCTTTCAACAATACTTGTAAGCATCTTAGTTGCGCAATACAATTTTGATAGTTGTTTGGTCCCATTTCGCTTTTCAGCCCTGCATGCTGCTTTTATTTTTTTAATAAATAAACCACACACCTTTGTAATAATAACACTTTGCGCAGCGGCGAATCTGCCTATGTAGCAAATTCCTAACCCTAAGTGTTGTTTACACAGGTGCATGGAAGTCACGGACAAGTACAAAATTTACCAACTTCCGGTATCCGGCTGTCTTAGATGGAATTTCATCAGATGATGAGATGTAGAATTGATGATGATGATGATGTGACAAATTCCTAGAACCCCAAAAGTTGTTTACACAGGTGCATGGAATTCAATTTACCAACTTCCGATCTCCAGCTTTCTTACGCAGGTGCAAAACTGCTGACGTGGCAAATTCCTTAACCCCCAAAAGTTGTTTACACAGGTGCATCCCTGTACTTGGAATTCATGAAAACTTCCGCCCCAAAGTTGTTTAGACAGGTGCATCTATGTGCTGCGAACTCATGGACAAGTTCAATCATGTTTCTAGATTTAGGGTATATAATGAGAACTGCGAAGGAGAACGCTAGCAGTTCAACCCCCAACCACCTGGAGATCAAACAGCATCAGCCGCAGCAACATGGATACAGCAACAGAACTCAAAAGCTCGGAATACTCGCCATACTTAAGGATGTCCGACATGGAATTTGGAACCCCATATAAAATAAAATCTGCAAGCAGGCTTGAAACGGTGTATGGTGTTCGGATTCATCTCGAGTTAGAGGAGCATCAGCTTTTGCTACCAGCCAGGTACAGTTCACTTTCTGATGCAGCCTTACAAGACATCAACAAGAAAGGAAATTTCCACGTAATCAATTCTGGACCGCAGGGGAGGACATATATATTAAAGTTTGCACAAATTGATGCCGCCCCAGTTAATTATAGTTTTTATGCTGATAATTCAAGCGAAATCCCTAATTTTTACAATCTTAACAACAAGAAAAGGAAATTTCCAGGTGAATAATAATAATACTGTGCTGTGTCTGAAATAAATAATTGTACGATTTATCAGAATAAAAAAGCAAAATAATATGTGTTCTAATTAATAGTTTTTTATTTGTAGCTATTACAACTACAACAATTCTTTTTAATACCCTAACTTAGTTAATTATTTCAGCAGTTGGCTTGGGTCTAATTAGCAGTTAAGGTGATCAGTTTAAATAATAGAATTTATCCAATACGTTCAGGATCGAATAATTATGGTATAAGGGAATCTTCATTGTTTTTAGTATGTGACCGAGTTTATGTGAAGTATTTTTTGTGGTGGCTTTTTGCTACTTCCTAGTGTTTGTAATATTTGTGGTTTGTGAAGGGTATTTTACCTTAAAGTGTTCAATTTTATTCTTTAAAAATATAATATATATCCAGTATGTTCAGGATAATAATAATTAAATCATAAGTGTGAATGGGAGTCTTAGCTGTATTGTTGTTGTTGTTGTTATGGAAATATCTTTTTCAGATATGATTTTCTTGGCACTTAGTAAGTTGCGATTGCTGTAATATCTGCGACTTGAGGTGAGTATTTTCATTAAGAATTCTTTGGAAGGTAATAATGACATATGGTTGCAATCCAGATCTTAGCTTACAGATCACACCGGGTTGTTGTCCAGACCCAATGCTGGATCTCAGCTAAAGCTTAGTGTTACTTGAAAGCCCAGTTATTCACTGAATTATATGTATATTTTGCTCTAGAATCCAAGCTCATTCCTTAGCCTAAGTTGCTACCAGAATTAATACATGAAAAATATGCTGAATTTGTTTGCTCCTAAAACTATGTAATATCTTTTTCAGGTATGGCTTTTTTTGTCACTTAGTAATTTCAAGTTGCGGTTGTTGTAATATCTGCGATTTGAGGTGATATACCCAATGCGGGATCTCAGCTAAAGCTTAATTTAATTCTTAGTGGTACTTGAAAGTCCAGTTCTTCACCGAATTATATGTATATTTTGCCCCAGAATCCAAGCTCATCCCAAAGCACAAGTTGCTACTAGAATTAATACTAGAAAAATCATCTCGAAACCAAAGTTCAAATCCCCACACAGCTTAGTTTAATTCCACTAACAGCCCCTCCCAGCACGGACCTCGCACACACACACACATCGAAGTTTAACCCGAGATCCCCCCCAAGCTCCCACCCAGAGCTTTCCCCGCTCGTCTACGTACAAATAAAGCTTTCAAAACACTCCAGGTGCAATTCACACCATCAAAGCTCCCACCCAGAGCTTTCCCTGTTCGTCCACGTACAAATAAAACTTTCAAAATGAGCTTTCTCTTCTTATCTACACACAAATAAAGCTTTCACCCATCTCCACCCACCAACTCCCAGCCACCTTATCCAAGACACAAACCTAAAACACCTCATACACGTACATAAAGAGCTTTCCCTGTTCGTCCACGTACATAAAGAGCTTTCCCTGTTCGTCCACGTACATAAAGAGCTTTCCCTGTTCGTCCACGTACAAATAAAGCTTTCAAAATGGCGGAAAAGTAATTTTTGACCCCTATGTTAAATCCCATAAGAAAGTGGGCCAGAATCCCCATAGCCTTACTACTCAACTTACGGGCGAACTAGAAATTACCCAGTGGGAAAAAGGAGTGCTCCAAGAGCCATCTTGGAGCGCTCCAAAAGGAGCATAGAGTGCTCCCGTTGCCATACCCGTTCTATATTCTTTTTAACATTGCATGTCATTGCGAGGGAGCATACGTTTTTATGCTCCCAAAAACGCGTTGCTGGAGCATTATAAAAAAGCTTTTTAAAAAAGAAATATTCATGGGCACCTGTGGGTATGTTATCCGGTATCGAAAAGCTTTTATTTTGTTTATCTTTTGCAATTGCCTTTTTCTTTCCAAGCCTGAGAGTGGCTTTACCAAAGCAGTCCCCCAACTAAACTCTATCAACTTCCAAAGCTGCTTGTCCTCCGTATCGAACGAGAGCCGGGCTATTGAGTTTGCTAATGTCACATTTTATGGGCATGAAGATAATTGCCCGTTTTCTTTTTTTATATAAAATTTATGAAAACTCCAACAAAGCTCCCTCGAGAATGCTCCAAGTACACTCCCCTGTGCATCGCTCCCAATTTTTCCCACTGGGTAAGTATACTGGTAAAATAGCTCTGACAAATGTATGTACATAAGTCAGAGATACAAAAATAAAAGTACCGCCAGTTTGGCGCGGCTAATCTATTTGTGTCTTAAACACTACAAATCTTCCTATGCGCACAAAAAACCCAAACTCTCGCTTAGCTGAAGACTTTGACATGTAATTTATTCCCCTCCATAGCCTCAGGATAAAACCCCCCTCACCCACAGACATCGTGAACCGGCATCGGCTACGAACTTTCATATGCCCACAATAATGATAATCCCAGTGCGCATGAAGAATGGGAGTTGAAATACTTGCCCTACATTGCCTCCACCCCTTCGCCTATATCCTCCGAGCTGTGCCTTCTCGGATTCCTGTGTGGCGAATTCCTCAAAATTTACTCTCATAATATTTTCAAAACGCGCCTAAAGAAGTATAACTTCAAAAACGTTTCCAATAGCTATAATTTTTGGACGGAAGGCGTTCATGATACATTTGTTTGCGACTAATAAGTTTTACTTCATTTGTACTGCCTCGATCTTAGTATTAGGGCACGTTGAAATATACTGATTCACTCAGCTCGCCCCGTTCAACCAAATTCCTACACTTAGCAGGAGCGCTGCAATAGCTCCTCTCATTACAAAATCCTGTAGATTGTTTTTGCCAATTGTATGACACCAATCGTTTACATCAGTTAAACGCCTGATTCTAATTGACTCCAAATACTTTCCGTTCAGCTGCGATATCATCTTACTTACGTACTCCGCTAAAAATGCTGTTCCATTGCCATAACTGCGAGGACGCCCGCCTCATCATAATTTTTTTGGGGGATTGTTCATCAATTCGGTAGCGTTTCTTCATTCTGGGACTACTCTACTAGTCAGCCTTATTTTTTGCAGTTCAGCGATGAGAATAAATTCCCTATCATATGAGCTCATCTAGATATCATTTCTGCCATTATTCCAGGTCTGACCTACAGTTTTTTAAACGACTTGGATGAGATTTTTGGCGTCAATCCGACTAGGTTTACAGATTTTTCTAGAGAATGGTGAATTAAGCTGTACTCTTAACCCTCCTCCTTTTTCTGGATTTGGAACCCGCAAGTTATCGTGATGTAATTAGATAGAAGTTTATACCGCTAGGAAGTGCTAATAACCTTTCATTAGTAAGCGAAAGGGACACTATATCACTCGGCTCTAAGGTCCACCGACGTTAGCTTGATATCATTCTGGTACCAATAGGAAGTAGGAGGTAAGGATTAGAGTTTGCCCACCCATTAAATTTCATGTTTATTAATTCAATTTCGTCGGCGGCCTATATTTTATAAGAAAATTGGACGTTTCCATTAATTAGTCAACTCAATACAAAAATTCTTATTTATGTTGCATTTAATATATATACATATTATAAATAAATTTAGTAAATCGATCTCTACAAATTACATGTCCTTCGCTCTTATAAAACACCACAAAATCCACTCTAGCAACAAATAACAAGCAATCATCAGCTATAAGATGGGTAATAAATCTTTATGTTGTACAACACTTTATAACATTTTATTATTATTAAAAACAACATATTATACAAAAGGGCCATTCCCAAAAATATCTGCTTAAAAATCAAGAGCTTACTATACAAACTCATCAATTTATAATAGCTTCCCATTTTTATCTCCCTTACTGATGCAATAAGCTACCAACGCCCCGTGCAACACATACATCTTACTGTTGTCACCCCTTTCAAGGATGCCTTTTTTCGTTTCCCGTGTTCTTTTAGGATTCCCAAAGGAGATTTATGTTATCTCCTTGCGACTAGACAAAACTGTAATACATCGCAAGCCATATATAAATAATATGCTTGTGGCCGTTCCAGCCTCAGCCCCTGGTAAAACGGTATGCGTCTTGCAGCTAAAATTTATTGCACATATTTCTCTCGTCAGCCATAAGTGGAAGCACTTTGAACTTTTTATGGCATTCTTTTTTCTATTGAACGGTCCGCCAATAAAAAGTTTACAATTTCTTACCTTTTAAGGCAATTTTTAAAATTATTTTGAAATAGTTTAAAGTATTCAAAATTATATTTTGCCCAAAACATTTGAAACACAAAAACGTCTACACAACGTACGTACATTATGTAAGGACAATATTTAAGATGTCTTTAAAAAATATTTTCCCTTTTTCCAGTGTAGACAAAAGTAAACACACAGCTGGTGGGGTGACAGGGATTAATGTCCTTTGGTAAAGAATGTACTCGAGCAATACACAGGGGCCAAGCAAGTATATTGTCAGGAATTTTGGACTACACAGGATTCTTCCGGCGGCAGTATAATTACAAAGCGCCATCCTTAATGATAATTTACTGTTCCTTAATTAAACGTTGCATTACTTAGCCAAAAGGATTTCAAAAGAGGATTTTAAAGTTAATCTTTCGCCGGAAAATATGGGACATATTTTCCAAATCAAAAAATAAAAACAAAATAAATAAAGTCAAGTTAATTGATTGTTAAAGATTAATATTTGTCATTGAGTGGCATTGCCACATTGTAATGAAGGGATTGCTTGTGAGTTTTGATTTTGACAAGCGAAGTTAAAATCAAGTTGTTATTAAATTATAACCCCAAGAAAAAATAATCTAGTTGACACATTCACGCCTAAAGCCGGGAATACACATGCCTTAAAAATAGATAAGTAGCTTGCATGCTTGAAAATGGCATATGCCAGTAGATAGTGCAACGAGGATACACTTGCCAGTGAAATGACATGCCTTAAACCAATTCTGTTTGGTGGCATGCCTGTAACTACCAAAAGACAATACATGTGCCATTGATTAAGCCAGTTTAAATAATTAATGGAAATTTCGCGAAGTGAACTAAATATTGTTACTTGCAACGCAATGGATTACGAAACATCTTAGGAAACGAAATTTGGTGGAAAGTGGTCGTCTGTCACCAAACCGTTAAAACTTTCATTTTCGTTTTCATATTTTGTATTGTTAGATTAGAGTCACTCATATCTTCCATAATTTTACGATAAGGGTTTTCTCGAGATATTTTTTGTAAATATTATGTGAGTGAATTTTTTCGATGTAAAAACTGTAACAAAAATTTGTTAAACCCGGAACAGAATGGGCGCTGAGGCTTGGTGCTGTGTTTAAAACTAAGAAAAACACAATTTTTTAGATTTTTTGGATTTTCATTTTTTTCAAAATATCGAAAATCTTAAATTTTGGACAAAATTTGAAATCTTTAAATTTGTTTAGTTTAAAAACTATTTGACATAGAAAGCTGAAAGTAGCATCAATTTCTTCTGCTTTAATAAGGCATTAATTGGGTATAATGTACATCATAGTTGGTATTATTAGTGCGAATTAAACTTTTCCGGCATTTTGAAAATTTTGTTTTTGGCATATCTCAAAATAATGTTTTTTTTTTTAGAATTATGAAAATTTGAAAATTTATTTATATTTTGTCCATGCATTCTTAACGTACATATAATGCCAAAATTTAGTATAGGACGACATAGGATCATATTGAAATAATTTTTTTAGGTACCTAAAAAGCTAAATGTTCAATGAAGGCAATATAAAAAAAATGTTTAGCTGCGGCAGAGCTGATAACAACCGCTAATAATGTCGCCTTTTACTAATAATGGTATGGGTATGGCAAATTCAATAAAAATAAAGTCAACCCTCTAACTTGATCGAAAACTACCCTTAGGTCAACCTGCTTCCTCTCCCCTGCTCGCTCAGCCTAGGCCGAAACTGGCTCCTCCGACTGCCGAAATTCCGGGCGATCCACACAAAAATTTTGCTCTGACGAAAAGTCAACCGGGAACTTCCGTTGGATAGGCTATGCTTTTCCACCCACCGAAACAACTGCAAAACCAAGATTTAGTCGCGACGGATACATTATTCAATCAAAAATATATCAAAATTTTCCGTCCGACACACAGAAAATTCAATTGTTTTTCTAATATTTATTCCGCCCGCCTCGCTTCACAGGCATTTTAATCGAAACTGAAAATTGTACTCCCCAAAAAACTGCCTGCACTTCTTCATTCCCTAATATCTCCATTTTTCATAGATTTTCCTTTTTCTCAATTTTCTCCCCCATCCGTCACCTCTCATTTTATTCGGAAGTAAATTGATATTCCAGGACAGCTCATCATCCGGAAGGTGCAGTACCATTTGCCCATCTGGTGAAAAGAGGCAATCGCAATGACCCTCCTACTCAGGGACGGCTTTAGGTATTGTGGCGCGCCGTGCGAGATATTTTTATGCGCCCCTAATTTTTACAAAACATTTCCTTTAGGTAGATTACCTATGTTTTTGTGCATAAATTACACAATAACCCGAGTAAAAATAAAAGATGGCCTTACAACGGGCGAACACCGGCCGCTTGGCTTAGAAGCACCAAGGGGATTACGATGGTCAAACTTGGCCAAAAGATTTAAATGGCCGAGTACTGGTACACACGGGCATATGACGGCAAATTTGCGCATAAAAAAAGAATTTGCATCAAATGTATTGTTGAATGTGCTTTATGAGAACTTGATCATTTTAGTTATGTACAATCGTCCTTTGAAGTATTATACTGAAAGTCTATCGAATCAATGTACAAAGTGGTATCGATGCACAAGTGAAACAAGTTTCCCAGTCACCGGTTTGTTTTTCAGGAAATGTCTGGTACGAGTTGCTAATGATTTCTATTTTGTTATTTAACCACTCGAAGAAACGGCAAATGTTCGTCGCTAAATTTTAATCAGGATCGGTATTCGTTAAAACTATCTTTAATTTTTACTCGAGAAGGTAAGTACGAGTACCGCCGTCGTCGGCCAAATTGCGTCAAAATTGTGTTAACATAGAAAATATGATAATGGTAAGATCAGGTGGCATTAAGCACTAGTTCGCAAATGCAAGGGAAACAATTTACAGTTTTGAAGCTACTTTTCCCATCCATATAATAGTTTATCTATGCTATTATGATCAAATGGTATTTCAAATCCCGCAGTAATTTGTTAGTCTATTGCTGGGAGAACGAAAGTATTTTATTCAAAAATAAAAAAAATTGGAGCACGTACAAGCTTGCAATGTAAAACTGCATACTGCAAGCAATGCGTTATCAAGTCCGGTCATAAAAATTCAAAGTTCCGATAACAACATGCAATAGCTGGCCTTTTCAGAGCACAAGCCAGCTTTGGTTTGGTACATAGCCCTTTTACTTGGCCGATGGATTTTATCTTTAAACCCAAAAGAAGAAAAGAAAGAACAATAAGGACAGTGTTTTATACCTCTCTCACTTGAACTCACAAGCAGAATTATAGGGCTATGACACTTCCGAGCAAGCTCCTGTGGCTCTCTAGAGCTGCTATTGCAAGCACTGGTTTAGTGCTGGAAACTGAAGTCAATAATTGCAAAAGGACTTATAAAAAAGTGCCTTTGCAAACTGCTTTCAAATACATGCTTTGTTTACCTCCTGTACATATTCGGCGTTGTACCTTGTATTGTGGAGGTGTTATTATTTAATAACTAAATAAATTAACACATTACTGGATCGTGGCGACGCCCCCTCTGACGTGGTACCCTCGGGCGGTCTCCCGGGTTCGCCCACCTTATAGCCGGTACAGCCCTTCTGGAATAACAAACAGCCGTCGTTCTGCACTAAGTTTCTGGACCCATCAGAGGGCTAGGCGAAGGAAGGCCATTCTGGATTTAAGGAACTCCAAGGATCACATCCGCGAATCGCTTTCGTGAGAACCTCTCCACAACAGACCGAAGGCAGCACTGCAGCCAGCAACACGGAAAGCTCCATTTGGCTGGGGTGAGCATGGCAGTGGTACATTGTTCAACAAGACCAGACTAATAGACTACTAAAACTGTTCAAGCGGTTTGGCCTTGGCTGACATTTGAGTGTAATTCAAAAAACCAAGCCAATCCTCCCCGTGCTTTGGAATCCAATACCTCACCAAAAAGAAGACGAATAAGACGACGACCAAAAACAAGTTGATAGATGATATGCCACAAGATGTAGGAAATAGTAGTATTGTCGTAACCGCACCAAGAGGTTTTATAAAATTTATAATTATACACTTTCTTAAAAAAAAAGTATTTTTATAATTGTTTTGTACCACTGGATTTTACCGTAGTAGGTACACACACCCACACAATCACACGCACACACGCACACGCACACACACACACACACACACACACACACACCCACACACACCACACACACACACACACACACACACACACACACACACACACACACACACACACACACACACACACACACACATATATATATATATATATATATATATATATATATATATATAGATATATATATAGATATATATATATATATATATATATATATATAGATATATATATATATATATATATATACAGGGTGTCCCACATAAACTTACAAAGCGGCCGGCTGTGGATAGGTCTTGGATAGACGAACAAAAAATCGTATGGGTGGGGGGGGGAAATCGTAACGGTTTAGCCGCTAGGTCGTTTTGAAGTTTTTTTGCTAGAGTTTTACATATCACCCTGTATTTTTGTAACCGTGTAACCCATTTTCATGATTATGGTACCGGTGTACGCAGAATTCCCCCACCTATCTACGACGGTAAAAATAATGGTCCTATCTTATAAACTTTTGGAGTTATGAGTCGTATTTTGTATTTTTTTCACTAAAATTTCAACTAAAACCACCTTTTTCTCCAAAAAATACGTGATAAACCTAAACTTTTTTTTCCAAAATTAAAAAGTTTGGACAATTTCCTATAAATAATGTATTACAACTTTTACGCCACAGCCTCTATTTGCACTTTGTATCCCAAATTCACCTGATTTTTTTAAGATTTTTTTTCAAGGTCATAGGTCATACACGACCTTGTTTATTTTTTGAAAAAAGTGAAAAATGGTTTTTTTTGGTGTTCTTATCTCTAACTGAGCGCAACTAAACAGAAAAACATACAATATGAAAAATTTTTGTCTTTGTTTGAATTTTTCCGAAAAAATATCATTTTGCTTTTTTTTAAACTTTAACATATTTAATCATAACAAACAGCCTAAAAAACGCAATTCCCAGAAAACGCCACCTTATTTTTGCTGAAATTTTGAGGAAATGTTGGGAATACATACGAGAATTACAGTGCAAAATTTCAGAGTGGGCCGATGAACACGGAATTTTTTACGATTTTTTTTTATTTTCTTTATCATCCTTCTCTTCTTCTTCTTCGAGAGTTTCTGATTTAGGGCGATCTAATTCCTCCACCAACTCTTCCGGGGAACCGGGGAATCCCACGACCAGACCAAACGAACCAGGGAATCCCACGGCCAAAGCCGGGAAATCCCCAGTCAGCATCAACCGGCGTAATTGTGAATAGGTGTAAATCGAACCGGCGCAAAACGACGTTTACCTGTACTGTTTGCCTTACGTAATCTGTCATTTATTGTTCACGCGTTTCGGATCGAGTCAAAAAGTACAATGAAAGTGTTGAGCAAAAATCGAAAAGTTAAGAAGAATAAAACTAGTGGGATGTTGTGCCTAGAGACTAGCCACTAATTACGCTTTTTCATGGTATTCTTTCTGTTGAATGACACAAATTTGAAAGAATTGATATATTTTAATTGCTCCCCATCTATGACAAAGAATAGTGAACACCATCTATGGCAATATTACATTACTCTTCGTTTTACCTATGATTATCAATTTCCATAAAATATACAAAATACATTTCATAAATAATAGAAAATCTGTTGTCATAATTCAGTTGTTTACTTTCTTCGAAACTTTATACAAATCTAGCATTGGAATGTACCTTTTTACGTAAGCATGAATAAATATGTTTATTGCCACATTCCTACAAGTTAGCGTTTGGCGTAATGAGAAAGCGCTAGATCGGGGTGCGAAAGGACCAGGGTTCGATTCTTGGTGATGGCCGCAAACTTTTGTTTTAGCTATGATGATTTATTGTAGTACTAGCATAAAACCCGCGTGCCTTGCAACGCCTTTAAATAAAAACTGTTTATTATGTGCAATGTCTTAAAAAAAAACATACAAAAAAGTCAGCTGTTATTATCCCTAAAAAGGATTTATTATAGTGACTTTTTTTAATATATATGGTAAACAAATTGCTGCGTATATCACCTCTGCTCAACAAATCTGCAAGTTTTGAAGCAGAGATTGGCATGAATATATCATCAAGGGAAGTGACATTTTAGGGTATGACGAACGTTCGTTAAGTTTGTTCGCCTATTTACGTGGGTGCAAGAAATTATGAAGCAATCACAAATGAATATTAAGTAAAGTAAATTTCGAGTCATTCATTTCTACGTGATTATAGGGATGCACTGTCAAAATTTCAGCCCTTCAGCTTCAGAGGTTTGGGTTAACCCCATTTCACCCCCTTAGGGAATGAATTTCGAGTAATCGCCTCTTAGTGAATGTCCACGTCATCATAGAGATGCACTGTCAAAATTTCAGCCGTTTAGCTCCAGCGGTTTGGGTTAACCCCATTTAACCCCCTTAGGGGATGAATTTCAAAAAATCGCTCCTAAGTGGATGTCCACGTCATTATAGGGATGCACTGTCAAAATTTCAGCCCTATAGCTCCAGGGGTTTGGGGTAACCCCATTTCTGTTGCAGTTGGCCGGGTCAAGAAGTTTTGTTTTTTTTTTTTTTATTAATTGACAGTCCAAAAATGAGTTGTTGAGAATTATGTCAGAAAAACTGTGTGAATCGAAATAAAACTGGTTTTAAAGACAAAAGGACATTAATTTGTGGAATTTGGATTGAATCGACTAATTATAAAGAGAGAATTTGAAATTTAGAAGGAAAGATTAACTGAGGTAAGATTATGTCAACACGAATCTCCCAAATCAGTTCAAACTGACGGAGATCGGTCCAATAAAGTTTTTGGACGCTCGTTGAACACGAGATTTCTAAACCCAAGTTGCTTGGTAGACTGGCTGATATCTCAGTACCAGTGATCGCTCGAGACGCGAATTGACCTTGACTTTGGTTTCCAGGCTCGGCACTGCTGCTGCAGTGACAATTTCACCCCCTTAGGGGATGAATTTCGCAAAATCGCTTTATAGTGGATGTCCATGCCATTGTAGGGATGCACTGTCAAAATTTCAGCATTATAAATTTAGCGGTTTGAATAAACCCCATTTCAACCCCTTAGGAGATGAATTTCGAAAAATCGCTTTAATAGTGGATGTCCACGCCATTATAGGGATGCACCGTCAAAATTTCAGCCCTATAGTTAAAGCGGTTTTGGGTTGACCCCATTTCACCCACTTAGGGATGAATTTCGAAAAATCGTTTCATAGTGGATGTCCACGTCATTAAAGGGATGCACTTTCAAAATTTCAGCCCTATAGCTCCAGCGGTTTGGGGTAACCCCATTTCACCCCCTTAGTGGAAGAATTTCGAAAAATCGCTTTAATAGTGGATTTCCACGCCATTATAGGGATGCACTGTCAAAATTTCAGCCCTATAGCTTTAGGGTTTGGAAAAACCCCAATTCACCCCCTTAGGGGATGAATTTCGAAAAATCGTATTTTAGTGGATGTCCACGTCATTAAAGGGATGCACTGTCAAAATTTCAGCCCTATAGCTTCAGCGGTTTGGGTAAACCCCATTTCTCCCCCTTAGGGGATGGATTTCGAAAAATCGCTTCTTAGTGGATGTCCACGTCATTAAAGGGATGCACTGTCAAAATTTCAGCCCTATAGCTCCAGCGGTGTGGGGTAACCAAATTTCACCCCCTTAGGGGATGAATTTCGCAAAATCGCTTCTTAGTGGATGTCCACGTCATTAAAGGGATGCACTGTCAAAATTTCAGCCCTATAGCTCCAGCGGTTTGGGTAAACCCCATTTCATTCCCTTAGGGGATGATTTTCGAAAAATCGCTTTTTAGTGGATGTCCACATCATTATAGGGATGCACTGTCAAAATTTCAACCCTATAGCTCCAGCGGTTTGGGTAAACCCCATTTCACCCCTTTAGGGGATGAATTTCGTAAAATCGCTTCTTAGTGGATGTCCACGTCATTATAGGGATGCACTGTCAAAATTTCAGCTTTATAGCTCCAGCGGTTTTGAGTTGACCCTATTTCGCCCCCTTAGGGGATGAATTTCGAAAAATCGCTACGGATGCACTGTCAAAATTTCAGCCCGTTAGCTCTAGCGGTTTAGCTTGTGCGTTGTCTGTCAATCAGTTACTTTTTATACAATAGAAAAAAAGTAAAGAAAAAAATCCCCTTACAACTTATTGAACCCCATTTCACCCCCTTTAACACTTTTTTCTCCAAAAAAAAGTAGCCTATGTCCGTCTCCAAGGTCTAAACTATGTCTGTTGCAAATTTCATCAAAATCGGTCCAGCCGCTTAGGCGTGAAAGCGTAACAGACAGACAGACAGACAGACAGACAGAGTTACTTTCGCATTTATAATATTAGTAAGGATAATAAACTAAGCCTGCGTTGATGGTAAAATCTCAAAGCGGCGACTAATTAAAACCTTTGGTACATATTCAATTGTGAGCTATAACTCAATCTATAATAAGCTAAATAAGCCAAATCCGTTCTTAATAAAAGTTTTATTTCACGTTGCTTTGATTTAATTATTGTCATAATGCTGTATCCTAGTTTGGCCATGGAGATTCATAAGTATCACACTGACCAACGCTATATATAATTAATCTTGAAAAGTTTTTGTTAAAGGCTTATGTAGGTTATAAGTTGTGAGACTGCGTAATCTAAAACTTAACAAAGTATTTAACAAACACTACAATATAATCATCATAGCTTAAAAAAAAGGAAATCAAATGTAAACAATAAAATTCTTTGATTCTTCACACACGTCATGGTATATTTCTTTATTCAATATAAACAATAGTTTTTGAGCAGCAAATAAAAACTATATGCCATAATTTCGTTATCATCGGAACAAAAGGAAGCAAATTTAGAGACGTATTCATGTCAAAAACTTGTTTCATATGAAACAGAATCCCCGAAGGAAATTAAAAAAAATTATTATGACGAAAAAAAGCACCGCGAGCCGAAGGATCGAACTCGCAGCCCCACAGACGAGGGACTTTCCCTAGCCCTTTATAGTCCATGGAAATGGTACTTTAACATTGCAAAAATGCAGGACAAGGTTTTATTTTTGGGATGTGTAGGGGGGTCAGTGTGAGCTTAAGTTTGAGTTTTCGGGATTCTAACCCCCCCCCCCCATTTGGCTGCCATCTTGGAAAACGTATGCAAATGGTTTTTCCACTATATCTCCGAAACGGCACATCTTACCGGAAATTTGCAAGGACACTTTTTGTTTAGAATTAAATAATCTACAATTTAGTTCTTAGAAATTTTGTGGTAAAATGAATAATTAAGAAGTCACAATATTTTCTTTAAAGGCTCTTTTTTGTTGTTTAAATATACTTCTGGTTGAAATTTCCAGACCATTTTCTCAGTTTTTGGTCTTTTGACCAAGAGCTTCATTTTGAGATATGGCCCTAGTCTGTAGCGGCAGAACTTTTAGAGATGAAAGTAGGCTTCAGACGGACAGACGGACAGAGCCTCTGTATAAGCTTTTTCTTTTTTGAAAAAGCTAAAAGTTTGGTTTTGTGGGTGGTCGGCTTTGTTCAACATGCAGAAAAACATTGGATAAGACAGGTAGGTTTAGAGGTTAATTTTAATATATCTATGTAATCATGAACTTTTCTATTGTTTGTAACTGATGCGATGACAAAAAAATTGAAAAACATATTTAATCGTACACTTTTGCAGATCCTTAAAACTTTTCACCTTTGCGTGGTCGAAACGACAAACAGCAACAAGCGGAGGTCCAACACAGCGCCAATGATTTCGAAGACGAAGATAACATTGTTGAATCGCAGTCTCAACAATCCGTTGGGAGTGACAAATCCTTCCACGACCAAAACTTCGAATTTGAAGTTATCAATGCAAGCCTTGTCGGTGCAATTGGACAATCACCAATCACGAAACGTTCCTTGCAAAAAGAGTCACGCCTCGATAAGAAATTAGCAAAAATAAACACAGCGATCAAAAGCAGGCTGGGAATGGATGTGATCGAACCTGAAAGAAACCTGAATAAAAAAGCGGACGGTTTCTGTGACATAATAATGAACATCAAAGAAAGGTGTACTTCAGAAGTTATCAGTTATGGAGAAAAAATTCGAACGCTAACTATATTACCAAAGGATTGGAGCATCCGAAAAATCTGTGAGGAAATTGAAGTTTCATATTACATGGCTAGACTTGCAAAGAAAGTTATGAATGGAACTATAAAACTAATCCCACCTAAAAAACCTTGGTTAGTACAAATTTAAAAGAAAATCATATGGTTTTTACTGTTCATTTTTTCCTGTTTCTGTTACTTATCTCAATTCGAACTGTTTTTTAGTTCTCGTGGACTGGCAGATGAAGTAAAGGGTTTAGTTAAAAAGTTCGATGATGAGATTACTTATCTCATGCCTGGGAAAAACGACTGTGCATCTGTTCGTAACTCAGAAAATAAAAAAGAGCGTCTCCAAAAGCGACTCGTTCTGGGGAATTTGCGAGACATTTATGCCGAATTCAAAATTCGACATGAGCACGTTAAAGTTGGGATTTCATCATTGGCAGCATTAAGACCTCCGTACTGTGTCTTAGCAGATGCAAAAGGAACTCACACCACTTGCGTTTGTTTGTCACATGAAAACTTGAAACTTATGGTGCGAGGTAAAAATTTTAAATGCTATATAACTATTTCATTTTTATAGACCTATTAATTTAACTTTGATGGTAATGAAAAATTTATTTTGCAGGTTATGGTTTAATCAGTCTAATGAAGCAAACTCCTTTTATCGTTAAGAGTTATGTTATGATTTGTGACGAACCATCATATAAATGTTACTTCAGGGAATGTCAACATTGTCCGGACGTGAAAATGATTTGTTGTGGAACTTGATGAAGGAACAAGAGACTGAAATCAAACAGTGGGGTGGAAAACCTGTAACATTGCTAAGTGTTAAATTGACACCTGAAAAGTTCTGCCAATAATTTGCTAACAGCGCATCAGAAATATTGACGCATCATTTCTTGGTTAAAAAACAAAAACAGTGTTTTAAATCACTAAAAGCGACAATCGGTGAGGGAGAATTTATAGTTCAGCGTGATTTTTCGCAAAATTACGCTTTTGTAGTACAGAATGCTGTATCGGGATTTCACTGGAACAATTCTCAAGCCACAATGTACACAGTCGCCATCTGGTATCGAGAACACAACAATCCCGAACCCAAATGTCACTCTTTAGCTGTAATTAGTGAATGTTTGTCACACGATGCTGTCGCCGTCTACGTCTTCACTAACATTATAATTAAAGTTATAAAGTCGATGTGTGCAAATCCAAAAAAGATTTACTATCAAAGCGACGGAGCGCCGCAACAGTACAAAAATGCCAAAAACTTTGTAAATTTGTATTTTCACAAAAAAGATTTTGGGATTCCAGCTGAATGGCATTTCTCACCTACAGCACACGGAAAAGGGGCACCAGATGGAATAGGTGGATCTGTAAAAAGACTTGCTGCCAGAGCAAGTTTACATTTACCACCAGAAAAACAAATCGTTGATGCGCAGGGATTGCATAACTGGGCTAAAACGATACGTTTCCCTCAATTCAAATCGAGTGGAGTAGTCAAAATGATTACAAAATTGCTGATAGGTTTTTGAAAACAAGATTCAACAAAGCAAGTTCGATTAAAAACACTAAAGCGATTCACTTCTTGAAGCCACTCTCAGACGGACAGATGGAAACAAAACTTTTTTCATTGAGCGAAAAATCATCAATTGATTATATAATAAAGTAGACCGACGTACTGTGTTGCGAACCACGAAATATACAAAAATTTATTGTATAAAATAAAAGTTTATCCATTGTACCAAATATATATCCTTTGTATCTATTATGATAACTTTAAAATCATTTAATTGATTCGAATATCATTATTTATATAATGTGAAAAGTGAAAAAAAATCGTAAAAAATTCCGTGTTCATCGGCCCACTCTGAAATTTTGCACGGTAATTCTCGTATGTATTCTCAACATTTCCTCAAAATTTGAGCAAAAAATGAGGTGGCGTTTTCTGGGAATTAATTTTATGATTAAATATGTTAAAATTTAAAAAAAATCAAAATGATATTTTTTCCGAAAAATTCAAACAAAAACAAAAATTTTTCATATTATATGTTTTTCTGTTTAGTTGCGCTCAGTTAGAGATAAGAACACCATAAAAAACCATTTTTTACTTTTTTCAAAAAATAAACAAGGTCGTGTATGACCTATGACCTTGAAAAAAATCTAAAAAAAATCAGACGGTGACTTTAATGTAAACATTTTATCCAACAACGCCCTTTCCAAAAAGTTTCTCAACTTCTTCAAAATGTTTGACTTAAAGCCCATTAATCCATCAACTTCCGACATACCTAAACACTAATAATCCATCCCTGCTGGATATCTTCTTTGTGTCAAATGTTGATAACGTTTTATTCCATAATCAGATCAGCCCACCTAGTTACCTCGATCACGACATCCTGTACCTTTCCCTTAAACTCTCAGTAAAAAACACTCAACGGAAATTGTTTACGTATCGTGACTACAAGTCCATAGATGTCCCGGCTTTATTGCAAGAATGTTCCTCACTACCATGGGATCAAATATACCGCATCTCTGACATAGACAACCAAATAGAACTTTTTCGCTTGCTAAGTTTCCAACTACACGAATCTTTTGTCCCAGTTAAAACAACACGCATTTTTTCCTCTACTTCTCCCTGGTTCTCCGCTAAAATCAGCCGTCTTGTCTCCGAGAGAGAATTCTTATTCAAAAAATATAAAATTAATAGAACCGATGCGAACTTTAAAGCCTACAAAAAGGTTAGGAATTTAGTAACTTCCTCCATACGTAAAGCGAAAGCCCATTTCTTTTCGTCTAAGCTTAACCCGAATTTGCCCCCAAAGAAACTTTGGACCAACATTAAGCAACTTGGTATTCTTGGTAATGAAAGCGAAACACACATAAACCTTAGCGCTAACGAACTAAATAATTACTTTACGTCTGCATCAAATATACGCGGAGACCGTAATTACTTAAGGGCAGCTAATAGTAATATAGAATTTTTCAAACTCCGTGACACAAAAAATTTGAGCAGTTCTGCGCACCTCGTTGCCAAATTTTATAAATAATGTTCTATCATTTCCCCTCTTTTTAGTTAAAACGGCAACAAACACTGAAAAAACTCAACAAAATAGTTTGGGAAGGGATGCGCACATGCCGAATGAATAAAGTTAATTTATCTTTCTATGTGTTGAGCAGAGTTTTTAAATACATGTAAAGCCCCTGCTCAACAAAGGTAGTTTATTCAACATAATAAGCATAATTTTACTTTAATTATGCGAAATATTTCTCATTTCTAAATTTAAAATAATTAAAAAAAATGCTGAAAACAATTTCTTTGAATAAATGAGCGTTTTCATTCATAAACCGACAGTTCCCCGCAGTCGCAAGCAGCGCAACCTCCCCGGGCAGAAGCGCGTATGCGACTGCCAGGAAACGTCAACAATCTAGTAATCAAATCGATAAAAACACAAATTTCGTATTTTTTAGTAGAAATTACTACAAACTATTTCTGTAGCATATGTGTAAAATATAATAACCTTAAATAAAAAAAATATATAAAAACGGGTGTTTTTCAGTCATAATTTGTAAATTTTTTAAATAATCATTAAAATCCCAGAAAAATACACCTCCCTTTAGCAATACGCAGTCGCGACTGATTACATGGCAGCAAGTGATTTGATAGGAGGAGTTAACTGAAGCTTTTGTCTGAACTTTTAAACATTTTTAAGAGCTTAGCTGGGGGACATGCGCGGGATGTCACGAGGTTTGAAAACAACTATACTGGTGTTTTTTGTTTTCGCAATGTGGATCATACGGAAGTCCATAAAGCTTTTTATTCAATTAAATCCGAATCTGTTGGTCCAGACAACCTCCCACCCATATTCCTAAAGTTAATTTTTCCTCTGGTACTTCCCTATATCACACATATTTTTAATAGTTGCTGTGGTTATGCCCACATTTAATAACACAATTTTTATTGTATAAACTTTTATTTCACTTCAATAATTCAACACTTATTCAATAGTTCAATTAAACAATAACTTGCGACAAGGAACTCTCTATAAATCTAAATTGCTAAATTTTAATTATCGCCCGATACTAGGTCGCAACCATCACTCGTGGACTTGGCAGAAGAACTGTCTGGTCTCGATCGGCGGGAAAAGGAAATTCCTCTCTTATGCACCGCTACTTTGTGGCTGAATTAATTGTGGGTGCGTTTCGTATTTTTGTTGGGCGGAAGTGTAGAGTGTCGATACTCTACAGTTGCCTCACTAAATCCTACTTTCCGCTTCAGTGGAAAAAAGCAAAAGTTATCGCATTACCTAAGTGCAAATCTCCGCAAAGCCCCGCTGATTATCGTCCTATAAGTATACTATGTTTCTTAGGCCAAGTACTAGAAAAATTAATGTCGTGGCAAATCGATGGGCACTGCGAAATGTGGTCCCTGTTGTCCCACGCACAGTCTGGTTTCCGCAAGAGCAGTAGCTGTGAAACTGCACTACTGAAAGTGATCACCGATTTGCGAATGGCTCTTGATTCGCATGACATTGCTTTTCTTGTACTCCTGGACTTTAGTAAGGCATTCGACAGTGTTAGCCATAAGCTCCTTGAAACTAAGCTAATTGACCACATGAGGTTTTCATCCTCTGCGTCCTCCTTTATTCGGAGCTACTTGCATAATCGATCTCAACAAGTATGGCTACAAAATTCAACCTCCGACTCCTTGCCAATCACCCGCGGTGTTCCGCAAGGCTCCATTCTAGGACCGCTGCTTTTCAGCATGTATATAAATGATCTCAGCAGTACCGTGACTAACTGTAAACTGCACATGTATGCAGATGATGTCCAAATTTACTTAAACAGTCCTATTGGTTTGGTTGAGAACTGTGTTAACAACATTAATGCCGATCTCGAGCGTATTTCTCAATGGTCTCTTTCCAACCACTTACTGCTAAATGCATCGAAGTCCTGCTGCATTCCAATGTATAGGAGTCATTTAGACACCTCCTTCCTTCCACCTGTCATTCTCGTGAAGACGCGCTTACCTTATCAATTGCGAGTTAAAAATCTAGGCGTCTATCTGAACTCACAATTAACTTGCTGTGACCAGATCTCTCATACTCTATCTAAAATATATGGAAATTTGCGTCGTCTATGGCTGTATGCTTCCATTCTGCCCTTAGGTACCCGTTCAAAGCTTATCACAACGTTAATTTTACCGTACTTCACCTATGCTAGCTTGGTCTTCCCGTCCCTTGATGCGTCATGTCGTGATAAACTCAATGTAGCCTTCAACGATTGTACAAGGTTTGTTTATAATCTTCGCCGATCTGACCATAGAAGTCGATATCGTTCTTCTGTTCTGTGGTGCACACTTGATGTATACTTATCGCTCAAGGCAATGACATTCATTTACAAACTCCTACACTCTGATCGTCCATCATACCTCCATGAGTATCTCCGTTTTGGTCGTACGACTAGAAGAATACTATTTATCCTACCTAGATTCTCCCATTTAGTTGCGCAGAGATATTTTTTTGTTCACTATACTCAATTATGGAATAGTTTACCAGCTGATATACAGAGTGCGGGGTCATTGGGTGTTTTCAGGAAACGTGTCTTCAACTATTTTACTAGTCAATAATATTCCTTCAGTTATTTTAGGTTTTCAGTTTGTTTTACTCTTCTTGTTATTTGTTTTTCTTTATATAATTTTGTTTTTATTTAATAAAATTTTTTTTACACTTCACAATTGCTTTTGTTTAATTTGCCGTTATATAATTAAAGTACATACGCTTTTAGCGGAATAAGATATTGTAATCTTGATGTACTGAAACCTTAATAAATAAATGAAATGAAATGAATTATGGTATCGAACATTTGCAGGGTAAGGAAAATAAAGTGGCGGATTTTTTGAGTAGATTAGAGAATTCACAACGAATAAATGAAGAAAATGAGATAGAATCTAACTTAGAATTAACCATACATTCAGTAGGAGAACAGAAATTAGACCACATAGGTATTAAAAACGATATCGTTAATAAATACAAGACCCAAATAATATTGACATGCAGTCCCGAGACAGAGATGAGAACAATACACAAAAGAAGAATTATTGAAATCAACCCTTTAGAAAGTGAAACCGTTATCAAAGATATATTGAGACGATACATAAAATCAGGATATACAGGTATATTTTCAGAAGTTTCTGATACGGACTACCACAAAGTACAATTAATTTTGATTGAAGTCTTCTCAGGAGATAACAAAATAAAATTTATTCGGAGTTCCAATAGAACAAAAGAAATAATATCCGAAGAAGAGCAACATAAACAGCTATCTCTCTATCACATAAAAGAATCCATGCATAGCGGAATAAATGAGTGTTATCAAAACTTAAAGAATAAAATATACTTTCCAAAATTACGACAACATGTACAGTTAATCATAAAATCATGGGCCTCGGTAGTCTAGAGGTAAGGCTCCTGACTGCTATCCCCAGAGGTCCCGGGTTCGAATCCCGGCGGCACCACGGTCCTTCGCCTTTCCCACCTAACTTTCCTTCTTTCTTCTTCCCTCTTTACATTCCTGATTCCCCTGTCATAGCCTTCCCTAGTGTCCTTCCCCGCTCCACCAAGCGCATGCCATCGGTTGGTTGATGAGATTCAACTCGTTTGAGGAGGCATAACACTCCAGCGAGTTGTTCTCGACGCCCCGATGTCAGAGTCGCGAAATGGTTGTGAGTAGGTGGAATAAAAATATCGCGGCTAGGTTGTGACAGTTACTTCCTTCTCTTCTCTCTATCTTCCGGCTAGAGCTGCTGTTCGACATTCACTCTATACGAAAAAATAGATTGTCGACAGTACAAAGGGACTTTCCCTAAGCCTCTAGTCGTCTGTCACTTAAAAAAAAAAAAAAAAAACTGCGAAAAGTGCCAGCAAATTAAATACGACAGAAGACCTATTAAACAGAAATTTGCATTGACAGAAACGCCAAAAGAAAAAAATGATATAATACATTTAGATATATTTCATTTAAAAAAACAGGCTTTTGTAACGGTAATGGATAAGCTAACGAAATTCGCAGCAGCATACTGTATTATAGATCGAAATTGGAGAGCAAAACAAGCAATCATGATAGAACATTTCGCTAAATTCGGTAAACCGAACAAAATAATAATGGATAATGAGTTCAGAGCTGAACAATTGATGGAATATTTTCAGAAGGAAAATATTGAGGTTCATTTAACGAAACCAAATAACCACACCGGTAATGCCGACATAGAGAGACTACACTCAACCCTCTTAGAGAAAATAACAGGAATTGAGGATAGTCAACTCTCAACCGAAATGAACATGCAGATGGCTATAGGAAACTATAACGATCGGTATCATTCCACGATTAAATGCACACCCAAAGAAGCTAAAGATAAAATTAACATCGAGTAACTACAAGAAAGAATAAACAAAACAAAAGCTCATATTTTAGATAAAAGAAATATTAATAGGGAGAATTACCTTGAGAATAGATTGGTAGGGCCAATTAGAAACTACAAGAGACTCCGACATAAAGACGAACCTTATTACAGAATTAAACCTTTAAAAGATATACGTGTTTCAAATATTAAACGACCTTTAAAACGTATACATTTTCAGCGTGATGATAATGCTGCTAATAATAACATCAGCAACCGAAGGAATGCTACAAGTAAATCCAATTCATGAAGAGGCAGGCTACATACAGGTAAAACTTAGAGAAGTGGAGGTAGTGAACCAAACTAATACGGTACTGCATATCATAAATCCCAACGAAATAAACGACATAATTACGCAGATTGAAATGAATTTAGAGAACGTGGACATAGATAATAAAGACTTAATAAAAACAGAAGTCAAAACCATTAGAGCTAAACTTAAATCAATAATGCCAAATAAATACTACTAGACAAGGTCGAGGTTTAATTAACTTTGGAGGTAATGTACAAAAATGGTTATACGGCACAATGAACGATGACGACAGACAGGAAATACTGGACCACCTAAAAATCATTGACGAAAACAACCATAACATCATCACTACAGTAAACAAACAGATTACAATAAATTCACATTTTAATGAAACAATCAATATTTTAAAGAAAGCAGTAGAAGAAGATAGGATTAAACAGGGCCGTCTTTAAGGCAGGGCACACCGGGCCTGACCCCAGGGCCTCCTTTAAAAGGGGGGCCTCTTCGTAGAAACCTGCTTCTCAAAAACATTAATAAAATAGTTATCTTCGGCAACTTTGAAATTTGAATTAGTTCTTCTTTAGCTTTTTTTATTTTTGCTGCTCCGTTGGGATGCATTCGCTGCATTGTAGTATTTAAAATCAACAAACACAAATCACTAAATTGAAAAAATATCTTTCAGCTTTAGTAACACGTTGTTGCCGTAGAATTGCGAAAACAAAAAACTGCAGTCTGATACTTGTGTTGAACAGTCACTTGTTTATAGCCCAGTGAATTAGCCGGAACAACTGGAGAAGTGGTGGAAGAGCACCGATTTCAAAAATTCTTTTTCCCGTATTCTGTAGACCTTCAAGAACATTCACCACCACTAACCCTTACATTACCTCAAAAAATGAATAAAGTAGGAGGGTTTTACCCCTCCAAAGCATCCCCATGAATTGCAGTACTGAAAATGTTTGTAAACTTTATTTATTTCGGTCCGGAAATCGTCTCTTGGGGGTTTTCGTGGTCGCTGATCATGAATCCAAGGTCCTTTTGTATGTAGGGGCAGTGTCAATCCCTAAAATCTTCCTTGGTGTGAGGAAATATTTAAAATCGTGTCTCGGGGGTTTTTGGGGTCGCTGATCACGAATCCGAGAATCAACCATGGGGGCCTAGGAAGTCTATGGGTCAGGCGCCTGACTGCTATCCCAGAGGTCCCGGGTTGGAATCCTGGCCAGCCCCACGGTCCTTCACCTTTTCCACTTCCCACCTACATAACTTTCCTTCTCTCTCTTCTTCCCTCTTTACATTCCTGATCCCTCCTGTAAAAGCCTTTCCTAGTCCTTCCCCGCTCCACCAAGCACATGTCATCGGTTCGTTAAAGAGATTCAATTCGTTTCAGGAGGCATAACAGTCCAGCGAGTTGTTCTCGATTCCCCGATGTTAGAGTCGCGAAATGGTTGCGTAGTGGAATAAAAATATCTATACTTACCCTTTAGTGAACGGTGAAAAAATTCAAGATATACAAAAAATGGAAATTCAGATAATACTTATTTTAAAGAAAATTTATAATGATCAATGTTTGAGTGATTTTTTAAAAATTTCAAGATTTTATGTCTCCTTAAGTGGGCCTCCACCGTAAGTAGGCCCAGGGCCTTCAAGCAATGAAAGACGGCCCTGGGATTAAAGTGTTATCAGCATTTAAAGAAATAGAAGAAACAAATAACAAAATTTTAAAACATTCTTTGTATTTAGATCAAATGGTAAAGCTAAGGTATTTAGAAAACAGAATAAGTCAAATCCAAGACAACGTTGTATCCGCAAGACATAATATAATACACCCAAGTATACTTACAGCGGAAGAAATAGAATTATACCAAATAGATTTTTATAAGCTAAAGCTGATTAAAATTGGAATTATGAAATATAAAGATAATCTATTAATAATCGCAATTAAGATTCCAAATAGTTATGTTCGAGTAGACTTAAAACTAATTACACCATTACCTAATAAAGACTTTTTGGAAATTGAAGAGAATAATGAATATGTTGTACAAATTGAAGATAAGATCTTAACATATGAAGAAGACGTTATGTTAAAAAATTTAAAGAACAGCAAAAATAGTACTTGGAGTAATGACTGCACACTTAGATATAATAATAAAACTAAAGTTGAAATTTTAGATGATGAAACCTTGCTAATAAAAAATGCGGTAAACGAAAAATTAACTCAAAATTGTGACGATCGGAATATTATACATATTAAACAAAAACTATCTTATTACCTTTTATAATTGTGGAATCGAGATATATGAAGAAACATTTTATAATCAAAAGAAAGTCATACAAGATAAGTTTTTTTATCCGAATAAAAAATATAATCAGTCCTATGTGAAAGCGATAACATTTGATAATATTGTAGTTAAACATCTTGAAAACATTAAAGAAATAGAGAAATTGAAATTCCATAAAACTGTGTCATGTGGAGTGACTATAACGTTAAGTATAATAGTAATAATAGCTATAATAATTATAATATTTTGGTTGAAAAGTAAAAGGAACATTATAACAATCATAAATAAAAAAGAAAGTATTCATACTGAAATTCAGGAGAATTCCAACTCTAACCGAGGAGGAGTTATGTTACATACCACCAGGCAACGTGACATTATCAGTACCAGATAATGTGATGACACCTGATCTGTCTGAGACTCGACGTAAGTTGAGTATATTCTGAATATTCTCATAGAAAAGTGCATATCTGCAAAAACAGGCACTTATGAGAATCTGCTCAAAAGAAGCTTCCCATGAGAAGATGAAAAATGATTCCTTTTATTTTTGAACAGTAGAATTAGGATAATTAGATTTTTAGTCAGTCTAAACTCGGCCGGCAATTGTATAAGTTTAAGTTCCCGAAATAAAGTTGCGATCGGTAGAAAAGTCGTTTGTTTTAATTATTATTTTATTTTTTTTTTTCGAATTAACTTCCACAGCCAAATAAAATCGAAAACCGTATCTCGCGCGATGGGACTTTGGGTTTTCACCAGGGACCTTCGGACAGTGAAGATCGGAGATGCCGGAAATTGAATATTCGATAAACACGATGGGGGCCGGCATGAAAAATGGCAATATCACTGAACTTTGAGTTCGGTGATCGATGAAGTGTTCCGACTGATCGTGTTTATCGTGTGGGAGGTTGTTGTGTGACTTTGCGGAAAACTTGGTAATTAAGCTTACGCGGTCACCACATACTCCCCCAGCGTAGCGTTAACGGAATATTACCGCGTTAGATGGCTTGGCTTCGTTGTCGCGGTCACAACCGAACGCTGGTTTTAGCCTGTCGATAGATATCGACTTGGTTGAGCCGTTCAATTTGACGACGAAGTGTTTTCGTAATCGTTTGATTACCTTATATGGCCCTTCATATGGAGGTTCGAAAGGTTTTCGAACTCTGTCGACTCGCATGAAAACGTAGTCGGCGTTCCCCAGGGCTTCTGGCACGTAGACATCCTTTTGGACGGGTTGCCGAGGATGTATTGCCTTAATATTCTGCATATGAGAACGAAGGCGAGAAAGGAATTCTGATTCTTCGATTGGATTTTCATCAGTTGGGATAGAAATGAATTAGGAAGTCTCAGATTCTGAGCGAGCTCGGCTGGTGAGCATTGTAAGTCGGTCTTAATTGCCGTGCGTATGCCTAACATGACAAAGGACAAGTCTTCACTCCAATGAGTAGTGTTGTCCCTTGCCATTAAGGCTGCTTTGAGTTGCTTGTGGAACCGTTCAGCCATTCCGTTTGCTTCCGGGATCTCTTTGCCACCGTTGAAGCAGAAATATCCCGAATTGGGTATGCTTCAGACCATCGCGTGAATCTATCGACTGTGTGCTTGCAAAGACTTTAACTCTGTGTCTCCTTGTTGAGCCTGAGTTAGTGTAGGCAAGTCGAAGGTGACCGAGTCGACGTTATCGGTTGCTAGTGAGCGCGACAAGTAGTCGGCGACAACGTTTTGTTTACCAGACACGTGTCTGATGTCTGTGGTAAACTGAGAGATTAGACCCAAATGCCTGGACTGTCGAGGGGATCGTTCGGTCTTTGTATGAAGGGCACGAACCAGTGGTTTGTGGTCAGTATAGACTACAAAATTGCGTCCTTCAACGAAATAACGGAAGTGTTTCACCAAGTGTGGTTCACCATTCCCAAAAACTTCTGGATCGATTTGACAGTAGTTGGAGGTGCGAGATCAACGATAGCCTGAACCCGATCGGAGGGTGGAAGAATTCCATCCTTTGTGTTGCGGTGGATTAGAAACTTAATCTCTTTTGCACCAAAAACGCATTTCTCTAACTGAATGGTTAAACCGAAGCTATCGAGGAGGCGCTTAAAGAGCTCTTCGAGGTGAACGATATGCTCATCCTCGGTTTTACTTGCGATAAGTCCAAGTAAACATAAACGAAGTCAAGATCTCTAGTAACTTCATTTATGAACCTTTGAAAGGTTTGTGCTGCATTTCGTAACCCGAATGGCATACGTGTAAACTCATATAGACTGAATGGCGTAATGAGTGCAGTCTTATGCACGTCTTCTTTGGCGATGGGTATGTGATGATATGCACGTACCAAATCAACCTTAGAAAAAAATGTGCAGCCGTGAAAATTCACGGAGAAATTCTGTATGTGAGGGATAGGGTATCTATCCGGCACAGTGACAGCATTAAGGCGACGGTAGTCGCCGCATGGCCTCCAATCATGTGAGTCCCGTTTAGGGACCAGATGAAGCGGAGATGCTGCAGGGGACGACGAAGGTCGACAAATCCCCAATTGGACCATATTATGTTCAAATTCTAATTTCGCCACTTAGAGCTTCTCCGGATGGAGCCGCCGAGCGGTGACGAAAGGTAGCTTCCCATTGGTCCCAATGTCTATCTATGTGCCCCTTAATCCCTCGTGGGACATAGGGCGGAAACAGTTGCCCTCCAGCGGACTCTGTTTTGCGCGACAGCTCTTAGCTCTGACCAGGATCTCCCAGTAGTTGCGGCCTCTGCTAGTAGGGTTCTCCTCCACGTTGTTCTAGGTCTTCCAACTCGACGGGATCCTTGCGGGTTCCAGTCAAGGGCCTGTTTGGCTAGATTTTCGTTATCGCGTCGCAAGGTGTGGCCAACCCAATTCCATTTCCTTCGCCTGATTTGGTCGTCTATCCTTTCTTGGCCGGCACGGCGCCATAGCTCTTCATTTGAAATTCTATCTTGCCAGCGGATTTTTAGGATACAACGTAGGCATCTGTTTATGAAGACTTGTAGGCGCCCTGTGATGAATTGGGTGACTTTCCATGTTTCGCAACCGTATAAAAGAACTGCCTTAACGTTGGAGTTGAACAGCCGCAATTTGGTGTTGGTTGAGATCTCCGTTGATCTCCATATGCGGAACAAGCATGCATATGCGCTTCGTGCTTTATTTATTCTGGAACTGACGTCTTCTTCTGCACCACCATTTTCGGTAATAATACTACCGAGGTAGCAGAATTTATCTACCAGTTCCACGTCACGGTTATTCAGCGCAGTTCGTTCAAGTGTGTTTGCATTTATCCGCATTTCTTTGGTTTTATTCGGATTCAGCCTTAAGCCTGCTAGAATACTTTCTGTTGCCAAATTGTTTAACATGTTTTTTAGCTCCTGATGTCTGTGGGCCAGCAAACAGATATCATCTGCGTAGTCGAGGTCCTTAAGGCGATCTAGCAAACCCCACTGTATGCCGCCTGTTCTACTATCTAGAGCGCCAACAAGAATGTCATTTATTACTATAAGAAATAGTAATGGGGATAGTAAGCATCCTTGTCGTACTCCTGAACTCACCTCAAAGCTGTCGGATAATTTTCCGTTATGGAGAACTCTGCATTTGGAATTGTTGTATAGGGCTTTTATCAATTCTATTATCTTATCCGGCAGTCCACGTCGCCGTAATGCCTGCCATATAAAGCTCCTATTAACCGAGTCGAACGCTTTCTCATAATCTACGAAAGCAAGGTAAAGGGGGGATCGGAATTCAGTAGACTGTTCCACTATTATTCTTAAGGTGTTGATGTGATCTATACATGAACGGCCCTTCCTGAATCCGGCCTGCTGCCTTCTAAGCGTTTGATCTACTGCCTCTCTTATTCTTGATAGTATAGTGTGGGACAAGATTTTACCCACAGTAGATAATAGACAGATGCCTCTCCAGTTGTCGCATATTGTTAGATCCCCCTTTTTGGGTATTTTGACTATGATACCTTCCGTCCAATCCTCCGGAAAGGTACAGGTGTTCCATGCTAATTCGAGGATTGGCTGAAGTGCATCTGCTACGAGGCTTGAGTCGGCTTTCAACAATTCTGGCGGGATGCCATCTTTTCCAGCTGCTTTACCATTGGCCATCGCATGAATTGCGGTTACTATTTCCGTCTTGGATGGGGCCCGGGTGTTGATTCTTATCGGCTGTGCATTGTTGCTGTTTTCCTGAGGTTCCTGTGTGAGTGAGCCATTCAGGGCGGCGAAGAAATAATCTCTCCATCTTTGGAGCTGCTCCTCGTCGCTGCACAGCAGCCTTCCATCCGCACTCTTAACGGCATGCTTTTTAGTAGAGTGCTTTCCCGAGAGCTGTTTAGTAATTTGGTACAGCACTTTACTGTTGCCTGTGTTTGCCGCGTTTTCCGCTTTTTCTGCGAGCTCGTTTATCTGCTGCCTTTTATCACGCCGGACACTTCTCTTTACCTCTCGGTGTAATTGAGAGTACTCCCGTTCAAGTTGGTGACGTCTATCCGGGTCGCTTGTAGAGTTTATGTTATTTTTTAGGGCCCTCCTGCGTTCTATTTTTTGCCAGGTGCTGTCCGAGATCCAATTTGCATGTTTCTCTGGACATAACCGATGCTCGTTTCCGCAGCCGTCAATATAGCGCCCTTTGTTGTACTCCACAGGTCTTCAATATTTGTGTCGTCAGAAACGGTTTGCTGGTTTAATATTTGCTGGAGGTTTCCAGCAAATTCTCGCTTTTTAGCGCTCTCCCGCAAGAGGTCAACGTTAAACCGTCTACGGTTTATAGATTCAATGGTCCCAATGTGGTGTTGCACATTGTGTTTAACTGGAAGGTTAAAATTGGGCGGTTTTGTTAACGCAGCGTACTTCGTTAATAGCTGTTTATATATGCCAATAATTCGGCATGGAATTGTTTCGGGGTTGTAGTCGACTGTAGCGAACACGTTAATTTGAATATTCGTGCGCTTGTCGACTAAATGCCGTTATTCAAAATCGACGGACAGTTTGAACTTCGTTAAGAAGTCCGCCCCGATGATGGCTTTTGTGGTGTTTTCACCAGGGACCTTCGGACAGTGAAGATCGGAGATGCCGGAAATTGGATGTTCGATAAACACGATGGGGGCCGGAGCGAAAAACTGCAGACTGAACTTTGAGTTCGGTGATCGATGCAGTGTTCCGACTGATCGTGTTTATCGTGTAGGAGGTTGTTATGTGTTTTTGTGTAAAACTTGGTAATTAAGTTTACGCGGTCACCACAGTATAACAAACTGGAGAGAATAGAATAGAATAGCCGTAGAGACCACTACAAGGACAGTGGCGCCAATAAAGTAAAGGAAGGAGAAAAAGATTGGATAAAATTGCTAAAATACGTCCGCCATTATGTATTTATTCATTTAGAGCAAAAATTCATTTGTAACTTTAATAACCACCGGAAATTTCCAGGGATATTGCAGCACAATTGCAAACTTCATCCGTCATTTTGGAACAATCGACTCGAACAATCGACTTCTCAGCATGATGAATGTTGAATATTATGAATGCGAATGGATAGTTCATTTGTTATTGAACAGTATTTAAAACAAATTGTAAGAAAAATCACACCAAATTCTTACGTGTACATTTGGTCGCCGCCGACGTCTACATTTGGTCTAGCATCGTCACTGTTCCGAGTCCACGTGACTTTTGTTTTAAAGTCTAAATTTATAGTTTAAGAAATCTCGAAAAATTCATATTCTTTAAAATGATTTAAATAAGTACTAAAAAATTAATTTTGAATGTTTCGATCGTTCCAGCTACACTTACATCTCGACTTTATGTGCTCTGGGCTCAGCGATCCCTTCGAAATCACGCCAAACATCTAAATGTTATTGGTAAAAATTAAAATTCATTTATTTAAAGTTAGTTTTAAGTTTTTAGTTCATTTCAAAGGAGCTTAGGATTTTTAAACTATAGAGGTAAACTACACTATCCATCACTCGTCCATCACATCACACCGTTTTTAATATGAGGTCGGTATTACACTATGGGCTCACTTTCCTACCATCACTTTGTAAAACAATTGCAATGTTTATGTAGTTGTGTACGAATCAAGTCATGCGCAGTGCAGTGTCATTCAAACGCAACGTGTTTCGAAAACTCACAAAAACGAAGTTATCCTTGTATTAGTGTCATGGAGGGTGAGACTGAAAAATTTTGAGATTCACAAGTGAGGAAAAAACACACACTTCCCGTCGACCCTTGCCTAAAAAAACAGTTTCAAGGAAAATAGATGGATAGTGTAGTTTACCCCTCACATAGTTTATGAAGAAATGAAAATGGAAAAAGCTTTCTTCTTTTAAACAAAAAGCTTTAACCTTAGAAATTACTTTCATATGAATTTTTCTTTATTTTCTTTAGTGAATCCAAAGACAATTTTCATAATATTACTAAATGCAAAGAATGAAAAAATATTCAATACGCACTTGAATGATGGAAAATGTCCTCGTCCTATGAATAGACTGCTTGCAGATGCTTTTGAAAACCCGGGAATGTTATTTAAATGCAAATGCACATCATGGTCTTATTTTTCTTGTTGTTGCTCCGCTTTTTTCCTCCATCAGTCAAGTGCAAGACCTCTCTGCATTTTGAAGTAATGTTTTTTAATAGCATCTAAACGACGTACCCGCTGGACCAAAATATATTCAAGAGCCAGCCCCTGCTCAGATGCGAGCTCCACAATAATTGAAATGTTTTAATTAACCCCGAGAGGCAGTCATCCTGGTTCTTCTTCCTTGGATATTCTGTGCTGTCTCAGAAAATGATGCCCATGGCATCTCCCACCTTTTACCATTATACTGTTAACATTTTATAGTTCACCTGATGTTCATCGTAGAATATATTTGCTACGGCATAGCGAACGCTAAAAGTGTTTAATTTTCATATAAATTGTTTGATTTTATAAAGTGTCAATCCAATTCAATGCAAATAAGGCTTAAATGTTCAGTCTTAGACACATTAAAACCAGATAACATCGCATTTCTTAAGGGAATCTGATTCGTGATTTAATCAGAAAATGGCCTGACTTAATGAGTTTTCCTCTGTAGATCGCCACATGGTGCGGATGGAATAAGGAACTCCAGCTGAGAAGCATGATAATCCGGAAATTGGCAGATTGTGTCCTAATAGGAGAACATATTTTAGGAGAATTTTGTCCTTAGAAATGTACTCTTCATCTTCTTTTGTTGTTGTCAATACAATGATTAATGTCGCCTTGGTGTGGTTTCTCTTTTTGTTGGCCATCGTACTGATTATAGAAAATAATTTAATTCAATTGCCAAAGCAGAGAATAATTTTCAAGATTTGTCATGCAAAAAAGTTCATGTTATAGGAAGATTATTAAAAGTATAAAATTATCCAAAGTATTTTTGGGAGCAAGAACTTTATTATTTCGAACTCCTATGCAGACTGTGACTGATTTTCCTTTACGAAAATTCAATATCGATATCAATCCAATTCAAAGCTAAATTGCAGTACATTATTAAGAAAATGATAAGAATGAAGAGAGCAAAAATTTAGCGTTAACATATGTATGTATGTATGAAAAAATCTATCAAAATATAGAATTTTAAATGAAATGAAATTTACATTTAAAACACTGAAATTACATTTATAAATTTCTGAAGTTGAATTTTAGGATGTAGTTAACCAACATCTGTAATGAACTCCGATAAGGGGACGATGTAGTTTGCCTCTTTTTCAACCTGGCGTTGGAGGAAGTAATCCGAGATTCGGGGTGACAACAGGGAGCACTACAAGTCTACCCAGTTACTGGCTTATGCAGACGACATGGACATCATTGGAAAACATCTAGATCTAGATCACCTTGATTGAGCGGCCGCACGAAACGTAGGAGTACATGTGTAACTGTCGGGAATATGTGTGCCATAGCACGAAATAAAAGAAAGCAAATCTAAACAAGTTAGATAAACGACCATCGTCACAAAACTAGAGAAGCTCAAAAAAAAGGGGGACAGACCAGAGGGTGGCTGGAGGGGCTCGACCGCCAAGGATTATCGCCGAAAATGTATGCATCCGCTGCACCGATCGTCGGCACGACGTGCGGTGCACAAACTAGCTCGCCGGATGGGGGTGGGGTTCGCGGTACAGGGATGCGGAAGTGAGACAGTTTATAACTATAAAAAAAACTCGTGCCTAATACGAAATTGAGAAAAGAGGCGGCGGCGGAGAGAAACGAGCCTTCCGAGGTCAGCGAGAGGGGGCCGATCAAAAGGGTCCGATGGGGGGGTATTGGTCAACGAGAAACGGTCATCCCTAACTGTTCCTCAATACCTAAAATGTAAGATATACCTGATTCTAAACAAAAAAAGTTCACCTGGAATTCCTGTAGGATCTCCCTTAATTTATATTTTATTTATCCAGCACTTTCTACTCCAGATCTGTAGCCCTTTTTGTGGATATTAATTTCACCATCCAAAAAAAAAAAACAAAATCTGTCTCAGGTCACGACCAAACTACAACGACACTATCTCTCAACTGCCTCTTCCGAAATCCCAATTTCATCATCCTCCAAGCCTGAACAGGCGATCTCCTCCAGCCAGGAAAAAAACGCGCCGTTATGCTGCATTCCTGAGGCCGTTTTTGTTCTCCTTCATTGTTATCGCGCCGTTGGAGTTGACTTCGTGATTTTTTCTTCGTGGTATTGGTGCCGAATTTTGTTGCTTGGTCATTGTCGGGGTTGCCGCAGTTTATTTTGTTCTTTTAATTCGCAAATAAGTTTTGATTTAATGGAATTTTCTCAGGCGGCCGTTACACATGTCTCAGTTCAGTTCAATGGTACTACAGCTCCTTTAGTTTTCTCCTACAACCTTCTCGCTCACTGGCTCTTCTCTAATATCTTAGGCGCAACAAGTGTGCAGCGTCTGCTTCTACGGCTTCAAACCATACTTTCCTCGGTCGTCCTGCTGGCCTATCACCGATTTTTATTACCTTATATATTTTTTTCACTGTTCTGATTTCCGGCGTTCGCTCTACATGCCCTGCCCATCGTGGTCTATTTATTTTCGTATAGCTGACAAGGACTAGCACTTTATAGATTGGGTACAGTTCGTCATTGTATCTGATTCTTCAAATACCTTTATGTTTATGGGCCAATAATGTGTCTTAAGACATATTCCTCAAAAGCGTCTAATAAGGGGCATTTTCGTTTATTAACCATGGTGCTTACCGAACGCACCAAATAAAATTCACCATTTTCGGATATTCACCATATGTACCAACGCAACCAAAACAATTATTCGAATTTTAACCATCAAAGCTTTGGTTATAGTCCATTCAAAACGCGCGTTATGGTGTTCCAAAATAACACCGTTAAGAAAATCGAACCCTAAACGTTTTTAGGGTCGCTGATCACGAAAATCGAGGTCTCGCATCGTACATACACACATGTACACATACGTACGTATCACATCGTAAAATACACACATGTACATACAGTAGTGGCCAAAAAAATAGCAACTAAAATTGAGACTTTTCATTTTGGCATAAGGGTCCTGAAAGTTTGCCCCCCCCCCCCCTCATATGCACAGTATGCACGCCACCCATGTCTAAATTATAAAACTAACTCATTTGATTGTAATAATTCATAATCAATCAAAAAAAAGTCATTGCACCTCACCTGGAGCTCTAATTACATCAATTTGTAGGTGCATCATAAAATGCACTAAAAAATGCACTAAAAAAACCCTCTCTTTTGCCTCCCACGGCCCCAAAACAAGTCGTAGGGAGCACTATGACCCCTTAAAATTTTCGTAACAGTCCCTACTATAATTAAAAAATAACAGAAAATCCGCCCTTGCCTCTAGGGGGGCCAGGAGGCTCCCCAAAAGCTAAAATAAAAATCATTATTTGCCTCTAAGGGGGTCATAGAGATTGCCCCCCCTAAAACCTCCCCCTATGCACTACACCCGTGTCCTAATTATGCAATTAACTTATTTACCTGTAATAATTCGTAATTAATCCAAAAAAAACTCATTACAACCCACTTGTCTTTTTTGCGGCAAAAAAACTTGTCTTCTTTGCGGTGGAGTTTTTTGTATTAAAATTGAAAAACTCAAATTTTAAATAATAGTGCATAATAGTACAACTCTTAACGAAGAAAAATCTCTTCGAAAAAATGTCCTACGAGGTCGAGGAGCTGTAGACGAAAGATTTTACGAAAACGCTTTTTTTTACCAAAATCGAAATTTCACCCATATTTTGCAAAATTTCAAGCCAAAAGAAATGAGTTTTCAGATTGCCAAAAGCAACATTTTTACCAAGTAAAAAGTTTTTAGGTCGCATCAATAAAAGGCAAAAATAAATGAAAAAGAAGCGATTTTTAAAGGTTTTTAGCATTTTTCTCCATGTATAAGACACTAACCAATACTTTGTACCACATCAATTGAAAGATAATTTTAATACCTATAACTTTCTCATGTAAGTTTTTCGGATCCGAGCTGAACTTTTTGTTTTATTGGCGAAAAACCGTTTTTTTTTTTTACTTTTGCGAATTTTTTAGGTTAAGTTCGACAATGCAATTCCGTAAAAAAAACACGCTATCTTTTTTTAAATTAAGTGTTCTACATGCCCATATCTTTTTTCCTGCCTTCAATTGTCTGGAAATTAACATTGTGAATCCGTAGATTGATTGGACTAATAGTTCATATTTAGTTTTCCTGTGTTTTTAACGACACTCTTGTTCTTAGTCATTTAAAGTTCTTCACTACCTTTATATTTTAGCTGACGCGTGTTCTTTCTGATTTAATTGCAACATTGATTTAGTTTTGTCTTGATTAATTGTTAAACACATGTTTTTAGCGGCGTTGTCTAGACTGATGTAGCATTCCTTTGCTCTTCCAATGTTCCATTCCTGTCTAATATTATTCTTCTGATGACAGCTTCTAGGTTGAATAACATCGGTGCCAAACCATCTTCCCGTTGAGTCCTTGCTTAACGTGAGAGTCTTCAGTTAACGAGTATCTCTACAGTACACAGCCAGAAATGCTTAATAGTCCAGGAGAGATAGCGGAAAAGTATTTAGACAGAAACATACTGAACGCGGTGGCGTTGGCGGTGCGATCGCAATGCGGTGGCGATATGACCAACATACACTAGGTTAGCGGTGGTACTGGCGGCGGTCAGTTGCAGTTGCACAGCAGTGAAGTAAAAATGTATGAGAGTAATTCATTTATTAATTTATTCATTAATACTTTAAATAATAAATTTATGTATATTTACGCATTTTTCTAATTTATCATAATCATTTCCTAATTTATTATAATTTTTCCTACGCATACCATAAATTAACCAATTTATATTAGTACTTACCATTTTCCTGCAAAATTCTTCTTATCTTTTTGAAGTGTTAACTTCTTTAGGCGCGTTTGGCACTTTTTCGCTGGGGGTAAAACAAAGAATTCGCGACACGCGCACTTTGTTGCACACCCGTTTCTGGACACTTGCTGCAATGATGGCGACACGCGCACTTTGTTGCACACTCGTTTCGGGCCACTTGTGCCTATGCAGCTGTCTAGAGCATGGAACAACTTTTGGTTGAGCTCCACTTACAAACAGCAGCCGCTCTTAGCATTCATTTCATCCTCTCGCACACATTCGCTGCTGTCTGTTGCTCTTGCTCGACCAAATTTTACTTACATATCTGGGCACTTTTAGTCGAGGTCCAGTAACAGACAGCAGCGATGGCGTGCGAGAATATGACATGAATTTTGAGAGCGGCGCGAGAATATAAAACGAATGCTGAGAGCAGCTTCTGCATTGCAACATTCAAGCCCAATCCCTCCCACCAAGCGCGGGCTATTTTGCCTCGCACACATATAATAATACGCTGCTGTTTGTAAGTGGAGCTCAACCAAAAGTTGCCATGCTCTAGCCAGCTGCATAGGCACAAGTGCCCAGAAACGGGTGCGAACCAAAAATGCGCGTCAACATCGCTGCTGTCTGTTGCTAGACCTCGACTAAAAGTTGCCATGTTCTAGCCAGCTAAATGGCTGCAATATTTAAATATTTTGCTTGGATTAATCGCTTTCGGCGACATGGAATACTTTTCGGCGTTTCGCCTATTCGACTGCGCGTCTGTATTTTACGTACATATCTGGGGCAGTATCCCAGTAGGGAAAATCGCAAGTATTTACTGTGGGAAGCCGATTTGGAAGTACTTCTTTAATTAGTGTTTTCTGTAATGACTTATAAGTAATGCAGAGGAGAATGGGTTTGGTGACCAAGCGTTTGATTTCGCGCAAAAAGCGTGTTGAAAAACTTCGTAGCTGCTCGTTTTCTTTGTTAATTATCACAGTTATCTCAGCCATTAAGTTTCTGATCTTTAATGTATAAACATATACCTATGTATTTGAATTTATGTTTATGATATAAATATAAATCGCTTAATTTTACTTGTTTAACTTGTTCTGAAAAAATTCAAAATGAATCCAGTAGATTCCCATAAAAATTTAGATCCGTGACTTTGGCTGAATATAATATGACTTTTTTGCATATTTGCACAATGTTTAAAATAGCAAAAATTTCTGTTTTGTGACTATTGCATCAACCCGACGATATGTACTGTGTACTATGTACTACATATTTCCTATGAACTAGGCACTATGTATTTATTACTATATATTAGCTACTATTTTTACTAAAAACTACATTATCCCAGTCATCCATCGTCCGATCTTTGTGTGATAAGTTTAAGACAAATAGTTTAATTTCCAAAACATTGCAACACATTTTGGAGTGAGTGCATATAAGTAACAATTAAATAAACTTTAACAGAATATTCATAAATAAAATATATTAATCCTTATCGTCCTGTATTAAGATTGATTTGGAAATTTAGACTAGCCATAGAAGTTAACACTTCTAAAGTGTGGTCCTACGCACACTGATTTTTTTTTATAATATATTTATATTCTGGATGACTTAAATCCTATAAAATATGAGGCAGTTTCATATCTCCCTTTACATTTTTGCAAAAAACCTCAGGCGGTGGTGGTCAAATACAGCTTGCTGAATTTGATCCCCTCGCGTGAAATGAACGCTGCATTTGTCAAAAGTTTTCTCCTCTGGCCGCAGTTAGTGTGAATGCGCAATTTTTAACTTCCCAGTATAGGAAGTTATTGTAATCGGTCCGAAAATCGAAATCGAAAATTTCAACGTATTTTCATCTTTCCAGGTCCCAGGAGCATTTTAAGCAAAAAATTGGGAGGAAGTATGTGTGTGTGTATGTGCGTACGGATGTGGTCATTTTTTCCTGCACGATATCGCGCGAACCAAAACTGATATCGACTTCGTTGAGGTGTCGTTCGAAGCGTATTAACCAAAATATGATCTGAAAAGATTTTCATGACATTCGGTCCAGCCGTTTTTTTGTTTAAGCGGCGACGTAAGTGATTTTTGTACCTGCACGATATCGCTCAAACCACGAAAGATATAGACTTACTTGAGGTGCCGTTCGAAGCGTATTAACGACAATACAATCTGAAAAGATTTTTGTAGTATTCGGTCCAGCGGTTTTTTGGTTTAAATGACTTAAGTGATTTTTGTACCTGCACGATATCGCGCGAACTATAAAAGATATCGACTTAGTTGAGGCGCCGTTCGAAGAGTATTAACCAAAATATGATCTGAAAAGATTTTCATAAAATTCGGTCGAGCCGTTTTTTTATTTAAGCGGTGTAAGTAATGTTTGTACCTGCACGATATGGCCCGAACCACAAAAGATATTGACTTACTTGAGGTGCCGTTCGAAGCGTATTAGCGACAATATATTCTGAAAAGATTTTAATAATATTCGGTCCAGCGGTTTTTTGGTTTAAATGACTTAAGTGATTTTTGTACCTGCACGATACGGCGCGAACTAAAAACTATATCGACTTCATTGAGGTGCCGAAACACATTAATACCTAATCTTGTAAGTGCGCAAATTTAGTTTGACATTTTAGCGAAAATATTGATAAACAATTGTGACGAGTTCTCGGTATTATACATATATTCTATATCGCCTATTGTTCATTTATTATTAAAATATCCAATCATAATATTCAACAACCATCATACTGGGAAGTTGATCGTGTGGACCGAAAGGGTCGAACCCACATCCCAACTAGTTTTTTTATGTGATAGACTAGAGGCTTAGGGAAAGCCCCTTTGTACTGTTCGACAATCTATTTTTTTTCGTATAGAATGTCGAACAGCAGCTCTAGCCGGAAGATAGAGAGTAGAAAGAGAGATAGAAGTGGGAAGGAGCTGCCACAACCTAGCCGCGATATTTTATTCCACCTACTTCCAACCATTTCGCGACTCTGGCATCGGGGCATTTGAGAAACAACTCGCTGGAGTGTTATGCCTCCTGAAACGAGTTGAATCTCATCAGCCAACCGATGACATGCGCTTGGTGGAGGGGGAAAGGACTAGCGAAGACTATGACTGGCGGAATCAGGAATGTAAAGAGAGGGAGAAGAAAGAAGGAAAGTTATGTGGGTGGGAAAGTGGAAAAGACGAAGGACCGTGGGGCTGGCCGGGATTCGAACCCGGGACCTCTGAGATAGTAGTCAGGCACCTTACCCCTAGACTACCGAGGCCCCCTAATGCTTTTAATATGTTACAACTGACCGCCACCGCATCGCCATCGCGCTCGGTGTGTTCCTGCCTTTTTAAAAGTTGAAATAAATCTACCCTGCCATTTCTTGATGCTATAATAAAGAGAAAAATTGTAGGAATTCAATGAATGTGTTTTGGATAAAATTGGTCCAGGGGAACAGGTGGAAAAACCCTAATAATAGTACCTACCGAAAACACGTTTTTTCACGTTATAGGTACGAAAAAACTTTTGTTTTGGAATACAAAAAATACTACACAATAGTGCTTAAAAATACGAAACAGATGAGTTTTGGACAATTGAAATCGGTCAACAGGTTTTTGCAAAAATATTAAAAAACCGCGAGAAATGGCAAATTTTTTAACATTTAATTATAGGGGGTGTAATTATCGTAGAACCTTGTGTCTGGGATTAAATTGTGGCTTCTTATGGTGCCTACCTACAATAAAAAAATGAAAAAAAACTCAAAAAGTAGTAGCACCCGATTTGTCACTTCTGTTAAAACCCGAAAAAGAGCAGACGAACACCTAGAAACTCTGTTAGCAGGTCCTAATCCTACCTCCCCGCGTTACCCCCTGGGGTACTTCTTCGACAGGAACTAACGGGTGACGGGCGAATGGCAAGCTCTCTGCGCCACAAAACAGAGTTCTAAGTTGGTTGGGCTAAGGGTTAGCAACCCGCTGCCATAAAAAAACACCATGCTACGAATCGACAAGCAATGCCTCGGAACCGGACAACACGTCGATGACCTTTGCTTTTTGAACAAGGACCCGAATCGGATCATGGTATGTGAGAAGACTGCTTGCTGATGGACGGCTGGGTGAAGTGCTGAGATGAATTGATATAAAATCAAGAACATGGGACTCAGCGAAACCTGATGGTCCGACCCGGGGATCATATCTGCCCAAACGGTGAGTCCTTTTTATATTCTAGTAGAAACGATACTGAAAGCCGTAGAAATGGCGTTGGCCATTGACCTGGGTATCACCCGATGGTAGAACGAAAAACCAGATAGATCACGGGGCTATCAGCCGTAGCTTATGCCCTTAATACATCACCCACAGATGTTAGCACCGTCTTCAAAAGTGATTCTTCTTTTTAAATCCATTCTGAGAAGTATAACACGCCGCCGCGCCATTGAAAAAAATCAGCAGCAGCTAAATAGTTTTTGCAGTAAAGTCTTTGCATATTTTCGGACAAATTTAAAAAAAAACTTATTTAATATGAAACAAAACTCTCCGAGGAAAATGAAAAAATGAAAAGAAATAGCTTATCTACTGTACTATAGAGTGTATTGCTGTGCGAACTATACGCATGTGTAAAATTTGCTGTTGATTTGATCGCTTATATGGAAGTGGGTCAAAATCAAGTTGCAAGATTTGTTTACACTGCACACACATACAAATCAAGGAAATATAAGCTTAATTGCCATTGATATCGGAGAAATCAAATGTAAACAATAAAATTTTTTTATTCTTCGCCCACGTCATGGTGTATTTCTTTATTTAATATAAACAATAGTTTATACTATACTATACTATATGCCATAAAAAAAAATGAATCAAAATTCCCCGAAGGAAATTATAAAAAATAAATTATTATGACGAAAAAAAAGCAGCGCGAGCCGAAGAATCGAACTCACAGCCCCACAGACGAGGGACTTCTCCTTAGCCCTTTGCGCCAAGGCAGATACTACCGGTGGTTGACTAATATGCTAATAAATCCAGGGCTTGAACCTTCAACGCTACACGCCGCTGGATCGAGGATCCAACGCACTATGCACTCTCCCACCGGTCTTCTAACATCATTACAACAATAAAGTAATTTGTTCGGTGCCTATGAAATGTTTAGGTTGAACTAATTTTAACAGTTTTTTATGCCTAACCTTGAACTCCTTTATCAGAATTTCGAAAAAAATTTAACGGGACCACCGTGGGAAACTCCCCCTTCAAATGAACCAACAAAAGGCAAAAAAGTCATTGGGTTACAAAGTTATGCGTGAACAGGACTACAAAATACCTACACGTTGAATTGAGTAACCTCCTCGTTTTTTTAAGTCGGTTAATAACCTCCTCGGTCGGTCGGTTAAAAATGAGCAGCATATAAAATATGCGTATAAACAAATAAATACTTTATATTATTTCCGCGAAATTTTTTAATGATTTATAAACCCGTCGAAAAGCCATAAAAAATCAAGAAAATGATATTTTTGCACTTTTAATTAAGTAAATTTTTATATTCTCCTGAGTCTCATTATTAAATAATATAATTTAGTGAGAAATAGAATCAAAACATGTTACACCGAAGTAAAAAAAAAATGTATTTCACCATTTTGCGGCCGAGGATTGAACTTGGTTCCGCAGGGATAGGATTCCAGCGCCTTACCTTTAGGCTACTGATATATCTGTTCATTTTATTATAATTTATAGTCATGTAGGTGGTGCTGTAAACCAAAACAAAAATTCAATTTTATCGAACTTCGCTGTGGATTTGTCACAAAAAATATGTGACAATAGTAGATATCTAATTTTTACCAGGCCACATAAACGCTTACTGAAATGAATGCAAATTTATAAATTTAATTGCACCAACGATGTATTTAAGACCGTAGTTATAGTCCATGAATATAAGGAAGTGATTTTTCTCAGAATTTTAAATATTCTACAAAAATTTTACAAACGATTGCCCCATATCTAAAAAATTCTGCAGCCCTTTGTTTAAAAGCATATTTTTACGTTTTTATTAACTAAATTTGTATGTATCTCTTCAGAATAACAAAACAAAAGTGGGATGTTGTGCATAGAGACTAGCCACTAATTACGCTTTTTCTTGGTATTCTTTCTGTTGAATAACACTTCAGACTGGATGACAATATATTAAGTGGAGATTGTGAAGAATCGCGAAAACATTCAAACAAATAACTTGAAAAACTAACGCATCTTTCATGGAGATGCTTCTGAAAGAATTATACAATAATTACCCGCCAGGAATTTGAAAGAATTGATATATTTTAATTCCCCCCCATCTATGACAAAGAATAGTGAACATCTATGGCAATATTACATTACTCGTCGTTTTACCTATGATTATCAATTTCCATAAAATATACAAAATACATTTCATAAATAATAGAAAATCCATTGTCATAATTCAGTTGTTTACTTTCTTCGAAACTTTATACATATGTATCTAGCATTGGAATGTACCTTTTTACGTAAGCATGAATAAATATGTTTATTGCCACATTCCTACAAGTTAATGTTTGGAGTAATGGGAAGGCGCTAGATCGGGGTGCGAAAGGGCCAGGGTTCGATTCTTGGTGATGGTGGCGTACTCTTTATTAACCGACTTCCAAAAAAGAGGAGATTACTCAATTCGACGTGTAGGTATTTTGTAGTCCTGTTCATGCATAACTTTGTAATCCAATAGCTTTTTTGCTTTTTTTGGTTCATTTGAAGGAGGAGTTTCCCACGGTGGTCCCGTTAAATTTGTTCGAAATTCTGATAACGGAGGTTGAAATTAGGCATAAAAACTGTTAAAATTAGTTCAACCTAAACATTTCATAGGCACCGAACAAATTACTTTATTGCTGCAAAACTGGTAGGTCGGTGGGAGAGTGCGCGTAGCGTTGCAGGTTCAAGCCCTGGTCGGTCGGGGGCAGATTGTTTTCTTTTTCTCTGTTTCTTCTTTCTGAAATGATTTAATAACATATTAGTCAACCACCGATAGTATCAGCCACGGCGCGAAGGGCTAAGGAGAAGCACCGTCGTCTGGGGAATCTGTGGGGCTGCGAGCTCGACTCTTCGGCTCGCGGTGCTTTTTAATCGTCATAATAATTTTTTTTAAATTTCCTTCGGGGATTTTGTTTCATATGAAACAAGTTTTTGACATGAATACTTCTCTAAATTTGCTTCCTGAACAAAAACCGATGATAACGAAATTATGGCATATAGTTTTGATTTGCAGCTCAAAAACTATTGTTTACATTGAATAAAGAAATATACCATGACGTGGGTGAAGAATCAATGAATTTTATTGTTTACATTTGATTTCCTTTTTTTTAAGCTATGATAATTATATTGTAGTGTTTGTGAAATACTTTGTTAAGTTTTAGATTACGCAAAGTCTCACAACTTATAACCTACATAAGCCTTTAGCACAAACTTTTCAAGATTAATTATATATAGCGTTGGTCAGTGTAATACTTATGAATCTCCATGGCCAAACTAGGATACAGCATTATGACAATAATTAAATCATTGCAACGTGAAATAAAAGTTTTAGTTAAGAACGGATTTGTCTTATTTAGCTTATAGATTGAGTTATAGCTCACAATTGAATATGTACCAAAGGTTTTAATTAGTCGCCGCTTTGAGATTTTACCATCAACGCAGGCTTAGTTTATTATACTACAATAAATCATCATAGCTAAAAAAAAGTAATCACAAGTTCATCAAGAATCGAACCCTGGTCGTTTCGCACCCCGATCTAGCGCCTTCCCATTACTCCAAACATTAACTTGTAGGAATGTGGCAATAAACATATTTATTCATGCTTACGTAAAAAGGTACATTCCAATGCTAGATACATATGTATAAAGTTTCGAAGAAAGTAAACAACTGAATTATGACAACAGATTTTCTATTATTTATGAAATGTATTTTGTATATTTTATGGAAATTGATAATCATAGGTAAAACGAAGAGTAATGTAATATTGCCATAGATGGTGTTCACTATTCTTTGTCATAGATGGGGTGCAATTAAAATATATCAATTCTTTCACATTTTTTGCGGGTAATTATTGGTGTTGGTCTCATTGCGAGGTGGGGGTACTTGTGTGCGTGCACGTGCATATATGCTATGGATAAACAGGTGCCTATGTTTTTCAGTAGATGTTCTACATTTAAAGAAAAGTGAAGTGCATGCGTGATTTTTTCTTTAAAAATAAAAAAAAGTTACATTGAAGTGTAAATTAATGCAAAAGGTGCGGTAAGCCGAATTTTTAACAATAATACATGTATGTTTAAGTAAAATAATACACCTAATTCTGTTGTGCAAAATGCATCACATTAGATTTGCCTCCAATCCAAAGAAAAATGTTTAGATTCGTTTTATAAAGTGTTTACATGTGTGATGTGCTTTTTTTTTTCAATTTGACACATTCCAATTATTGACCTCGATTCCCAGATCCGGCGGGTTGGAAGTGAGTGCGGATCAATCTCCACTTAATATATTGTCATCCAGTCTGAAGTGTTATTCAACAGAAAAAATACCATGAAAAAGCGTAATTAGTGGCTAGTCTCTAGGCACAACATCCCACTAGCTTGTTTAAGCGGCGTAAGTGAATTTTGTACTTGCACGATATCGCCGAACCACGAAAGATAGTGACTTATTTGAGGTGCCGTTCGAAGCGTATTAGAGACAATATAATTTGAAAAGATTTTTATAATATTCGGTCGAGCGGTTTTTTGGTTTAAATGACATAAGTGATTTTTGCACCTGCACGATATCGCGCGAACTATGAAAGATATCGACTTAGTTGACGTGCCGTTCGAAGAGTATTAACCAAAATATGATCTGAAAAGATTTTCATAAAATTCGGTCGAACCGTTTTTTTTTGTTTAAACGACGTTTATGATTTTTGTACCTGCACGATACCACGCAAACTAAAAACTATATCGACTTCATTGAGGTACCGAAAAAAGAATATTAACCGGCGTAAGTGATTTTTGTACCTGCACGATATCGCCCGAACCACGAAAGATATTGACTTACTTGAGGTGCCGTTCGAAGCGTATTAGCGACAATATAATCTGAAAAGATTTTTATAATATTTGGTCGAGCGGTTTTTTGGTTTAAATGACATAAGTGATTTTTGTAGCTGCACGATACCGCGCGAACTAAAAACTATATCGACTTCATTGAGGTGCCGAAAAAAAAATATTAACGAAGAAATTCTCTGAAAAAAATTTCGTCATAATTGGTCCGGCCTTTTTTGTTTAAATGGAAAAACTTCGGCTAATTGTCAGAAAGACAAGTTTTGCTAATATCTAATAAACTCGATGGAATGAGACGCATTCTAAACGAAGTGATCTTTTTTGGGTTTTGCAGAGCGATAGCCTTAGAACAAAACATCACTTGTCAAAATCCGACAACCTTTCAAATGTGCAAAAATTTCGTTACACTTTACAAACAGCACGAATTTTTCAAACCTTGGATTAGCTCTTTTTGACGGGGAATTGTTTTCTACGTGTGATACAGTTTCAGGAAATTGCGGTTCATCCCGGGATTTCCGGTAGTAACCGCAAAATTTGTTCTTTTTGGTCAAGTCTGACAAGTACTTAACAGTTACAGTTTTGCTAATATCTCTGGAAAGCTTTGGAATTTCCAAATGAAGTCATTCACTTTTCAGTTCGTACACCCGCTTCAGTGCAGCGAACGAAATACGGAGGAAATGTTTGTTTGCTAACGTTCAGGAAAAACAAATTCTCTAGAAAAATCTTGTGGATTTACTACTATTATAGTAATTTGAACTAGCTTCTCTCGGGATTGCTTTCATCAGTTCTGATACTATTTTGAGTGGGTTCAAGGCCTGGACATTAAAACAGCTTATTTAAATGGCGATATCGATAATACAGTATATGTAGAAATTCAAGATCATCTTGAAAAAATAAATAAATGTCCATTAAATGATAAGGTACTTGAACTAAAGAAATCTAATTACGGTTTAAAACAAACTGGTAGAATATGATGGTATGAAAAATAAGACTAATGTCGGATGTACAGGAATGAATGCAGAGCAGACGGGATTATTTCAAAAGATACTGGAAAAATTCTCAATGCTTAATTGTATATGTGTCCAAAAAATGAAGAGGAAGCAAAAAAGTTACAAAAAATTCCTTACCAGAATTTAATGGGCTCATTATTGCACTTGTAACTGTCGGGGTAGGGTTGTGCCGGGGCACGAAGAAGAGAGATAGCCTAACCAGGCCAAAAGACCATCATTACAAAAAAAATTGGGGTGGGGTTCGTAGTGCAGGGAGGCAGATGGGGTGATACCATTATGAATATAGAAACTCGTGCCTCAAGAAAATAAAAAGGGGGGATTAGGGGGACGAAAGAGGAAAAAACCGTTCCGGACCATCGAGAGGGAGCAGAAAAAAGGGGGAGAAAAGAGGGTTGGTCAAGGTTCGCCGGTCATCCTAGTGGTAAACCACATGCTAATTGATACCTGGTGAAAGACTCTAAGTTCTAACCGCTCATTTTATAATTCAAAGTAAATAAAAAATATTTGATTTCTTCATATATTAAAGAGTTCATCATTATTATTATTTTATTTTATTGCATACAATTCATTTCTTATTTTGATTTATGTCATTTTCTTCTATTCATTTAGTTTAAATTTTTAATTGTCTGATTGAGCTCAAGTATTTTTATGTGATTCCATAAGTTTTATTTGTTATTTATTCATTACTTATTCCAGTTTATTTTTGTTTTTCCCTCAGAAAAAGTACAAGTATATTCTTTTACATCATAAGGAAAAACAATATTGGAGCCTTTTTTAATTATTATTATTAATTGTTTAATATTAGTTATATCTCGAGCTCATTTTCTATTTTTCTATTTTCAAAGAAATCTTTTGTTTTTATTTAATTACAATTTTTCTTTCCTTTTTCATATATACTAATGCCAATAAGATAATGTTGTTTTATAAATTATATGATTTTACTTTTGTTTTTGTTATTATCACTCTTTTTTTTTCTTTGTAAACTTTATTTTGTTAATTTTTTTTGTTTGCTTTTATATCTCAAAATTAGCAATATGTAATATATAATAAAAGTTAGTAATATAAATATATAATATATAATAAAAAAAGTAGTAGTTATATATAATATATAAAAAAAATGCAAAAAGAATAATATGTATAATATATAATATAATAAATGGTGTGCCTTTTTCTTTTTCTTTCTTCTCTTACTTGCTAAGTTAAAAATCCAAAATCCAAAGTTTTCATTGTAAATTTCTTGATCACTTAAAATTCAACTTTACAGATAAAGGATGTCACCCAAATTGTTTTTAAATTTCTTAATAATCCAAAAATAACTAGAACTACATAAAACGTATTTTGCAATATCTATAATTTAAATCATCTCGATGGTGTTTTTAAATATATCCAATATTACACGCCGTTCGCTTCACGGAATATCAATATGGTTTAACAAACACTCGAAACATTATCAAGGAGCGCCCAAACCAAAACTTATATACTTGACCGAATTTTTAAATTAGTTTCTGATTATTTATTTCGGACCTACGAGTTAGAACATGCTATTAAATAATAAAAACAAAATCTGAGGTCCTCTGGGTAAACTCGCAGCACAGCACACCACCATACTCGGTCACGTACTCTCTGACCTCATTCACTTTCCTATATATTTTCTATACAAAAAAAAAATTTAATATTCCTCGTTTATCTTTTTCTATAACTAATTCGTAGTCCATCTAGTGGATGACAGATGAACTTTTTTCATTCCACACATTTGTATTGGTTGTATTCACCCAAAAAATATATAAAATATATTTAATTACCTTGGAAGGCACAATCGATTACCTCGGTACCAAGCTCTTTATGTACTTGATCTTGTCCTACAAAATGGCTGCCTTTGGCATTGAACGACCAATAAGAGTAGTCAAAGGTAAAATCAAGAAAATTTGCACGAAAAGAATCACGCAAAAATTTGCACGAAAAGAATCACGCGTCCATTTGAACGATTAAACTGGCATCCATATCTATTTCCCGCTACCTTAAGGGAAGACATACCTGATTCTGTTTAATTAATAATTCACCTAGAATCACTGCAAGAGATTATATATCAGGAACTTATCACTCCTAATCCGAAGCCATTTGATTGATATAATTTACACAATAAATATTCATCTTATTTAAAATGCACGCAGGTAACCTTATACGTAATTATTATACTCATTGTTTAAGTTAGAAACTATTCGCATGAGGTCGCAAAACAAAATCCAAGTCCCACTTCTCAACCACTTGCTCCCGACTGCCGTTTCTTTCTTCGCTCGAAACGCCCGAACGAGAGATCGCTTTGCAGGCAGGAACCAAAACGCACCGTTGTCCCGCATTCCTGGCGCCTTTTTCCTCATTCGTCGTTTCAGTGCCATCGGAGTTGATTTCGTCCAACGGTACTGACATTTGGAATTGTATTTGTGCAGAATTCTGCTAACAAGTAAATGCGTTGTTGCCATTTATTTTAAAAAAGAGTTATGAAATGATGTAACGAGGAAAAATTCTGCTAGTATGCAACTGCGTTGCTGCCATTTTTTTATTGCCAATATTTTTAAGAACTGGTCGTTTTTTTTTTGTTAGATTTTTAAAGGCGACCGTTACACACTTAGCGAATACTACACAACCGGATATCGCCTATCTAGTAAGCTTACTCAGCCGGTACAATAACCTTGGACAGCAGCTAAACGAGTACTTTGATATTTAAAGAGAACGATTAAAGGTCGATTCGAGCTATAAGGAACGTCAACGTTACGTCACGGAACTGTGAAACAAAAACCTAGAACCTATAGCGAAAGGCCTTATAGAAGAATATCAAGCTGGTTTTAGGACAAACAGGTCACCATCGGCAGGGGCGGCGCTTTCATAGGTGCGAATGGTGCACTTGCACCAGGCGCAATGTGTTGGGAGTAATTTCAGAAAATAAGGCTTAAGAAAATTTAAAACTTTGAAAAATAAGATCGAGCTTTTTCATGTTCAATCTCAACTTCATGTTCTGTTGGGCGAACTCAGCCTTTTTTCTTGAGTTCAATATGTGAAAATGTGTGGAAAAAGTTCAGTACACTAATTTACTCCAACTTCCGCAGTTTGGCTGTGGCCAGTTTCACACCGGCCAACCAAGAAAAATTGTTTGTAACCGCCAATTCCCATTTGAAATTCGAGGAAGAATCGCATGGGTTTTTACAAGAGCCAACTTGTCCAACAAACTACACGTTAGAATGCTTTATCTTGTTGTTGCTTTTAATATTAATTCTTCCTTCTGTCATTTCTTTTCTCTTTTTAGCAAAAGGGAGACAAAAAACAACAAAAAACTGTCAAAAAGTTGATTCAATGAAAGAATTCAGAGGTTAGAAAATCTGCAGCCCCATTGTCCTCGCGTACTCTCTTTTCTGTAAACGACGTTTTCAGCGGAATTTTGTTGGTTGGATGTTGACCCATGTGAACTTCCTATCTATGTAATCGTTTTCTTTGTTATACTCATTATTATAGCGTAATCTTAAATTTTGCGCAAGCAAACTATGAAAATTATTTCACCCATTCGACGAGTGTTTGTGTCTTTCACCATTGTCTTTCACTGCGTTCAAAAATGAACAGCTTATGGGGCGCAATATGGCGCAGAAAGCCCAAGCTTCGGCTCTGACCATCGGTCCAATTGCTGACCTTAAAGCAAATTCTGGAAACCTGGGAGATAAATGTAGATATACACCAGATATTTGTCGATTTTCAACAGACATATGACACAATAAACTGAGAAAGACTAAACGAGATCTTATAGGAACTAGGAGTACCCTTAAAGCTGGTAGTACTGATCAAATGCGCAACAATTAGCTCACTGGCGAAGGATAGGATCGAAAATGTTATAACAGAAAAGTTTGAAGTACAACAAGGACTTAGAGAAGGAGATTGGGCTGGTGCCAATGCTCATAACCTCGCCCTAGAATGGGTGATAAGGAAAACGTCAGTCAAGATAAGTGCTTCAATAGCTAAACAGTCGGTATACAATTTCTTAGTTATGCGGATCTGACCATCGTGGCAAGGTCCTTTTTGGCAGCAAAAGAAGCTTATGTCGAATTAAAAGAGGCTGCAAAGGACATAGGTAGAGCAGGAAATTATGAATATGAAAAAAATTTAACCACTGGCGAACATAACCTAGAAATACTCGATAAAACAGTCTACCTACCAGTCTTATAGAGCCTTTTATGCCCAAAAACAAATACTGCACTCAAGATTTGTACACATGACCCAGGACATAGAAGAAAGAGTCAACAGGTTTGGGAAAAAAGTTCTCAGCCCAAACATAGAAGATGGAATATGGGGAAGAAGATACAACAACAAGTTGTATGAAACTTTTGACAACCCACAACTCTCAACTTTAATAAAAATGAACAGGCTGAGACTAGCTGGCCACGTAATCAGGATGGAAAATAATCGTATCTCAAAATGGCTTATGGTATCAGAAATTTGGATAGACGAAAGATGGATAGACTCTGTGACGGCTGTCACATCAATGCTCAACATCCGGAACAGAGACCGTCAAACTTGGAGAAATGCTTTAAAGGAGGCCAAGGCTAGATTCTTGAAGGAGGCCAAGGCTAGGCTGTAGCGCCATAGGATGGATGGAAGGATCGCATCAGTTTTGGATGAGAAAGAAAAAAAATTGTGACAAATCATACAGCTCCTCATATCGCTGAACCTTTTCAACTAAATTTTCATCTTCCATGATAAATTAGTTCAATACAAAAAAACATAAATGCTTGAAAAATTCGAAATACTTTCGTTACTACGTTCACATTGAACAGAATAGATCATTCACGTCAAGGCACGTCCCGTCAAAATATAGTTTGAAGCTAATCTTGACGTGCCGTTAAGTTGACGGTCCGTGACGTTGCATATATATATGAACGTGTAGTGCAAAACTCATTGAAGAATATTTTGACGTGACGTGACGTTAACGTTCCGTATAGTGCGAATCGACCTTAACTATGTTTTATTTTTCAGAAAAATTTCAGATTTATTAAGTTACGTCGGTGCTGACTGGGCATCGAGGCCGATGATAGGAAGTCATACACAGGATATTAATTTAAAAGGCTGGGGTGTCCTATTTCCTGGGAGGTGCAGAAACAGAAAACTGTTGCTTTATCAATAGCCCAGTTGTCCGGGCCAAATTTAGACTGACAGCCAGCACAAAATCTCTGATCTCGCTGAAAATTGGATCTTAGGTACTCTTTTGAGTGCCTTTTTTTAAAGTATATTTATTTAATTTAAATAAAAACGAATAAATATTCAATTTTTAAATTTAAAAATACACTTTCAAAAAGTATAAACGCACGTCCAGACCTCGCGAACAAGTACCTTGATGACAAAACTCAGTCAATGATAGAAAGCCTACACACCAAAAAATATGACAAACAGCACCAGGTTCTCAGATTCGTTAATGATTCCAACATAAACAGTTGCCTTCCCATATTAAAAGCAGACAAGGTAATGAAATCAGAGTGTGCACGACCAAAAATATCATACTCTTACATTCGTGAATGATTCCGACATTCACAGTTACAATCCCTTATTAAAAGCAGACAAGGTAATGAAATCAAAGAATGCACTCCCCCCACAAACATAGTTTTTTAAATAATTAATAAAAATATTTTAAAAAATATATAAGCAAATAGAATATACAACCGAATTAGATGCACAACCCCAAGAAGTAGAGGAAAGAGTATGGATGAATTGGATGATTGAACGCTCACAGAAATTTATATACATTTGCTAAGCATCAGCATCACACTCCTCTAGCAAGCTGTTTTGCATCTAAAACACCTCTCCCTTCAGTCCGTTGCCTTTAATGCCAACTTCAAAACTTGATCAATCCTCTGGTCGGCGCGGGATCTTTTATATTTCTCTCAAATATGTTCGGCTATTCATTGTAAATTGTGACAAAATTTTCAAAAATTAAATGATTTTATGAATTTACCCACAGAATTTTCGTTGTGCATGTCGACCTAATCCCCCCCACCCGTACTAAAAGCGCAAAGAGAACGAAGAAACTTTTCTAAGTAAGAAGTAGGCGTCATCGCGTTGCAGCAGCGGCAGCAAGTTTGGTTTTACTAGCAACAGGAACAGTTTGCTGCCGGTGCTGCTGCCGTTTCTGAATGATATTTTGTCTTCCCGTAATACAACATTCCGTAGCGAGATAATCGTTTTGGCAATTTTTGAAATCCAATCGTGAGATCTCGAAAACGGTTAGGAATTGAGACCCGCTGCTAGTCGCAATCAAAAGAGCGGCCCCAAATTAGCTTAGTACTAATTTGGAATATCGTTTAGTTGCCCCAGTAATTAATAATAGGCAAATTAAATTTGAAAATTTTCATTTCAATGTATAGTAAGGGAGTCGTTGAGCTCTGGTCGTGCTCAGCGACTACCGTCGCTGTACAAAATCATTTTAATAAGACTTAGGGCCAGTTCGCACTATGAAGAACTTAAGTATAAAAATTAACTTTAGTTTCACTTAAGTATAGATGGCTGTTTCACAGTTGCCACTTAAAATTTACTTAAGTGTAACTTAAGTGGCAATTTCTGTAGGGTTAAGTTTTTCTTAAATCAGAATGCATAGAAAATTCAAACGTCAGTTTATTCCAGTAAGTAAAGTTCGGCTATTGTAAGTTCATAATTTACAATATTGAAGTGCCGCCTTAAGAAACAAATATAATAGTAAGAAGAGGAAAAAATTGCACTGTGAAACCGAATTTGACTTAAGTTATACTTAAGTGAAAAAATTTACTTAAGTTTAAGAAAAACTTAAGTTCGCACTGTGAAACCGGCCCTTACAGGCTATGCTTAAGCCTACTTTCTCTATCTAACTAAACTAATTTACTGGTCTGCCACGGACTAAACCCTATTTAACTTAATTAATTAATTATTTTTGCCTTTCAGCCTCGTTATTTATTTTATTACTGCAAAGCTGACCTCTAAAATTAACGCTAAGAAAATTGTAATAAAAGAAAAGCTTAGCTAATTTAACCTATTTTATAAAACTTAACCTAAATAAATAGATTACAAACTACCTAATCTAACCTACGCATTTACCGTACGAACTAGTCGGTCGACAGCCATCATAATCTCAGGCGCTAGAAACTGGTACCTCTCGCCCGACAGCGCACTACTACCACTATTCGACTAAGCCTAGCCTTAAAACTACTTATCTATCTTAAAACTAAACTTATTACAATGTTAATTCTATATCTATCCCTAATTCCCCTATTGGGATCCTAACCCTACTTAGGCTAACGCCCGCATTCACACCATGCATACACTAATTCGCATATTAACACGCTTTTTATTCCTCCAGCCACCAGTACTTCGTAATTTCGGATTAATCTGACTATGAAATTGTCTATCCTCATGGTTGCTGCTTTTCCGTACAGGATATCATTGGCATGGAATTTTTCGAAGTTTGACTCAGGCGTTCTATACCATGCTTAACCCTTAGCTGGCCCACCTCGTTTTTGTAACATAGCTGGCCTATGGGGTGTCCACACACCCCACGGAAAAAAACTATTTCCACGGAAAATATGCAATATTGACCGTTTAAAAAAATCAGTGGAGTTCTTTGACCACCCTTTTTTATGATCCAATAGTTTAGAGACTATTTTCTTACTACGACAGAAAAAAAATTAAGGTGCGATAAAACATGAAAAATCGACATTTTGCTTCAAAAAATCAAAACTCCTATGTTTTTTTAATGTAAGGACACCCGCAACGGCGTAAAAGCTCTGTACATAACACCATCTAACACAAATGAAACTTACAACCTTTAAGACACACTAGATGGTCCCACAAATATTGTTATTAGATTGATATCATGGAAAAATGGTTTCTTTTAGGCCTGGGGTGTCCTGACACCCCCAGGTCCAGCTAAGGGTTAAGCATGCCTCAGGCATTGTCTTTCGAACACCTTCACCTTTCCATATATGATGGATATGATAGGTGAGTACCGGTCTGACTAAGGTCTTGTAGCAATTCAACATTACCCGTGAGTTATGGTGTTTACTAAAAGTCTCTTCGTCATTTATATATAGCAGCACGTGTATGACTCTCGTAATACATGTACTGATCCAGCCAAATCCCTAGCTACTTAACCTCAGTTTTTCTTGGCGTTTGTCCCGCATGACCCCGAATATAAAACGATTTGCAGTTCGTCCTAACATCGCGTTTAGCTTTATTAAGAGGGGTCCTAAAGAGGATCGTTTCGCATTTTCCATGATTGATTTTCAATTTCCAATCATCAGCATATCGCCCTATTTGATCGAAATCATGTTGTAGTCGCGTCTGGATTACGTCAATCTTCGGTCCTGTCCTGTATATATTAAGGTCGTCCTCGATAGCCAGGGCATTCGGAAGAAATGCAACTATATCGCTTATATTGATGTTAAATAGAAGCGGCGAATTCACTGCTCCTTGTTGCAACCCGTTTTTAATTTAAAGTTTAGGATCAAAGGCCTTCTCCAAGTCAACAATGCCCCCCATACACTGTCCTTGTCAAAGTTCCAGTGTATATCGGACACCAATTTTTCGCAAGCATGGATAGTGCTATATCCCGCTCGTAATCCGAGCTGGTGGTCCGGAATTATTTTACTTTCCTCAACCCAGCTTGTCAGCGAACGATTAATTACAACTTCAAATACTTTGCTGATGTTTAGAAGTAAGCTTGTTGACCGAAGATTAGCTGGCTTTGATCCGTCTTTGATTCCTTTAGGGATAGGATATACCACAGCCGTTTTCCAGTTTTCTGGAAAATAGGCATTGTTCAAGCAATTGTAGATGCAGATGTCGATTGCACGCGGAGGTATGTATGTAGGTGCTTCAGAACCACATTAGGGCTCAACAGCTTGGAGATCCTGGACGAGCCTAGAGCTGTCGCGCAAAACAGAGTCCGCTTGCTTGAAGCCGAAAACCAGAACTGCACAGAATTTGAATAAGTCTTAATCATGAACATAATTATAATAAGTCTTAGGTCTATAAAGATTTTTATTCTAGCTCTCAAGTGCCATTATCTTAATTCTTAAGTAAGATTTTTATTATAAAAAATAACGAAATTTTGAAATTTAGTTTCATTTCTCTAAAATAAAACAAAATCGGCTTTCTTAGACCTTGAGGACCAAGGCCAACCGTCAAAGAATATTGAGAGATTATTTGTGGTGTGAACCATACCCGCACTAAAATACTCAACTAGAAAAAATAGTGAAAGCATTAAAAAACAAGATCGAATTACTTTCGTATAGCCTTGTGTACGATAAGATAATTATAAATATTCACTCATTCAGCTCTTCACGCTTAAGCAATTAATGTTCGTACTTCGTTCAACGAAATAATCCAAGCTTTGTCCCCCAACTATCAACGATTTACTTTTATTTCAATTCTGATTAAAACTATTTTATTTATTGGTGAAACCCATGAAATGGTAATCTGCACTACTTTAATTTAATTCGTTAAATTAATGCACTTTGTGCTAATGGACATTTTATAAAACCAGTTTCCCTAGAAATTGAGCTATTTATGGAAAATTCGTCTACCATACTCGTATATACGACTGGCGGGGTACTCCTACCCCAATAGGAAGCTGGTTATTCCCTTACAGTAAGCAGGACGTCATCAGACGCCCTCTTTACCAGGCCACAAACACAGTCCGGATGCACGATTCTCCAAGCGAGTATAATGCTCGAAGCTACCCAAAAGGATCCCCCCGTTGGCTGTGTTGGAGGTTGGCTGTAAATGCTTTGTGGGCGCCACATCAACATAGTTCGTCGCGGCTTTTTGGCGCCACTTATACCGAACGTCGCCATTTTGTCTTTTTCTCTACGAACTTTCCTGCGGAGGGTTATCAAAGGGGTGGAAAAAGCCTGGGGAACAGGACTTGCAATAGATTTAAAAAAAAGGAAAAAAAAGTACCATGTCATGATGGAATTGGCGAAATATCTTTGGTGTAACTCGTACACATGTAGCCACCATGAGTCCCGGCACTACATGTAAGGACCCGGCACTAGATTCATGCGACTGACTCCCAGATAGGAGAGGGCACACCATCAGCAGATCCGGACTTGAGCGACTCTTTAGCGTAAGCGGGTCGATTGCCTGCGCAACTTTTTGTCCTTTATACTTGTGTCTCCTCCATTAGCTGGGTATTGGCTTTTGCCCAGGGACGAGTGGGCTACGGTTTATGTGTGCGTCCAGCTGATTGCCCCTGTAGAAAGTCAGCATATGTTTTGGCTTGGATCCGTTTTATTTTCCGGCAATTTATCGCCACTGGGGTTGACGGGGAGCTCTGCTTGCATAATTGCTTTCTTGCTTAGAAGCGTAGTTTTCTTTCAAGGAGATTTTTTGAAGGTTTTTATAATAATAATTTCTCAAAAATGAAAGAAAATAATTTTGGCTTAGAGGGTGTTTCAAAGTTGACATTGTGGCAATGACCTTAAAACAGGAACAGATTTCGATATGTTCGCTATTGATTGGTTGAATGTCCTTTTTTATTTAGATAAAAGTCTAGGCGCCCTGTTGAGAGGGCAAAACTGGATAAAATTTATTTTTGCTAAATCACAAAAGAAATTTTTTATACATATTGAATGTTGTTTTCAGAATGTGTTACGTCAGATTGCCTCTCGAAGGGGAATTTAAATTGAAGTTAAATAAGTGACATCGCGAAAAGTTGATAGGGATTGTGCTTACAAATTTATGCAAAGAAGCCTACATAGAAGTTCATTCCATTTTCGTTTTTTATGATCTGAAGAGATTTCTAGTTTTTGGTTTGTTCGTGTGTTTTGATTTTAATGGTTGTATTTTATATTTACTACTAAAAATAATACTGTACTTCGGTGCAATGAATTCGAGCCGCTTTGAACTTTTTTTTGGTATGGCCTGAACATGAGCTAGTTTCCAGGAGTTACCGTACCTTCCGAAGAAGTACATACATATATGTCAAGGCAAAGAGTTTGAGCAAAAGTTAGAAGTAGATTTCATAAGAATCATAGGATTATATTGGCTGTGTTCCCAAATAGAACCCAGTATACCGGCCAGTGTTAATGGACGTCTTAAATCGCACCCGATTCAGTATATTTTCAATACCAATGGCCAGTGTTAATGGACGTCTTAAATCGCACCCGATTCTGTATATTTTCAATACCAATTGAGTGCGATTTAAGACCCCATAAGCACTGGCCGGTATGCTAGGTTCTATTTCGGAACACAGTCATTATAAGCGTCAAGGAACTCATAGGCATCTAGATTTAAAGATGGCTATAAACTTAAAGAGTCTGAAAAAAATCACGTCCATGGAGCGCTAGTTCGAGGATGTAAGAGTATTTTCAAGAAATTCTCAAATTTTAGGAATTATCGGCTACAGTGAAAATCGCACAGGTTTAAATTTCTTACTTAGTGAAGATTTTCTGGAATTTGACGATGCAGGAAATTTTGTTTTAATCCAAAAGTGTTCTAGCGGTGTTTATTGAGTTTGCATTATAAAAAATCAAAGAAAATGTTTAATTGCCAAATATTCAGTGGCGTAGTGTCTTTGGAAGCAAGAAGTGCATTATACATTGCTTCCCTTACAATTTAAAAAAATATCTAAAACTGGTCAATATATACAGGATGTATCAGTGAAAATGTCGAAGCGCCTGGCTGTGGATAGATCTTGGATAGACAAACAAAAAACCGTAAGGGGCGAAATCGTAACGGTTTAGACCCTAGGGCGTGCTGAGTAAAGTATAGTTACGGTGACCATATTTTCAGCGATCAATTTTAGCGGGAGGTGAGCGTCTCAGTCCCATCTTATGTAGGAAAATTGTTAAAGCTATGGCCATTTTTATTTTATCCGAAGCCAATTTGCGAAGTTTTTCATCTATTTGAACGTGATTGGAAACGTAAACTAAAAAAATAATATACCGGAATTTAAGTTGTTTATTTTCATAACATCACTGTTTCTTATTCTAGTATTTCATTGTCAATTAACATTCAAAAAGAAATCATTTTTCATTCCTTATAAGCTTTTCTCGTTCATGGAACATGATGGTTGATTACTCTTACTTCAGTCATACTTCTCCGTTGACGCCAACGCTATCAGTAGGTTCTTAACTTTTCTTATTTTGTCATACATGGCTGCGCAAGTAAGGTTACAATTCATTTGTATGATTGACATGGGTTTCACACAATCTTTTGACATTCTCGGTTTTTCTGAGCCCCAGAAATTGTTCATTAATGAAAACGCTCGTTCTACTAAAGCATTAGTTCCTGGCAGGGAAAGAACAAATTCAACAAAAATCTTGATGTTAGGGACTTTTATGTGTTTTGACTTTAAATCCTGATACACAGTTAACCACCTTTGTTCTGTTGGCATTTTCTGTTTCGCCCATTCTGCTAAGATGTTATCAGAGAGTAGTGAGTTCAGTACACTTAACTCATTGAACAAATCAAAATGAAATTGACAGAATACTCTTTTGGAATACATTCCAACTTTCCTCTAATTCTTCCCATTTTAGTGGTTTCTTTAAATATATCCATGAAAGCTGACTCAAGCTGCCCACATTTGATATCCAGAGTACTAAATAAGTTATACAATCATCATAAAAAGAACAAACTGTATTCTTCAGGTCTTGTAAGTCACAAGCATGTCCTGCAGCAGAATTGTTTTTTTGGATCTCTTTTACCTTCATAGGTAGAAAAGTTGATGCTTTTCTGTCAACTAAGTTTTTGCGTAAAATAAAGTATTCATTATCTGCATATGTTGCTGATACTTTATCTCCTTCCATCTTCTTTACAGATTGATTAAACATTGATGATATATTGTGTAGAAACCAAAGCCAAAGTTCCCCATTTGGATCCTTAAAGAATGACCTTACCACAGCAGGAGGATTTGGTTGAGAAGAAAAATAGTTTTTAAGGGGCTCAAACATTTGTAGAACCCGCTCCAGAGCTGGTTGAAGTTTCATCCAACGAGCGTTTGAATAATAGCCCAGTCATCAGAGCGAAAAAACGGCAGATTTTGTTATAAAATTGTATTGTTTTGTTATAAAATTACACTACTACTTCAGGAGTATCTCATAGATTACTAAAACCAAAAGGCCAGTCAAAATTTACTTATGTGGAATTGTTTAAACAATAATTAGCAACAAAAATAGGTACATTGTCCGGTTTTGGCGTATACAATAAAAAGTACTGGATGAATCACGTTGCTCCCAACAGGATATTTGTAGAAAATTGAAACCCCTACAAAATGGGTTTTTCTGGACCACGATTGGACAATTTTTCGCCGAGAAAAGCTAGAAAACCCCTTATAAAGGCAATTTTTTTCAACAACTCATACCTCTGTTAATTTGCAATATTAGGGTATGATTTTTTGGGCATGATAGGCTGGTACATATACTTTATACTGCCGAAAGATGAAATTTGTCGCATGTATAGTTTCGGTATAATTGCAGTATAAACAAAATAGACCCTAATCTTGCACATTGCGCCAATATTAGCAGAGTGGCCCGATTGAAAGTTCCAAAACGGCTTCTGAAAGTATAGACTAGGGGCTACAATTTGTCTATCTCACATTTTAAAATAAGTTTGGAGAACAGTGCTAAAAATGCTTCTGAAAATGGCGCATAGGACGAACATTCTCATTCGAAACATACATAAGTATGGTGTGGGTGTAGAACTGGTTGTAAGTCTACTTCTTGTACTTGCAGGAAGCATGGCTTACAATGCTCAAATTTGTGCGCAAACTGTACCGAAATAATGCGCTCTAACATATCTATAGAAGATATTAATAATAGAGTTTCCCTTCTTATGCAGAAGGCGCACTTCTCAGCTGGGCTGAAAAACATGGGCGCGGCTGAGACATGCAAACATATAGAAATAAATATAAGTACTAAAACACTTTAACAAGGAAGCGTTCTACAACAAAGAGGGAGTGGGTACACCAAGGACTCACGTCACATTAAGAAGACTAAACATAAAAGATCAAAAATATCAAACAGAGAAGCATGCAAAACTAAAAAGGGGAGTGAGGCACGCAGAGAGTCACGCCGCATTGAGAAGGGTCCTTTTAAGGACAACTTCACTAGTTATCAAGCTAAACACACTCCTATTGTTGTTAGTATTTATAAGCATGCGATTAACGGGTTCGAACATGCCATAATTGGTGTTAGAGGAATTAATGTGCAAGAGAGGTTCACCTCTCAGTTTGTAGTTATTCACTGTAAATGACGCGTGGCTTCTTAAGAAACCAGAGTCCACATTTGCCTAGAATAAGATGAAGAAGAAAATCAATTAGAAAATAATTTATACGAGTTAAGCTACAAATCGAATGATGATCGCGAGAATGAAAATAAAAGTATAGATGTAAGCTAGCTAAGCGAAGAAGAGACTGGCACAAAAAAGTGTAATGCTTAAGCTGGTTATTTTATTGCATATTTCTTAGTTGATGTCTTTTATGTATTTTTTTCCATCGAATAAACTGTAAAATGTTCAAAATATTATTAATAATTAATTATTTATTTTCAATCAAATTAAGCATTAATCCCAAATAACGTATGTCCACAATATATAATAAAAAAATGTAATGTACCTGTTACCATAATAAAAAAAAATGCGATAGTGTCTTTTGTTAAATACACTTTCCCTTAATAAGTATCTGTTCAATTAAATATATCGTCGCTTATCCAGAATAGTGCTACAACTCAAAAATTTCCAATTTCGAGTTTATTTCATGAATGTATAGCTAAATACGCATATTTTTATGTAGCAAAAATCCATATTAATACTGCTAAAAATGACCTCTGGAAACCCGCTGGAATCCAAGATCATAACATGGGCTTGTATGAAACTAAAAACTTTCAAATGACTCCCCTGTAAAATTCATTGTTTTTGAGTTGTGACACTATTCTGGATAAGCGACGATATGTACCTAGATTCTGACTGCATATATTTATTACTTTAAGGAAAGAAGGTTTACTCAAATACTTAGATAGAATATTGTCCATTTAATTTATAAAAAATTAAATTATTCTTCATCAATTTAGCTTTCATTATGTTCATTTACCATGAAGTTAAAAGTACTAATAGGGGTACCGGTTAATTCGTGCGGTTTTTTTTTTTCGAAAACCTCCCCCATATGCACTACACCTATGTCCTAATTACGCAATTAGCTTATTTACCTGTAATAATTCGTAATTAATCCAAAAATCTCATTACAACACACCTGGGCGCTCAGTACATCAATTTACAGGTGTTTTGTATTACGCACTAAAAAAGCCTCCCAAAGCCCCAAAAATGGCGCCCCTCAAAATTTTCGTAACACTCCCTACTATCATTATTTTCCTTAAGGAGGCCTAAGGGGGCTCTGGAGGTACCCAAAAGGCTGCAATCATATTGAAGTAATGAAGAAGTACTCCCCGCAAAAACACTTTATTCGGCACAAAATTCGACATTGTCAGAGTTAAAAAAAGTATTGTTGTTTACGCTTCAACTAAATGACACATACTGATTCTGAAACAATATGACAGTAGCTTTCCAACACATATTTGGAAAGGTGAATCACTGGAATAAAAATCAAGCTACGCCATCTGTTAGAAAACCGCACGAATTAACCGGTACCCCTATTAGTATTGGGATCCATGGTAAAAGGCAACTAAAATATTCAATTCACTTGCAAAAATGCACGAAGCTTCACATGCTTACAAGCAACATATTACACTTTTTTATATGGAACAAATCGTCACATGCTGTTTTGCTCCATTTATCTTCAAGCAATAGTGAAAAGCTGCATATGAAGCTTTGGTATGCGGCCGGCCTAACGCCTCCTTCGTTGCTTTATACCCCGCCACCGCTACCTCGAAACTTCTCGAATTAGACAAATTGTAACCCCTAGTCTATCCTTTCAGAAACCGTTTTGGAAATTTCAATCGGGCCACTCTGCTAATATTGGCGCAATGTGCAAGATTAGAGTCTATTAGTGCGTTTCCATGACAGCTTGAAGCTTACTTGAAGCGTACTTCAAGTACAAATGTAAACGCAAGCAGCTCGACTGGAGTCGATAAAAAAGATTTTTGTGATCGGCTCGAGTGCTTGTCATGTAAACCGAGCTTGAAAGCTTGAGGGCTCGAAAGTGCGAAATTTAGACTTGTAAATGTGTCTAAAGGTAATTTGTGGGAATATGAGGAGGCAAAAATATAAATGAAGAAATAAAAGCACGATAAAAGGAAGAAATATAATAGTAACTTCAAATGACAGCTAAAGAACTCAAGCTCATTTCAGGCTAATATGCCGCTTCAAGTAGGCAGAGCATATACCCGCTCGAGTTCTTGAGATTTTCAAGCCTTCGAGTACTCAAGCTGTCATGGAAACGTAGTATATTTTGTTTATACTGCAATTATACAGAAACTATACATGCGACAAATTTCATCTTTCGGCAGTTTAAAGTGTATGTTCCAGCCTATCATGTCCCAAAAAATCATATCCTAATATTGCAAATTAACAGAGGTATGAGTTGTTGAAAAAAATTGCCTTTTTAAGGGGTTTTCTAGCTTTTCTCGGCTAAAAATTGTCCAATCGTGGTCCAGAAAAACCCATTTTGTAGGGTTTTCAATTCTCTACAAATATCCGTGATTCATCCAGTACTTTTTATTGTATACGCCAAAAACTGATATAGTATCCATGTTTGTTGCTAATTATTGTTTAAACAATTCCACATAAGTAAATTTCGGCTGGTTTTTTGGTTTTAGTAATCTATGAGATACTCCTGAAGTAGTAGTGTAAGCAGTTTGCTGTACAATTTTATAACACGAAAAAATCTCTAATGTCTGGTCTATAAGACAAGAGATTCTTGTACTCCATTTTCCTTGTACTCCAGTTTACTGTCAATGAACTCGCAAAACTCTTTCAGTTCTGCCACTCGTACTGTGTAGATATGTAAAAATTTAAAAAGTTTTACAATAATAACCTTTCGGCAGCATTATTAATTAATACAGTTATTGACAACGTGAGCCCTGCAACCTATGCCGACTAAGGTTTTGTCAGTACTTGCTGATAATTTACGAAAAAGGTTATTTTTACCTTTTCTTTTTGCACCCCCGAAATTAGTATTTGTGTTGTCTGCTGACTTTCCAACCAGTTTATCAACCATATCATTGCTGGTTAAAACCGAAAGTACATAGTCATTAAATTGGTCACTTGCTTCACCTGGTAATGTTTCAAGTTCTAAAACTTTAACATTAACACCACTATGCTCATGAAAGTACCTTACAATGATTGGTACTAGTTTTTTAGCCCCATGATTTGAACTGTCTACCATCACTTAGCTCCTGCATCAGCTGTTTTCGAGACTCAGGCGCTAACACATTTTTTACCAGGGCTTCACTTTTTGTTCTTGTTGAAGAAAACTTTTTATCGAATAAAGTGGAAATCAGCTTAGACGTACAGTCTAACGATCTATAACTGTGATTATGTTTTACAGTGTGGTATGCTAAAACGGCCTCTCTTGCTAAAATTTCATATTTTTCTGAATCATTTTTTGTAACAAACTTACTCATTGAAGATGACAATGCTACTGCATTAATGCCAACCAAATGTTTTTTAGTTTTTAAATGGAGCTTGATATGTATCAGAGACGCCACCGTGAGCAATATTAATCTCACTTGAACACTGAGAGCAAAATGCAATAGGTGGGTTATTTTCACGTTTCTCTAAAAAAGAATAATCCCTTTGCAATTCATTATTAAAAGAAGACTTTCACGCGTTTCTTCCCCTTTTCTTTATCGCCACTCATTACTGTAATTATAAAAATAACAGTACAATACAGACAATAACAGTAGTGGAGCAGAAGCTTGTGTTGACTTGTAGGCGGGGTGGAACGGAAAGGATAGCGATAGCTTTCCGTCATCCCCCACCGTGCTGCCAACCTAGGCCTATATAGTCTAATAATCTAACTTTTACCTAAATAAAGCGTAAGCTAAGCTTGCCACATTATACTTTTGCAAAACAAATATTTTGAAGAAAACAAAACATAATTTGTCGGATTATTTATTAATAAACTAGATCTGAAAATTCGGGGCAGTTAGTTTTACTTTCGGGGCACCGAGACATTAACTTTAAAATCGGGACTGTCCCGATTTTTTCGCAACGTATGGTCACCGTAAGTATAGTATAGTATGTATAGTAAAACAGCCTTAATTAGTGTGGTGTAAAGTGCCAATTTTGTCTTCCTTGAAATATTTGTTCTGGACGTCAGGTGCTTGCGTAAGTAGCATTCCTTTATTCGGTCGATGTGTCATTTCCTGTTGTTATAATTGTGCCTAGATATTCGAGCTCATCCACTGCTTCTATATTGTAGGTGTCGTGTCGCGCATTTTATCTAAAATACAAAATCTTTTTGTTCTTTCCCGGGCGGGAACTTTCGTGAGCCATGAAAGACGACGAATCTAATAATGTCCCCTTTTTTAATGCAGTCATTGTAATTTAATCGAAGAAACTTCCGATTCCTTCTTTTCGAAACTTACCTTAACTAAACTATTCATTTACCTCGGCCCATTACATACAGTTCTTTCTTTTTATAAATAAATAAATGTAATGAATATCTGTCCCACGTTGGATAGTATTGTATTTGATGATTCTTCATATTGTATTTGGGGAATCTATCATAAATATATACCTTTTGGTGATTCTTCATAACTATTTGGTCTTCTTGCTTTATTTACAATTTGTCTCTGGGCGGCATTTAGCGAATTAGGTGCCCATTCTTTATCTTGGCGATGCGATTTCATATGCATTTTTATTAAGTTTGCATAAATTTTGATATGCTACAGTCGATCGTTTTATTGTCTGCTACTTCTGGTGATTAACTACATATTTTTTTGGAAAAAAAGGTGGTTGAAATTGAAATTTTTGTGAAAAAAAAAAAAAAAAAAAAAAAAAAAAAACTTTGATTTTGACGACTCATAACTTTAGAAGCTCTTGGGTTGGAACCTTGAAAAAAAACCAACCAAAAATTCAAAACGCCCTAGCGGGGAAACTGTTACGATTTCCCTCTCCCTCATAAGATTTTTTGTTCATCTATCCAAAACCTATCCACCCTTTAAGTTTGTACATTTTTGCCTAATCTCCAATGAGAAAACCAACCACGAACCAACCACGTACCAGTAGGCTGAATTAGCTGACAAAATGTGTTCACACACATTTCTATCACTGTAGATGTGAATTGTCAGAAATGTCTGTTTTGTTATTATTATTACTAGATTAGACTTTTCTGTTGACAAATTTTTTGGCGGGATATTGCAAAAACCAATTAACGTCATTTATGCCTTGATTTTTGACATTTTTTGTACTAAAATGCCCGCTGAATTTCATGTGGCAACTCAAATGGTTTAACTAACACATACGGAAAGTTACCCATGTCGACCAAAACACGAGCGAGACGGATAATTCAATTTACAATGAGAAGGAATAGGAAGCAGCACTTTGGTTGGTTGGTTCGTGGTTGGTTTTGCCATTGGAGATTAGGCATTTGTCTCCTAACACCCGTATATATAGGAACTTTTTACATTTTTTAAATTTCGAAATGAACTTTGTTTTCTACTTCAGTCTAATTATGCAATTTTAATCTAAGGGTCTCATGCAATAAGGAATATGGTATACTCAATATACTGAAGGCTAATGAACGTGCGAATACACTTAAATTCTTTTTGGGATCATTGGATGTGCGAATTCTAAATCAACTGCCCACTTTTTTAAACTGCAATAATCCGTCGCTTCTTGATGTACTTGCTACTAACTCCACTAATTCAGTTTTAAAACATAGCCAAATTTCTCCCCCTAGCTTTTTTGACCACGATATTCTCTTCCTCTCGCTTCGTTTTACTTTCAACTCCTCCTCCTCCCTCCCTACCTTTTCTTCGTATCGTGACTTCAATAATATCAATCTTACTCGCCTTTCTGAAGCTTCTTCGACTATTCCTTGGGCTGATATCTATAATACAGCCTGCGTTGACACTAAAATTGATCTGTTTAATTCCTTCACTCAGTCTCTATTTAATCAATGTGTCCCCTTAGTTACAACCTACTCCTACTTGCCCCTGGTTTTCTTACGAAATCCGCAACTTGATTGTTGAACGTGAGTTCTTGTATAGGCGCTACCGCAGAACGAGGATCCCGAGTTACCTTCGTGGTTACAAAAATCTTCGTTACTTAATCAATAGCAAAGTCAAATCTGCCAAGCGTGAATTTTACTCCCGTAAACTTGATCCTGCTCTGTCCTCTAAGCAACTCTGGTCTAATCTCCGTTCTCTAGGCATTCATTCCTCTGAGTTTAACTCTTATGATGTAGATGTAAACTCACTCAATGCATCTTTCATTCAATCCCCTCCCAATTCCACACTGTCTTCCATTCCCTGTTCCTCTTTCTCCAATGCTCCATGTTTTGATGGCTTTAATTTTCGTTGTGTTGACTCACTTGAAGTACTTGAAATATTGCTTTCCATTTCGTCCAACAGCGTTGGCTATGATGGAATTTCTCCTCGCTTTCTTAAGATTCTCTCCCCTTTAATTGTTGAAACCATCACGCATATTCTTAATTATTGCTTGACAACCTCCCAAGTCCCTTTACTTTGGAAAAAAGCCATAGTGACTCCCATACCCAAAAAGCCCTCGCCTGCTGATTTTTCAGATTTTCGCCCTATTAGTATTCTTCCTTTTCTAGCTAAAGTCTTTGAGAAAATTGTATTTACTCAAGTTGTGCGTTATCTTGATTCTTATAATTTACTTTCTAATCTCCAATCGGGCTTCCGTAAATCCCATAGTTGCGAAACTGCTATACTGAAGGTAACGACTGATCTTCGTTCCGCCCTTGATCGAGGTGATGTTGCATTACTAGTCCTTCTAGATTTCTCCAAAGCGTTTGACTCTGTGGTTCACTCGCATCTCTTTCATAAACTTAGTCAACGGTATCACTTCTTTTCTTCTTCTGTTCGTCTTTTCTCTTCTCTTCTCTCAAATAGGTTCCAGTGTGTTCGGCATAATAATGTTACGTCTTCTTTCCTTAGTGTACCTGCAGATGTACCTCAGGGTTCGGTTCTTGGTCCTCTGTTTTTCTCTCTCTATATTAATGATCTTCCATCCGTTATCCGTCACTGCTCTTTTCATCTCTATGCTGATGACCTCCAACTATATATTTCGTGTCCCCCTCATCAGATTGAGCCCTGCGTCTCTGAACTCAATAGTACCCTGTCTCAAATTAATGTGTGGAGTTCTAGTAATTTCCTTAAACTAAATCCAATTAAATCACAAGTACTTTTCCTTAGTCGTTGCTCGGATGGTTTCCCGCCTCTTTTACTTGATAATGTTCCTCTCCCAATTGTTGAATGTGCCAAAAACCTGGGTATTGTTTTGAATTCCAGACTCTCCTGCTGCAGTCATGTCTCATTGATGCTCTCTAAAATCTATGGCACCCTTCGTAAATTGCGGCTACATGGCAGTCTGTTATCTTCGCCCATTCGAGCTAAACTCATCAAAACTCTTGTTGTTCCTCATTTTCTGTATGGCTCTTTGGTTTATATTTCCTTTGACTCCTCCTGCCGCCAGCGACTTAAAGTGGCATTTAATGACTGCATTAGGTTCATTTTTAATATGAGAAGGTCTGATCATGTGTCGGGTGTCCAAAATTCAATACTGGGTTGTGACCTCTTTCAATTCCTTGATCTCATGGCTCTACTTCTCTTGCATAAGGTCTTTTATTCCAAAAGTCCCTGCTACCTTGCTGAATTCCTCGTTCCTTTGCAATCCTTAAGATCCATCAAATTCCTGATTCCTGCTCACACTTCCCTATTTGGTAGTCGTTCCTTCTTTGTGTACACCCTTAGAATCTGGAATAATCTTCCAAATCACATTCAGAGAATGAGCTCAGCCACTGTATTCAAAAGACATGCATCTATTTTTCTATCTTCTTCTTCTCATTAGATTTCTTTATCTCTCTTTGCTTCACTGTATCTAATTCTTAATTTTCTTCCACTCTTATTCTTTCCTTAATTTTATTTTAATTATTTTATTTTAATTTTCACATTAATTTCAATTTTAATTTTAATTGTAATTTTTAAATTTAATTTTAAGTTTTTTTTATTAATCCTCTCTGTTAATGTTACTTTGTATGTACTCTAAAAGATGTAAATCTTGTGTACTGTCCGATAATAAATTATTATTATTATTATTATTAAAATACAATAAGCTATGTCGTTAGATCTACGGCGGCGTCGAACAAACGAATTCAGTGTGGCTCAATATATAGTGTTTCTAAGGAAAGATACATTTAGAAGAACATCTAAGATTCATGCTCTACAACGAACTCTACTGCCAATTTTTTATTAAAAACTTAGTAAAGTATTATTATCCCAAACCGCGAAAATGTTGGCTGCCACCACCAGTACCAACTACTAGCATTGGAGGCGTCTTTCTAATCTCTTTCCGAGATCCGCGTGCTGAACCTCAGGAGATCCCGAACCCGCATTTTTTCCTGTTTGAACCCATAACGTTTATCACACGCATTGCATCTTTAGTGATAGCAGACAGGAACCCCTGATCTATCCTGTACCACCTGCTTGGAATCCAAGCATACAAATGCCTCTGAAGGAATATAGCCGCGGCCACAAACTGCTCTGTGATGAAGTGCCTTCGGGTAGTTGTTGGCGTGGAACTTAGTGAGGCCAAGTTCGGGCGTTCGATACAAGCTTAAGCACGTCTGAAGCTTTTTCATATATGAAGGAGATATGTTGTACCATACTGGGCAGCCATAGGTCAAAATCGGTTTGATCAAGGCTTTATAGCAGATCACTTTGATCCGTGGGCCAAGGTGTCTGCTATAACAAAAAAACCTTTTTGTCATGTGGAAAGCCGTATACGTTATCAACAACCGTCGAGGGAGGTTGCTCTGGAAAGGCTATGTATTGAGGAGCTTGATTGTCACAAATTAACAGGTAAGCAACCGTGCAATGCAGATGTAATGAAAGAGTTGGAAATGATGAGGAGTTTGCACAATGATACGTAGAAACGTGTCGAAGTACTGTCTCATTACTTTTAAAACTTCAACCGATCTCCCACCCATCTCAGCGGACAAAATAAATCTAACAGTTAACTCTCTATGACGTGACAAACGGCACAAGGAATTGGGTGACTCTTGAGCTTAGAACTACCACTTAAAAAAACCAAAAAAATCATCTCAATGACTAGGATTTCTTAAGAGATGTAAATTTCCCCCTCCACCAACACATTTAATCAAATGGTGCAAAGCCGGCGTCCATTTCGATATTGTGTCTACATCGCTGCCCCCTTTCCTCAAACCCCAGAGCTAGAGCGCCCGGCTTATCCTCATATCCGGTTCTCCATCTTTCCGCTCACACAAACGTCTCGTTTATAGATAGAAAAATTTGGCTGTGGAAAAATCTCCCACAATCCGTTGTTCCGAAGTCGTAAAACACGCACTACTAGTAACAGGTAGTTATTTTTATTAGATTTTAGTTTCCTTTAAAATCGCATGGCCTGTTTCATTTAATTTTTAACGCTTTAGGTACATCGTTAAGGCTCTGCTCCTTTCTGAAAGATACGTACAGGGAAATTCTTTCAGAACTATTTTAAAACTCTAACATAATAACAAAATAACATGTAACAGCAAAAAAATGTCATTTTGCGCCACCTCTCATCATCTGATGTTGTTTAAAAGGATTTATATTAATTAAGGACCAAGATTTTACTGTTATATTAGTAACTTACAGGTTCTTTCATTTATTGAAGCAACCTTCCCTCTTTAAAGTGGCTCGGTTGAAATAAAAGTATTAAGAATGTGGAAATTCATAGCCTCTTTCACCATAACTCTTCTATATTAAAACCCCAGCCACAGATGGCACTAGAACAATATATGACAATCCAAGTGTAATTTAGATGCTCGCAACTAATCCTTTTACCTAAGATTCCCTGTGAATGGAGGTTGTTTCTGGGAGTTTCTGAGAAGCTGTTGCTTGAAGGCTGCGAGAGAAGAAAAAAGGAAGCCCCACTGCAAAGGCTATTTGGGTTGTGTTAACGTTGGGGCGGCTTTCCTTACAGATGGGACTTTGTTGTCTTCCCTCGAGGTTGTTTCCTCTCAGAATTTCTGCATTACTACAAAAATAATAAATAAATAAAAATGAAAGACAGAAAGCAAGAAACGCGACGAGCACTTTTTCGTGAAATTGTAATCTTTTAAGAAGGGTTAGGTACAAAATGAGTTTTATGTTTAACGGACAGTTTTTATACCGCTCGTTTAAGCTCCTCAAATATTCTTTACTTATTCTGAATTTAAATTTTTATATTAAAAATGACGTTTATAAAATAATATGTAGGTTAGCTTAGTTTTAATTAATTTTAGTTTATAAGGTTGAAAATCCGCAACAATCATTCATATTATCCCACTAAAGAAAGGGAGGCAATCAATCAACCGGAAAAGGTATTTATTTGAAACATAAATAAACAAAAAACTGAACAATTAACTTTAGTGTTGCGTATGTATAAATACTAGTACCGCCCGGTTGTTAAAACTCGACCACAAAATAATTGAATTTTATTTGAACAAAAATTAACACAATTATTATTCATTTAAGTAAATGTATTAATAGACATGTCGAATGATCTGACAACTACAAATAAAAATACATGGCCCTCAACCATTATTTATAAAAAGAATTAAAAATCAATTCCATGTGCATATACATATGCATACTTCTCCGGAGTTTTCCCTGACTCCTGGAAACTGGCCCATGTGCAGCCTATACCGAAAAAGGTGACTCCAGCGACCCCTCTAACTACCGCCCAATAGCAATCACTTCTATTCTATAGACAATAATAAACAGAAAACTTATGGAATATCTTGAACGCAACCAAATATTGGATGACAAGCAGTACGGCTTTAGATCGAAAAGATCTACTGGCGACCTCTTGTAATGCCTAACTGAGCACCTCTACCAAAACATTCATCGCTTTGGTAAATCCGGCCTGATTGCTCTCGATATCTCCAAGGCCTTTTATAGAGTATGGGACCCCGTCTATTGAGTAAACTCCAAGCTATTGGCATCGACTATCTTCTAAAGAATTGGATTGAGAGTTTCCTATCGATCGTTCAATCAAGGTAGTATTAGACGGCGTCGAATCTAATCCGCACTCCATCTCTGCAGGCGTTCCCCAGGGCTTAATTCTACCATCAGCTCTCTTCCTAGTTTTTATAAATGACCTGCTTTCAATCCCACCCAACTCACTTCACAGCTTTGCTGATGACAGTGCGTTACTCGTATAGCTTCGATAAAGCAAGACAAGCACGTGCTAGACCATGTCTGCTTGATCGTGAACTTATGTCCACTTCAATCAACAGGGATATAAATCTGATTCTAGATTGGGGCCACAAGAATCAAGTTGAATTCAACGCACGGAAAACAAAATACTGTCTCTTCTTTCTGCATCGATCTGCAGTGTTGTTGTTGTAATTCACATGTTACTTCTTTTCATTTTTACCCCTGTTAAAAACAACATATAAACGTGAAAGCTAAATTCTGCACACCTTTACGACTCCGACGTCCATAACCAGTTTGAACAAAATTGGTTTAGTCGGTCGGTTAATAAGTCTGTACAAAAAAGTGCTTGCGTATTAATATACACAATAGATAGGCAATAAATAACTGATCTTCATTTAAAAATGGATTCTACCACCGTTCACCGTTATACCAGCGTTAAAATTTGGATTATTTTGAAACTATGCCCCTATGGAAAAGAGTTATGGGTACACATCCTCTTCACAGCCTCTTCATTCACATTAGCCTCAGTCTCAAGATAATTAACAGAAGTATTGGAGCAAACACGCTCATAGAGCAAAGAATCACAAACAAGCAATGTAGAAGTGGCTAAGTGATCATCCAAGACCAAACGACTGATGAATCAAAAATGGAGTACAACCAGTGGCGTAGCTTAGATTTCTGCTACCCTGCTGAAGCCCTCGCACCGTCTCTAAAAAAATCGATTTTTTCTTTCATAAATGTCTTCATTTAGTCCTCAAGAAAATGTTTTTTTTAATTCCCTCAACTCTTATCGTAAACATTAACAAGATAATGTTATAACTTTTTGAGTTATGTAAGTGTAAAAACTTATTTTGATACTTTAAACACATTTAACTCGAAACATGATTTTTAACGTTGGAGTTGAACAGCCGCAATTTGGTGGTAATTGAGATCTCCGTTGATCTCCATATGCGGAACAAGCATGCATATGCGCCTAGTGCTTTATTTTTTCTGGAACTGACGTCTTCTTCTGCCCGCCATTTTCGGTAATAATATACAACTAACGGCCGTTATTAACGTTAAAATTGTTTCCGCCCTTCTTGTACTTTTTCATATATATTTACATTTACAGGTTAGTCTAGAATTTGCTTTATAACAAACCAGACGTTCTATTAAATCTGACGTTTTTATTTTTGAATTACTGCCCGGTCCGGATATATATTTATCATTTTGGTGCCGAAACTCGGGATCTAAGGACTGTGCGCAAATAAAGAAAGGATTGTACAATAAGTTTACCCTTTACGCGTGAAAATAAAAAATCAATAAACGATGGAAATAACGGCGGACGCTGGCGCTGCCTATCGTGGTCAGGTGACAGAATTAACGAAAGCCGCAAACAACTATTTAGCCACTCCGAAATCCAAATTAAATACCAACAACAACTCAAGACTTGATGAAATTCAGGAAGAACTTGTTTCCTTTATAAAGCGTCTTACTTCTGCCCAAGAGAACCTTAACACCACCGATCGTGATATAAGGGAAAAGGGTCTATTAAAGGCAGAAGAATGTGAGAAAATGGCAGACTACCAAGATCTTTCCATTAATACATTGTCGCGATTACAATGTCGATTAGAAAATTTACGAAAACGACAAGTGCCAACACTAGTACTCAAAACATTAAAACACCAAAAAGGAAGGATCAACGAAATTAGAACGTTTAAAGCTTAAAAAATTTTCCGAGTGGCTTCCATTGTGGCAATTTAGAGTTGCAGTTCACAAAAATTGTAGTTTAACCGGTGCTGAAAAGTTTCAATATTTGCAGACCGTCTCAATGGGATATGCCTATTAGTATTGCCGGCTTTAATGCAACGGAAGAATTTTACAATAGTGCAATTGCGCTTTTGCAAGAAGAATATGGCGATAATCAAAAATTGATCGACAATACATTTAATCACCTTATGTCCTTGTCTCTAGTGGCGAGTGAGACTGATGTGATTAGCTTCCGAGAATTATGTACCAGTAAAATATTACTGCATTGAATGTGCCATCAAATAAATTATTCTATCATGCTAAAAACGATTCTTTTAAAAGCTTTGACCAATAAACTAAAAGTTGGTTATTATCGTTACTAGTCCATTCAAAACGCGGAGGGGGGTGTTTCAAAATAACACCGTTAAGAAAATCAAACCCTAAAAGGTTTTTGAGGTCGCTGATCACGAAAATCGGGGTCCCGCGGTCCTAAAACATGGGCGTCATCCTTAAAAATGCAAAAAACGACATTTTTAGGGTTTTTTTTCGCGATTATGTCAATAATAATGAAAACTAATGCAATGAAATACACTTTTTTTTAATATTTACTTGCGAAGGTTGTTGTTTTGTACTAAATAAAGGCGAACTTTTGATAAGAGGTAATCCTAAAGGGTTGAAACCACCCCTAAATCGGCTAAAAATAGAAAAATTGTAAATTTTTTTTTTTTTAAGTTTATGCTTCAAATTCGATTGTGGGGGTACTGCCTGGGAAAAATAAATTATTTTCAACCCTTCAGGTTTGCTTTTTGCTTAAAAAATGGTTCAGCCAAAAATTTATTATTTTCAACCCTTAAGGCGATAAAACTACCCCTACATTAAAATTGTAATTGAAAAAAATGCAAATGCAATTTTTTAATATAAAGTTGATTTTTATAATTATAGAGGTAGTTTTAACCCTTTAAGGGATGAAAATAATTTATTTTTGCCTGACAGTATTGTCATTATTTTTGCCTGACAGACAATCGAATTTGAAGCATAAACTTGAAAAAAAAAAAAAAATTATTTTTACAAGTTTTCCTTTTTTAGCCGATTTAGGTAAAGGGTCCCAAGAGTCAAAATTTTTTCCCTAATCACCCTGTATCTTAGTGGATAGTGGAGATAGTCGCCCTCTGTAGAACATTTTTTTTCTCCAAACATATCCAGGAATCACCCCTGAAAATATTAGCCGCGTACTCCAACAAAGGATTTATTAAATTTCTGATGACCTTTACAAGTCGGGAATGATAGAATATGAGTATTTTAACTTATTAAAACGACAATATCTCAGAAATGGCAATTCCTACGAGAAAATGTATAATATATTTTTTTGTAGATAATCGCCTAATCTATAAACGTTGTAAACACAATTTTCTGATAAGACGTACGGTTTAGCATATATTTGCAAAAAACTGATATTTTGACTTTTTGACCTTGAATAAAAAAGTTTGCAGTCGTCCAATCGCGTGGAAGTCTCTACAGCTTATGTATAATAATGTTTTTAAGGGCTGTTTCAATTTTCAGCAACTTCCGAATTATCTTCCAGTCAAACCTCTAATTTGACTGGACTATACTGTTGCCCTTGTTTGCCGCGTTTTCTCCATTTTCTACGAGTTCATTTATCTGTTGCCCTTTATCACGCCGGACACTTCTCTTTACCTCCCGGTGTAATTGGAAGTATTCCCTTGAGGCGAATAGTTGCTACAACCAAGTGGTGGTCGCTTCAAGTGACTGATCCCCTGAAACTCCTGACATCCTCTAGAATAGTTCTCCATCTGTGGTTGACGGCCACGTGATCTATCTGATTTCGCGTTCTACCATCGGACGATACCCACTTCTCTTTGTGTATCTTCTTGTAAAGTAACCCAGTAGGACCGGTAAGCTTACAGAAGTACTGAAATCAGCACTTACTGGTAAGGGGTAGGCCTTACCACATCCTTTTACAGAAGTGCTTACTTTTACACACGATGTCATAGGAGGTAAGGCCTTACTTTAGTACTTTCCTTAGAGTACTTATAGAACTGCTCATATGTAAGGGGTATAGTAAGGCAGCAAACGGAACATTGCAAAAAGAGATATTCATGGGCGCCTGTGGATATGTGATCCGGTGTCGAAATGCTTTTATTTTTTTTTTTCATCTTTTACAAATGCCTTTTTTTTCCAAGCCCGAGAGTGGCTTTACCTAAGCAGTCCCCCAACTAAATTCTCCACTTCTCCAAAGCTGCTTGTCCTGCGTATCGAATGAGAGCCGGGCTATTGAGTATGCTAATGTCGCATTTTATGTCGACGAATATAATTGCCCGTTTTCTTTTTTTCTATAAAATTTATGAAAACTCCAGGAAAGCTCCCTTGAGTCATCGGGCAGATTCTCACTTGTTTGGGTATAATTCTGGACTACACCTTACCATCTGCCTTCTCTTGTAATGGGGTTTGTAAGGGCTCATCTAGCACCAAGAAAATAAGGGGTACCCCTTACCAGATGAGTACTTATTTCAGTGCTCCATCGGTAAGGCCTTCCTACAATTCCTACTGGGAAACTGCACCTACCATGAGTTGGTAGAAGCTACAAAAGTCAACGAAAAGCTCACCATTTTTATTGGTAACTTGGCTAAGGCCTTGCTTTCCAATTGTTTGTTCAAGGCCGGTGTTGTCACGGCCGATCTGTGCGTTTAAGTCAGCGATTAATAAAATGATGTCTCCTATTAGAATACAGCGAAAAACCTCATTCAGTCGCATATAGAACTGGTCTTTGATGTTATCTTCTGCGTCTTCAGTTGGAGCATAGCATTGGACTACCGGAGTACTTCTTAGTCTGGTACGCAGGCGCACGGTAATAATCCTCTCAGGAACTAATGACCAGCTAGGAGCTGAGGCTGGACCTGCCTTCGAGTATTACGCCAACGCCACTCCTGCGGCTTTCAGTTTCCATTCTCCCAGAATATAAGAAGGACTCACGGCCATCTGGCCTTGCTAAGTCCCATGATCTTGATTTTATATCGATTCATCTCGTTGAGGACTTCATCCCGCCGCCCCTCAGCAAGCAGTGTTCTCACATTCCATGATCCGATTCTTGTGGTTTTTCAAGATTCAGTGCGATTCAAATTTGAAGGCAAAATTCATTCTTTAATTAGAAAAAGAAATAGGTCTCCTGTAAGAAACAGTATTGATGACGCTTACCTTGGGTCAGTGTTGAAGGAAATAGTAAAAATAGAAGCAGAGAAGAGATGTCAGTGTCAGGACGTAAACATTAAATTGTTCTCTTTCTTGTCTTTATTATAATGTATTATTCGAAACTTACGTTTCTTTGAATATTGATTTTCTTTGTGGCTCACCTAAAATTAAACCTTATTTGTTTGCCCAAATTAGTCTTTGAGTTTGACACCTTTGGTCCAGGTATTGTAAAGTTAGTCTGAGAGCATTACTTAAAAAAGAGAACTGTTTAATACTCCGTAAACATATAATTTATTGTTAATAAAAATTCATTACTATCATTTAATTTGTTGTTGTTAAAAATTCATTGCTATCATTGTACACTATTGCTTAATTATTATTGTGAACCACATTCATAACTGTTAGCTTATACTTCTAGAGTGAAGATAGAGAATGACAAATTGGGAACCGGCACTTGCATTCCAGAGTTCATATACATAGATAACACATAAGTTGAATAAAGAAATTTTGAAACGTTAGCAGTGGCTTATATTTTCTTTCTTATTTTTTTTGGCTTCTTATATCGAACCAAAGGTGAAAAACCTCACCTTTTCAAGAACCAACATACCTTTTTTGCGCTGCAACGTTTTGCAAAAACTATTTGATCGACAGTGATCGGGGTTTGGATATAAGTTAAACATACCAATTCCAGAATTACATTTAAAAATAAAGGTATTTTCTTTTCTGAGCATAACTTTAATCTGAGGTTACGGTTTTTAGCAGTTTTCGGCTATTTTGCAATGCAACATGCAAATCCAATAACGAACAAAACATGTCCAACAATTTTTTCGCTTAGAAGCCTTCGTTAAAGTCCGTTGCATCACACCAGAAACAAAATTTATATGTCTAACAGCTCTAGCGCCTGTACTATTGGCTAAATAATAATGAAATCGATTAGAGTTCAATAAATGCGTAGATTAATTCTCGCCGAAACCAAGGAAAGGACCAGCCAGACAAAAATCTCGATAACTAAATTTGTCCCTAATTTACGGCAGCTTATGTTTCCGCGCCGGTGAGACAAATATGCCAGTCTTATTTGGGATTCAATTGAACCCAAACCAAATGAATGAACCTCGCCTTTAAAATAAAAGATATTATCCAGCGAATCAAGTATGAGACAGAAAAATTTACATTGGCACATCCTACAAAACCGCTAGCAAATCTCCTTACCTACCCGGAGAGGAAGTAGCACATCACCGGAGCCTTATTTTGAGGGTAAATCCAAATGGTTGGGGTAAATAGCACTAAAACAGGGTCTTGTCTGAGTGGGTGGTGATATCAGCTCACTTTGTGTTGACTGTGGATTATAGCTACGAAATTTGTTCTTGTTCCATCACTGGCGAAACTCCCCATAGCTTGACTGTACAAATACTTGCATAGGCATAATACGTATCCATGTCAAGGGAAAACAAGTTGCACCCCCACCGCGCCCTAGCATTAAGCCTCGTTCAATTTCTTCAAGTTGGATTGCGGATATTCCCCTCCCGGCCTGGATGTAGTCCCTACAAAATGCTCTACTGTTGCCGTGCCATTTGGCAAAGAGCTTCATTCTGTTTCTGGTTTGATTTTAGGATAATAAAAACCGGAGAAAGAAGTCCAAAACTGGAAAAAAGAACTGTACACAAGCCTGAAGGGGCCGTGAGGAAAGCACGAGTCCTTCACATGCCAGTGGAACATTTTATGCTAAGTCAGTTGAATGACATAAAAAGCTTCCCGCGTCATGCTGACGTAACCGTTTTTGTAGGTAATCAACAAACTAGCGAAGAACTTTAAGTTTTGAGTTTGTTGAACATAGTTCGATTAGTTCTATTTTTACGACTCCAGGCGAACTCGTGTTTTATCAGCTGGGAAAAAGACCGATTACACTCGAGCTGCTGGAAGGATAAACAATTAAAAAGTCACAGTCATCTACCCACCACTACACGTTTCTCAAAAGGAAATGAGCTGCTAATGTATATGCGTGTTGGTACGTTCGCATGAAATTCACGATAACTTGTGTTCACATGCGGAATATTTTAATCCCGCAAAATTATTCCGTATTGAGTTTACTTTTGCTGGTATGGCTTGACGCCTCCTCTGAGAGAGTAAACCGTGGCACATTTTGAAATAATAGTTTCGCTGCTAGCAACAACAGCTAGCAGGAATAGTGTTGACGATTGTTGAAAAGCCAGATGAAAGATTTCGTTTAATCGATTTTTATTTAATCCTATTTTATGTTATAGTAAAAACAAGAGATCAGATGGATATTTTATTTTTTTATTTAAAAAAAAAAAAAATTATTGGCTTCAATCACATTATTAATAGTTTCTTTATAATTTTATAAATGGCTGACTGGTTATGTCTTAGCTATATAGTTATTTATATGAGGAGCGACAGAACAAAACATGATAATTCCATAATGTGCAACTTTTCACAAAAGCTCAAAAACCTGTAAATTCTTTGCCTTTGTAAAATTTAAAAAATTACGAGTGCCAATAAATAACTAAGGGTAAAAACTAATATACATGTTTTTTTATTTCTATTTTATTTTTATTATTATGTAGTTATTTTTATGTAAAATATGGAAATATCATGTTCTAATCCGGTTTTGATGAAAATATCATGTTTTGAAAAAATCAGGTTAGGCAAAAACATTTTATGTTCTTGAATTCTTTATTAAATAATTAAAGTAAGAAGTAATTAGTTAATTACATTGTAATAATTCATAATAAATAAAAAAAAGTCATTGCACCTCACCAGGGGCTCTAATTACATCGATTTGTAGGTGCATCATAAAATGCACTAAAAAGGCACTAAAATTTACCTCACTTTTCCCTCCCACGGCCCCAAAACAGGTCGTAGGAGGCTCCAAGACCCCGCAAAATTTTCGTAACGGTACCTACTTACGTAACGGTAAAAAATACCAGAAAAATCCCCCTTGCCTCTAGGGGCCAGGGAGCTCCCCAAGGGTCTAAAAACAAAAAAAAAATATCATTAGGAATTTTATCATGTTTTGTTCCAATTTTGTTTATAGATTCTTTTAAACATGGAAATATCATGATCTGCATCAAACCTTCTATTTTAGAGGCTAATTACTACAGGAATAAACATGACTTTAACCACACCAGTCTAAAGGATGATGTAATTCATGGTATTTTGTCCAATGTCACACGTAACTTTTTTTTTTTTAATAAGTGGAATTATCATTTTTTGTTCCGTCGCTCCTCATATTTCTACTATGGTCCGTAGTCCGACATTTATTTGTATAAGCGTATCTACTATTTATATATTTGCTTTTGTACAGCACGTGTTGCCTACACAGCTTCACAGTATATTTGGGAGTTTAATTTGAGAAGAGAAGAGAAACAGGAAAGACTTATAACTAAAGATAAAAAGTAATTAACAGAGTATGCGCACAGCTCCACTTAAAGCTTCTAATTTAAATACGAGTTATAGTTAAATTCTATATATACATTACATATACAGTTCATAACTCTGTCTTGAGCTGTATTATTATTTATATTTTATATTTAAGTTCAGGTACCATACCCGGTACCTTATTCGGCTTTATTTATTTCAACAATTGAACATTCTTATATTAATTTAAATACTAATCAAGCATAGTGATATAACATAAAAAGTTATTAATCTACAGTACAAATAAATTTTGATCTCTTATTTATTTATTTATTTATTTTTTGTTAGTTGGGGGCTATTATTTTAACCTCTATAGTGGAGATTATTGTGGCAGGCGTAAAAGGCTGGTATGTATCCTTCCTCAGCCACACGTAAGATGTCTGATTCCGGATGTATCATGTTAAAAGGGGATAGGTAGGTTTGTCTCACAATCGGTGTATTATTTTGGAGTGAAATTCCTCTGATTAAAGCGTTAGGGTGCTCGCAGATCCCGTTTAGTCTTTTTTGCATCAGAGATAACATATACATTAAAATAGGGGTTATTTTGGCGGTTTCGTAAATTTTTTTGTTGGAAAACCATTTGTTGGGCTCACTCTTGTACAGTGTTGTATAGTGTCTAAGGATTTTTCTTTCAAGGATTTGTACTTCTCTAGCCGCAGTTGGGGAGCATGAACACCAAATAGGGAATGCGTAAGTTAATACTGGCCTAATAATTGTTTTGTACATGAGTGTTTTTGTTCTACTATAAAGCGCTTTTGAATTAATGAGCGGTCTTAGAGCAGCAGTAGCCTGCCTCATTTGTACCAGCTTTTGTCTTACATGAGGGTTCCATTTTAGACGATGATGGAATAATTGTCCAAGATACTTGATTGTCTCCCTTGGGGCTAATGTATTTTCGTTAACTTGTAGTTTTAATAATTTGGATTCTTTAGATGCATTTTTAGGGCCTTTGCCTGCAGGATTTCTTACACATATTAATTGGCACTTTCTATTATTTACTTCAATATTCCAATCTTTGAAGTAACTCAATATTGAGTTTACGTGCAATTGCAAACATTCTGTAGCAACTATAGGGGATTTATCTGTTGCCCAGACCAACGTATCGTCAGCATACTGTATGCATTTAGAACCAATACTATATACGTGTGGAAAGTCATGAATTGAGATATTAAACAATTTTGGTCCTAATATTGATCCCTGCGGGACTCCCGACCTGATGTTAAATCTCGGAGAAATAGAGTCGCCTAATTGGACCACTCCCATCCTATCTGAAAGAAAACTGTGTATAATTTTTGTAAGGTGGGGTGGGCAATCTAAGTTATTCAGTTTATAAATTAAACCGTCGAGCCATACCCGATCAAAAGCCTTTTTTAGATCAAGCGCACATAACACTGAACATTTACCAATCCTTAAATTCGTAATTATTTCATTTTGAAGCTATAATAATACGCGTGTTCTGTGGAGTGGCCTTTTTCGAAACCAAATTGATATTGTGGTACTATATTATTTGTTATACAAAATAACTCTAATTTTCTAAGTATAAGTTTTTCCAACATCTTACCTATATTAGAAAGTAATGAGATTGGTCTATAGTCTTCAACTTGCGCTGCAGATCCTTGTTTTGGAATAGGAAGGATCTTTGCGACTTTTCAGGCAGTAGGAAAGTAACTATTGTTTAAACAGTTATTAAATAAAGATGCCAGAAAAGTGTCTATGCCTTTTATAACTTTTCTAATGACAAAGTTAGGAATTTTGTCAATACCTGAGGATTTTTTATTTTTTAGCTCTTTACTAAGCTGTATTATCTCTTCGGGATTTGTGAAATATCTGTCTGAGGGCAAAGAGGCTCTATTATTGGTAGTGAATTGGGTAATGGTGGGGAGCATTGTTGAACTAAATGTGGATATTACTTCTTCAACTGTGTTTTTATGGGGATTATTGTCGTCTATTATTGTGTTAAAAGACTGCTCATAGTGAATTTTAAATATTCTTAGCTTTTCTTCTAGATCACTATAGCATTGACCGTTCATATACACATCGTTTATGGATGGATTCCGTCTAATGTGCTTTCTACCTGTAAGCCTATCTATTGCAGCGAATGCGTGGGGAGAGGGTTTAATTTTTAGTAGCTCCCGGGTGTACCAGTTATTAGCATCAATTCTGATTCTGTCCTTTATCATTTTAGATAAACACGAAATTCTTGAATGAAGCTGTGTGTATTCGGTATTCGTTCTATTTCCCGTTCTATGGAAAATTCTTTTAAGTGCCTGATTCCATTGTCGTCTGGTTCGGAATAGACTCAAGGTGCGTGAGGAGATAAAATTGTACTTGAAATTTTTTTTTAGATGAGTATTGGAATGCATGTGCATGCATTCCGTGAGAACTGAAGTAAATTTTGAGATCAATTGATCAATTTCTTGGTTAGTTAAATTAGAAGTTTGGTTTAATATTACCTCCTCCTGAAGCTTTACCTTTATATGTTGGATAAAATCTTTCCAGTCAGTGTTCCTGTAAGAAGTGATCCATGTCTGTTTTACTGTAGGTTCGAAATTTCCTATTCGAATTCCTAGGAGCACACCATAGTGATCAGACGGGAATGGGAAAGTTGTACATGTTGTACCGTTGTACGTTAGGCTAGACGATATCCAAAAAAGATCAAGATAAGAAGACCCCCTGGGGAATGTAGGAGAATTAGGGTAAATAACTTCTGAGTACATGAATGCTGAGGATTGAAACCAGTTATATAAAGTATTACCATTTGTGTTATTTACAGAGTCACCCAAGTTCCTATGCCTAGAGTTTAGGTCCCCTCCAATAATGAAATGGTCGTAGGCTCTAGCCAGACATTCGAGTCTATCAAGTTCAAGGTTCCAGCCATGCCTATTATTACAAGGTACGTATACTGCCCCAATTAGGATTTTTTTATTAACACCATCTGCTTTTACGTGCCAGCAGATCATGCTTATGGAAAATTGATTTGTGTCAAATGAGACTTGATCAAATGTGAGATTCTCTCTTATGGCAACAGCGGTGCCTCTACCATAGTCATTTCTAATTAATTTATACCCAGAGATGGTGGGTTTGTATTTTTTATTTAACCTCGTTTCAGTAATTAATGCTACATGAGGCCTCAGTCTTTGTAGTTCATATGATAGGGAAAATGCCTTGTCTTTAGAACAAAGCGAGTTCACGTTAATATTGACAACTTTTATTTGGAGCATTTCAGATTAGCAACGAAATTTAGATATTCATCAGCCTTATTGCTTCCATTCATCATTTTGTATTTCGGCCAGAAATCTGACAGTTTCTGTAAGAGAACCCCCAGTGAGACTCCAAACAGCCTATTCGCTTCAGCAGTGAATTCCCCAATAGCGTTCCCGTCACTATTGCCTTTTACGATTTGCGCAAACGATCTGTCATTTCGGATTAGGAAATCATTAACTTTGTTTAGCTTTTTTTCTTTTAAATTGCCGAGTAATTGTAAGTTTTCTTCTCTTCTTTTCTGATAAGCCAGAAAATTAGGACAGCCCTTAAAGTTGGCTGTGTGATTGCCACCGCAATTTGCACATTTGGGTGAACTTGGATTATTTTCCTCTTTTCTAGGGCAAAGATCTTTACAATCATTGCCACATCTGACGCACTTCGGGTTAGCGCTAATGTGTCCGAAGGCCTGACATCTATAACATTGTACAAAATTTCTCTTATGTGGTCTCTCAAATGTAACCACATGGTATAATACCGTCCTGATTTTAAGCAATTCTTTAGCAGGAGTCGTTGGTTCCAGTTTTATTATAAAAGAGCCAAGTTTCACCCCTTTTAAGTGAGGCTTTTTAGACACTAATGGTTTAATCCATTGAATTTTAAGATTATCATTTTGACTTGTGAGATCATTATACACCTCTGAATCAGTTACGCCTTTGGATAAACCTTTCATTACGAAAGTTTCCCCTTTCTCCCCCTTCGGGGTAAAGGAGAAAGCCTCCGCTTGTGAGTGTCTTATTGTGTCCAGAATGAAGGTGTGTAGTCTGGGATTGTCAATAAATATTTTACTCCTTGAGTAATTGATTCTCTGGACTTTGAAGTTAAATTCTTCTTTTTGTTTCGAGCACATTTCGAACAATAGTGTTGGTCTCACTTTGTTTATGAAAATCGGTGGGCACCAACTAATTTTGGGTTTACTATTACTGGTTGTGTTACTTTTTGTGTTAGTAGGGGATTCAGAGTTAGAGTCAATCTTACGTGTGTCTGCGGATTCTTCAGTCTTACCTAACAGGCTGTATTTGTTTTCATTGTTAACTTCATTTTTTTTTGTGTTATGGTTATGAGGACGTGCTCCATTCTTAACTACTTGAAAGCCCCCTAGTTCGCTATCTATAACTTCATGATTATTATAATTATTCCTATTATTGTTATTTTCTAAATTTTCGACATTCTTATCTACTAGGTTATTTTCACAGTGCTTAATTCTAACGTCGGAAATTATTGTGATTCTTCTGGGATCTGCTGCTGCCTCATCGTCGTTGCATGTATCCATATTATCATCTGCATGTTCCATTTTTCTATTTGCATCTACCGTTGCTGCAGCTTTATCGAGACAATGCGCTTTCGCATCTGTGGTGCTTTGTGTAGAGTTTTTTTTTGGCTCTACTTCTTTGTTAGAATTGACATCGCTGGGGCCCATGCGTTCCCCTTTTTGTGTCCAGTCATCGAGAGTTTTTAACAAAAAATTTTTATCTTTGGATAGTGCCTTCAGATTTACCTTAGTTTCTTCCGTGATTATGTTCTTTTTGCCACCCTTCAGATTTTTTATAGTTTCTTCAGAAGTTGGCTTCTTTCTACTTCCCCTCATATTTTTGGTTTTTTTTGCGAGGGACCCGGGGCGGCGTCCCCGCCTTCGTTCATTATTTCCAATACTCTTTTGGGTGACAATATCTCACCTTTCAAATTATTTAACTATGTTTCCAACCTTCACTTTAAAATTGTCACACTAGTTAGCTGCTAGAGCTTTACAAGAGAAAAAATCTACTTTTTTTTCACTGTTGTTCACTGAACTCGTTGTTTTTCACTGATCAGACAACCGTACTGGTCGGAGGACGTGAGAGAACTGATCAGGTGGATAGGAGACGGGACAATGAAGCTTGGTAGTTACAGGGTATTCTACAGCGGCGGAAGAGAGCACCACTTCATCCAGTATCTTTCAAGTAATATCCTATAGAGGTGCAAACTGTAAATCAGACCACTTTTCCTAGTTAATGCTTGATTCAAACATCGGCTCTTCACTCAAGCTAAAAGAACCCCGTTTTGTCCACCCAATGGTTATAGCGAAACTTGTACAAGGACGACCACCAGCATCACTTGATTCCATATTCCTTACGAATCTGAAACTTGAGCATCAAGGCAAGCGGTAGTTTGCCGAGTTCGTAAGGACAAATAACTAAAGCCTTATTTACGCCTAAACATGGGAAACAAGGTGTTTTTTATAAATTTATGCGATTTATCACGCGGTTACTTATCAATATAAGTAATTTTTCATTTGTAACCGACAACCAAAATATAAAGAATTTATTATTCCAAAAGTTTTTTTTCCCTATCATTTATCGTTTTCAAGAGGGTGGATTACTATTTTATTCACAACACCCTCGACATGGATATCAAATGAAAGCGTATCATGTAAGTAAAACACAATAAGGGATATAGTATACTGAATATATAGTCCATTCAAAACGCGCGTTATGGTGTTCCAAAATAACACCGTTAAGAACCGCGGTCCTAAAACATGGGCGTCGCCTCTAAAAATGCAAAAAACACCCCTTTTTAGGGGGTTTTCGCGATTATTTCAATAATAACGAAAACGAATGCGATGAAATGCACTTTTTTTAATATTTATTTGCGAAGGTGGTTGATTTGTACTAAATTAAGGCGAACTTTATGATAAGGGGTAGTCCTAAAGGGTTGAAACTACCCCTAAATCGGCTAAAAATAGAAAAAATTGTAAAACTTTTTTTAAGTTTATGTTTCAAATTCGATTGTGAGCGTAACGTCAGGCAAAAATAAATTATTTTCAACCCTTAAGGGATTAAAACTACCCCTACTATAATAAAAACAACTTTATATAAAAAAAATTGCAAACATTTTTTTTTCGCTTTTTGTTTGAAATTTGGTTCAAAAGGTATTATCAGTAAAAAAAATAATTTTTTCAACCCTTATGAGGGTAAAACTACCCCTACATATATTTTTTATTTTTTTCTCTTTAGGGGTGGTTTAACCTCTGTACAAAGTGGTTTATAGTGAAATTTTCCAAATGTTTTAATGATTAAAAATGGAAAATAAAATTTAAATGCAAAACAATAAATTTTAATTTGTTTCAATTACAATTTTAATGTAGGGGTAGTTTTACCCCCTTAAGGGTTGAAAAAAATATTTTTTTTGCTGATAATACTTATTGAACCAAATTTCAAACAAAAAGCAAAAAAAAAATTTTTGGCAATTTTTTTTTATATAAAGTTGTTTTTATTATAGTAGGGGTAGTTTTAACCCCTTAAGGGTTGAAAATTAATTTATTTTTGCCTGACATTACGCCCACAATCGAATTTGAAACATAAACTTAAAAAAAAAGTTTTACAATTTTTTCTATTTTTAGCCGATTTAGGGGTAGTTTCAACCCTTTAGGACTACCCCTTATCATAAAGTTCGCCTTAATTTAGTACAAATCAACCACCTTGGCAAATAAATATTAAAAAAGTGCATTTCATCGCATTCGTTTTCGTTATTATTGAAATAATCGCGAAAACCCCCTAAAAAGGGTTGACGCCCATGTTTTAGGACCGCGGGACCCCGATTTTCGTGATCAGCGACCCCAAAAACCTTAAGGGGTCGATTTTCTTAACGGTGTTATTTTGGAATACCCTCCCCCCCCCGCGTTTTGAATGGACTAATATGGTTAGATCCAAGGCGATCATCTCAAGACGGCGGATTACCATTTTCTTCACAACCCCCTCGACATAGTTATCAAATGAAAGGGTATCATAAGTACCAGACAATAAGCAATATAGTATACTCAATATATCGTTAGATCCACGGCGGTAATGGCAAGAGGGCGTATTACCATTTTATTCACAACCCCTCTACCTGGGTATTAAATGAAAGGGTATCAGAAGTGGAACACAATAAGCGATATAGTATACTTAACTTCTAATTCTTATTTTGTATTAAAACAAAAAAGAGTGATATGCCACCAAAAAAACATTAAAATGTGAATTAGAAGTTCGTGGGCTCGGAAGTTATTTTGTTGGCAGTTTAAAGCACACTTATAACAAAAAGAAGTGATATGGATTAGTCAAGAGGAATCGTTAATAGCATGAAATAAATAAACACGTGCGTTTACGAACGAATTCAAAGGAATTTTACAACTGCCAATTTTTTTTAAAACTCAATACATTATGTATTATTAACCGTGAGAAAGTTGTTTGGCGAGTTCGTTGTATAGCATGAATTTTTGCTGTCCTTCCAAATGTAACAAATTTTATTAGAAACACCATAGACTGAGCCACACTGTTTAATTATAATGTAATAATCACACGTGTTTAATTATAATGTAATAATCACATGTTTCAGCATTTCTCAAAATCCAATTCCCAAATTTGTGAAACTACCTAAACTTGCCACAACCTCATCATTTAAGATTTGTTTTTGATCGGTTGAGAACTTTTTTGCACCAACCTAAATGGACGAACAAACTTAACGAACGTTCGTTGTATCCTAAAATTCACTTCTCTGGTACGTGTCAATGTATAGACTCAGTTTCTGCTTCAAAACTTGCAAATTATTGACCAGCAATATACGCAGCACATTTGTTTACCATATTCAATTAAAAAATGGGTTGGGTTAGATATGGCTGAGCTGTTGGTTTAAGCTTATACATTTAGGCCAAAAGGATAGGCCTATTGTGATGCCATAGTGATCCCACTTTAAACCTGATGTTAAAGTTTCGTTTCTTCATCCCGAGGTAGTAATAAATCTTCCAAGTTGCGGGATCCCAATCTTCGACATTTCCGCAAGCGTGCTTAGAAAGTTAGGCGGGTGTCATGCATCCCTATTAAGTAGTGGACCGAGCTGTCGCGAGCTGTCGGTCTCATGGACCGAGCTGTCGCTCAAGATCGAACTCACCATCCTGGCAGTAAGCATTTGGTTGATAAGAGACAACAGCGATGCCTCAATCCCATGTTCTGTCAAGCCCAGCGTAAATGATCCACTGAAATAAAGAACCTCCTGCCTACACCGCAACTTTTTGCCCGCCACACAAGACTAGCCAATTCGGATCACCTCCACACACTACAGCCCTCCTCTTCGCGCACATCACGATTTAGTAGTTCGTTTATAAATAGAACAACTCGACTGTGGAACTGTCTTCCACAGTCGGTGTTGCCGAGCTCATATAACATCTTTGGGTTCAAACGCACTATGCTGTCAGAGCCTGGTGATTTATAGAACTGGAAGGTGTTAATTATCTATCTCAAATGTATTACTATCGGAAAGCGGGTACCCATAAGTACATTCTCTGCTTGAGGCGAGAAACACAATTGGAGCTTTTCTGCCAGCTTGAGCTTTTCGCATATGGAGCACCAGGCATCTGCTAAACAATAACAGCTTCAGATTTTCGGTCAGCCGAAATGCCCCTCGTGCTTTACGAAATTTAAAATTTTGACCTGGCTGCTGTCATTACCTTCTTCTTTATCTATGCTTCGAGTCGAGTGTTGTCTGCAAAAGTTAATATTTTAGGATTGTGTTGTCATTTAAAATAGAAAAAAAGCTAATAGAACTCGTGAAAGAGAGGTCCTTACGCCTAAAGAAATTGCTAATACTATATATAAACTTTAATACTTTGTTTGACAATTCCGAAGGAAACCAAGCTGTTTATTGTCAAGCCCCAATTGTGTCTTTGCCGAGTTTTTAGGTAGCGCGAACATTACAAGCCAGCCGAAAAGCTGGCAGAAAAGTACCAATTGTGTTTCTCGCCTGAGTCAGTCGCCATTTTCTTTGCGGCTGAGTCTGTGGTCTGAGAAGGATTGTTCCTTCAAAACCTTCCAGACTACTATTTGGTCGTAGTGGCAGTCTGAGACAAGAGTCTTCTTCAGAACTTCTTCTCTGTTTTTGGAGTGTAACCCTGTTACTCTGCTCCGTTTTGGTAACCTTCCAGTTAAGTTCCGTAAGTTTTACGCTATCTTTATACCATCCAGCATCAAGGCTTGACGGGGAGGTCCTGGGTTTTTGTCAGCACCTCCATAACCATCTTACTCAGGGCGAGTTGTACCCATCGCATTGGTGTTTGGGGATTTTACCATTTTCGTCGTTTTTGTCCCGGGCGCCGATTCTTTTACGATCCCTCGCTACTTCTGCGAAAGATATCGACTGCTGCAAAGCTGTATAAAAAATCAGACGAGGTTAAAGTAGCGGTTTTCCTTAATGCCGTTGGTCCAGATGCAGTAGAAATTGACAACTCCTTCAACGACCACGACCACCGACGACCAAAGAAAAAAATACAAGGAGGTGACAAAAGCATTTGATGAATTTTGTCGCCCTAAAAAAACGAAGCATTTGAGAGCTTTATATTCCACAACCGGAAGCAAGAACCAGGAGAAACTTTCGATAATTTCCTGATGACTAGGAAAAAATTGGTTCGCAACTGTGGATTCTGGGAACAAGAATCGTGCACTTTGAGAGATCGTATAATATTGGCAACGAATGACAAGCAACTCCAAAAAAGGTTATTGGAAGTGGACAACTTGGACTTGTCAAGGGCAATACAGATGGCACTTGGTGCTGAGGTATCAAACTCACAAGTTCACAGGCTGCAAATAGGAGCGTCTACGTCCTCATCTATAAATGCGGTGACTAAATCTCCGCAGCTAAGTTCTAACAATAAATATAAGAAAACTAACAATACTAATAAAAATAATTTTAGGAAAAATTACGGTAGTAAGAGCAGCCAGGATGGTCGTAAGAAAATAATTGATTGTACCTTTTCTGCACAAAAATACGAAATTAGGAAGTGTCCAGTACAGCTTGTAATGCAACATGCAACAGATGTGGTCGCAAAAATCATTACGCGATTGTTTGTAAAACTAAAATTAATCAAGTAAGTGAACTACGTACAATAATAGAAATAGCAATATTGAGTCGCTTTATATTGATGTAGTAAATAATTACGGTACTAAGAATAAATCGTGGTATGAATTAATAAAAGTAGAAGACCAATTGATTAACTTTAAATTAGACACAGGCGCAGACGTGATTGTTTTGCCGTTACATATGATAAAGAACATAAAAAACTTATGCATTACAGACGCAAAAACAAGAGTTTATCAATACGAAGGCATAGTTTTAAAAACAGTAGGAGTAGTTAATTTAAAATGTATAGTACGGAACATAGTAAAAGAGATTGAATTTGTAGTAAGTGAAGTTAGATCAGTGCCTTTACTAGAACTTTAAACTTGTGAAGAATTAAATTTAGTGAAGCGTGTAAATAGCTTGTGCGAAACCATGAGTCGAGAACAATTTATAGAAAAAAATAGGGATCTTTTCGAGGGTCTGGGTACTTTTGTAAAAAAATTCATATTGAATTGAAAAATAATGTAGTACCAGTTGCTAAACCGGCACGTAGAATTTCATTAGCTATAAAGGACGCAGTAGTCCAAGAATTAAAAAGGTTAGAACATTTAGGAATAATAGAAAAAGCTGACGGATATGCCGAATGGATCTCGAATGTTGTGATAGTGGAAAAGCGAAATAGAAAAATTCGACTTTGCTTAGATCCCAGGAATTTAAACATAACTATTGTTCAGTCTTAGTTTCCCTAAAAAAATATATATAAATTAGCAAATAATAAAATAGATATTTCCAAACATACTTACCTTACAATAGTTCCCGTGTCCCTCTAGTCAAACATAAACCGCCGGCAGTATCCATCCTAAAAATAAAAACAAATCACCACAAAGAAATAATTCTTATAGAAAAATACTAACCTGACAACACCAAGAAAGACCAAATCCAGCGCTCCACCGCAACATAACGCCTAGACTCCCATTAAAACCCTAAAAAGAAAAAATAATAATTAAATTAAAAGATATATATAAAAATAATTACAAAAACCTACCGAGCCGACAGAATTGACAGCCAATTGTCAACACTGACGCACACATAGGAAACACGATCCACAACAAGTTCTGAAGCTCCCCACCAAGCTCCGCTAAGGAAACACGATATTCGGAGTAGGACAAGCCGAAGTTGGGACAGCTGAGACCATGGTGGAAACAGTTCTAGTGGTTCCATCACACAACTATACGATGGATGTAACAGCGTTAGTATTCAAGAATTTAACCAATCCATTGCCATCTCAACCTATCACGTCAACCCAGTGGAATCATGTACAAGGGCTCAAGCTGGCTGATCCTACATTTAATCTTCCAGGCCGCATCGACGTCATTCTTGGTGCAGATATTTATGAATCACTCCTCCTACCCGACATTCGCAGAGGTCTGAAAGGTCAACCTACCGCGCAAAATACGATCCTTGGCTGGATATTAAGTGGAGAAGCATCTAAAGAAGACAGCAACTCGACCCCGATCAACTCTTTTACATCAATATTGTCTTTAACCAGTTTCAGTCAACAAACCCAGAAATTTCAATGTGTTGAAGAAGTCCCCACAACAGCAGAACTCAGACGTGAACAACAGGGCATTCCACTCACGGACAGTCCGTCCAACATCAGAAATCGGCTAACGTCTACACACAAGCCAGGATTTAGTCAGCAATTAGTTCGCCAGAAGCATATCGAGGCTGCTCCTGTTCATCCTCAATCAAAACTCTACTCAACACCAAAGAATAGTCCCACGCAGAATTCAACGCCCACAACGGAAACCAGTGCAAAGAATCCGCTCCGTAAGCCAAAACCTATTCGTACACCTCTCAGTAGCGGAATCCTAAGAAAGCCAAAGTGTTTGCCAGATTTAGTGTCACCAGTGGTCAGCAAAGTTTCGTCTAGTACTAAACCCCCCGGCAACGGCATCAACAACAACAGCAGCAAGGTTGTCAGCAGGAACTTCGCCACTACTAAAGGAACTCCGAAAGCCTCTCCGATTCTGAAGAGACCCTCATCACATCGCAGTCTCAACTCCGTAGCAGTCTCTCGCAAAACGCTAGGCACTTCGGGATCAAAAAACCCTCCAGCCGCAGGACAGCCAATCACATCTGGGCATCATTCGCCACTGAAATCTTCTACATCGGTATCAAGACTGGATGGAATCAGCTTAAAGACGAAGTCAAGAACAAACAGATCCAAAGATAAATTGAACCAAAATTGTAAATCGTCCAAACATAAATCTGATCGGGGCTCGAAGGAGCGCATCACGGACAGGGTCGTGGATTCTATTGCAGTACGAAAACCTAGGAAGAAAAACACTCTAATCGACCAACGAGATGTAACTTATCACCCAGCGGCTGAAAGGAATTTAACCGAGATTAACCTTTATCCACAAAGAGATGCAACGAAGCAGCAGCAGCAACAGTCTATGATGCAAGAACTACAAACTCACTCAGAACGATTAACACTAGTAAATATGTCCCTTGAAGCCCAAATCGTTGAATTATCAAAATGCCATTCAGAGATGTCACAACTACGCGACGACCCCCTTTTTTCAGCCAATGAGGAACACCAACAGGACTCTCAACGGCTGCATAGCTCAGCATCAGCATCAAAAACGCTTCCAAATAATCATGAAGCTGATGGAACTCCATGCGTTACTCCGGATTGGAATAAACATTCATCAAGTATTGAAATATCTGTCGCCTGTCTGCAGGACAAATCCATTGAAGAAACCCACTATTCGACAACACGTCAAGAACTGGCCGTCCTCCAGTCGCTTCTTACTGAACTTCGATTATACAATGAACCTTTTCTAGAGAAGAAAGATGTCCCTTTTCAATCACTGTGTCGTCCAACTGAGAAACTCGAAGACTCTCGCCCTCAAATAGGTACACTACAAGAGTTACCATTTCGGAAATCTAGCCAAACTATCGATACTGGAACAACGGAACGTGAACGAAAACTTTTAAATATACTAAAAAACGCGAAGAAAGAACATCAAAGTCTATTCATTAAGCAAGAAGAATTGAACTCAGAACTAAATGAACTCCGCCAAGCCTTAGAGAAGTCGACCCATGAAATCGCAAGACTCCGTGAACGAACTATCTTTCTAAACTCGACCACTGATGCCGTTAATGTAGAACGGAAGCAGATCGAGTCTCAGCTAGTACAAGACAAGTACAAAGTCTCAAGAAATAACGCAAAGTATGCACTATCTGACTTTGAGTACCAATATGAAACCCTCCAAGTATCAACAGATCCAGGACAGTACAAACGAATTGCAGGATCAATGCAAATGCCACCTACCCCACGGAAAAAAATCACCCTGGACGAATATCGAATACGCCTCAACCAACCACCGCCCCATGTAATAGTGGAACCCGCCTTATGGGAGAAAATTAAGGCCCTTCCACTACCATGGACAAGAATTATGACCGCCAAAAAATCCTACCGCACCCAGTTCGAAGGGAAAATCCTACGATTTACCCTAAACAAGGAAAAAACGTGCAGGGTGGTACTTCACCCCCAGGGAAACCCCTCCAGCAGGGGCACTCCACCAACGGACTGAAAAAGAAGCAAAAAAAAACAACAAACCAAAGAACTGAATTTTAAATCAACCAAATGAATTCAAACTTGTTGTTTATTAAATAAAATTCAACCAAGATCAGGTGAATTGTGTATTTTATTAAATAACATCAAAAAATATATATCAAATATAAAAAATAAAAAAAAAATCCATCAATAGTCTTCTATTGAAGCAAACGCTTCAAGGCCCCGGAGGATGTTCAGTCTTAGTTTCCCTAAAAAAATATATATAAATTAGCAAATAATAAAATAGATATTTCCAAACATACTTACCTTACAATAGTTCCCGTGTCCCTCTAGTCAAACATAAACCGCCGGCAGTATCCATCCTAAAAATAAAAACAAATCACCACAAAGAAATAATTCTTATAGAAAAATACTAACCTGACAACACCAAGAAAGACCAAATCCAGCGCTCCACCGCAACATAACGCCTAGACTCCCATTAAAACCCTAAAAAGAAAAAATAATAATTAAATTAAAAGATATATATAAAAATAATTACAAAAACCTACCGAGCCGACAGAATTGACAGCCAATTGTCAACACTGACGCACACATAGGAAACACGATCCACAACAAGTTCTGAAGCTCCCCACCAAGCTCCGCTAAGGAAACACGATCCACAACAAGTTCTAAAGCTCCCCACCAGGTCCCACTGACGCATTACAGTGGAGCAAATAAATACCGGAGCGCGTTGCCCAAAAGCTTCAGATCACTCTTGATCTTCTATACGCTTGTGAGGTAGAAATCGAAGCGATCTCAACTCGGTCACATTAGACGTTTTGAAGCTAATGTGAATTTCTGATTATATTAGCTGTATTGGGCTAATATAAATTCTAAATCTCTTGTTATATTAGCTGTACTGGGCTAATATAAATTCTTGGTTGCATTAGCTGCCCTGAAGCTAATGCAAATATCTTTATTAACGCCATTTAACTTTCAGCAAAGTTCCGCACCACCATTGTCAGGGAGATCTACCATCGTGACCACGCAAAGTTCTAGGAGTACCAAATACCCGGAGAAAGCTTGTTACCAACAAAGGTTCTACAGTCGAGACCATCCACACGTAGAGGAAAACTTTGAAGCAGGAGAAAAGCTGTGTATAAAGGTTGTACAATTAAAATCGAAAAATTGGATTAAAACAATAAATTTTAGTTAATAAGCAGATTGTAATAATTGAAATAAATTGTTCAGTATTGAGTGAACCCTTGCAGTCTTTTATCTCTAACGTCGCATTTATTCACTGAGTTTGTTATAAAGAGGCTATCGGAGCCCTAAACACTATAAAGCCGTCAAACTCCCCAATTCCCACTTTCGAAGAAATAACTACTAAATAAGCGAATAAAACATGGTTGATTTAAAAGACGGCTATTGGCAGGTTGAGCTTGATGAACATTCGAGCGAGATATGTACTTTTAGTACTCCAAATGGCACATATAGATTTAAAAGTTTACCGTTTGGAATCAAAACAGCTCCTGAAGTATTTCAAAAATAGAATGAGAATAATTTTAAAGATATTCAAGGAGTTTTTGTGTATCTTGACGACATACTCGTTTCTGGCCATACAGAGAAAGAACATGATGAAATTATTGAAAAAGTTATTAAAAGGGCAAGGGAAATAAACATGAAGTTTAACAAAGATAAACTCCAATATAAAGTTAAATCAGTAAAATTTCTGGGACATATTTTGTCTGAAAATGGCCTACAGCGAATGATGTTGAGACTCTTAAACTATCAAATAGAACTCAGACCATGGTACAATAATACAATAATATTGAGTGGCATGACATTCTCCAGGAAAGTTTATGTTGCGAACTACTTTCAAGAAATTTTGATAAAGATAACGTGCAGACTGATATTCCTGATTTATATGAAGTTGTTCACACTATAAATGTAGGAATTGAAAGGAAAAAACAGTTACATGCAGAAATAGATAACGATCCAATTCTGAAAGAATTGAAAAAAATTCTGGAAGAAGGTTGGCCAAGCAATAGAGCCAAATTGAAAGAAGAAATAAAATACTTTTGGAAATTAAGAAATGATTTAGTATTATCAGACGGAATTATATTTTTTAATGATAGAATTCTTATTCCCAGTTCAATGAGACCCGAAATAATGAACTTGCTGCACAAACCACATCTAGGAATCAGTAAAACGAAGAGTAGACCTCGTTCGTCAGTTTATTGGCCAGGCATAGACCAAGCTATAGAGGATAGAATAGGTCGTTGCGAAATATGTCAACAATATAGAAATTGTAATGTAAGGGAGCCATACATATTCCATGATGTACCAGACATTCCCTTTAACAAAATTGGAATGGATATTTGTGAACTAGCAGGGCAAAGTTTTTTAGTGGTTACCGACTATTTATCAAAATATTTAGATATTATTCCCATAAAATACAAAACATCTTCGGAAATTATAACTAAACTGAAAAATCTATTCTTGATTCATGGTACCCCCAAGACTATTGTTGCTGATAACATTCTTTTTGGATCACACGAATTTAAAAAAAATTGTAACAAGTATGACGAGGAAATAGTCACAACCAGTCCACGCTATCCACCACCCAACGGCTCGCAGAAAGGTCGGTCCAAACTGCAAAGCGATTAATCCAGCAAAGTAAAGATGCAGGTGAGGAATTATGGGAATGTTTATTAGAGTATCGAAATACCTTTGTTTTAAATAGCAATAAGGCACCTATAGAAATTTTAATGGGGCGTAAGGTGCGAACATTGTTACTTATTAAAAATTATGTATTGAAAACTAAAGAAAGTAAACTAGGTAAAAATCTGATAGAAAAAATAATGACAAATATAAACCAAGGGTAAAGATGAATTGCAAATGGGCCAACAAAATTGGATTAAAGATAGAAAGTGGTGGATTAAAGGAGAGGTAAAGGCAGTAATCGGAAAATCTGCAATGGCTTTATATCCAAGATAAAACCTTTATAATTGCACTGAATATGCCCCAATATAAATGGCAACACTTCTATTCTATGCGAATTTCATTGGTACGTGCCTGTAGCGAGCTGAAATTGGAAAAGAAAATTTTTTACTTAGGCGTACTCCATGGTACAATAATAGTATTATTGTACCATGGGCGTACCCGTGCCTCTCTCGGGTGCCGCACAGGCCTGTGTTTGGCTGGGTTCATGTTTGCAGAACTGACTTAGATCTAAGTAGCAGCAAAGCGTTCATAAGCATCGCAGCTAAATTTTCCAAGTCACTTTTTTTTATAACTGCAAAAACTTACACTGCGCAGTCAGAACGGCAATCATGAAACCGGCCTTTGTTTCCGGTGCTGCGTGCCTGTTGCAGGCTATGGGCGGACGAGTTTCAACTATACTCGGAGTATGTTGTAAATCAAGGCAAGCGGTAGTTTGCCGAGTTTGTAAGGGCAAACAGCTAAAGCCTTATTTACGCCTAAACATGGAAAAGAAGGTGTTTTTTTTTATAAAATTATGCGATTTATCACCTTTTTATAAGCAATATAAGTAATTTTTCATTTGTAACCGATAACCACAATGTAAATAATTTATTATTCCATTAGTTTTTTTTCTATCATTCTTCGTTTTCTTTATTTTTACATTTTTTACATTTCGAAACGTGTTCAGGATCCACCTAAAAATCAATAAAAGAAAACATTAATAAGAGTCATCACAATAAATACACTCACCTGTTTGGCAGCTATCACAAATGGTTCAACCTAAAATTTAATAAGTAAAATTAGAAATTAATATCTTATCAGATACAGTAGACAAATAAATGTAAATATGAACAATTTGGTAAACAAACACATAACCTCACATTTGACATAAACAACACTTAAATGTAAACATTAAAGATAAACATTAACTTAAAGAAACTCACATCACGATTATAATGTTAGTTATTTCAAAGTATTTCCAAGTACTATAAAATAAGATTAAATCAATTATACTATTTAAACTTACCCTTACAAAACACTTATTTGCAGCATCCATCACATCACTATACACAACAAATTTGACAGCTGTCAATCGTGCGCTTTACCAATTTCAAAAAGCTCTCGATCGAAAATACTCTTAAAAGCTGCCAAAAAGAGCAAATGGTGGATGGAGCAAATAAGAAAATTATAAATGGAAGTTTTCGAGTTAACGGTCAAGTTAAAGAAGTCACGTAGGCATTTATATAAATTCCAGAAAATACTTTGAAAAAGCTCTCACTGTTCTTTTGATAGTAATACACGCGCGAGCTTTGATTTCTTCTTTGATTTTTTCCTTGAATTTTTTGATTTTTGAAATTTTGAGTTTGTACTTTGAATTTATAAGATACAATTATTATTTGTAGTTATAATAAATAGTGTTTGTTTTTAAATAAATCGAGTTTGTGATTTATTGAGATCTCTCAAACACCGTAGTTCCGGGTGGTGGAAAAACGGTTTTTCATAAAAAAACAATTTCGCATGAACAAAACGAACTTTTTCTTCTCCTTCAGTCTAAAAAAGTGGGTACTCAAAACTATTCTTCAGATGGCGTTATAAGCTATTTTAATTGCTCAATAAATGAGATGGTGCTACTAGTTAGTCGAAAACTGTTTACTCGCACTATTAATGCCAGTTGGCATTATTCAATTAAAAGGGTATTATAAGTAGAATACCATAAGCGATATAGTATACTCAATATATGGTTAGATCCAGGGCGGTCATTTCAAGAGGGCGGATTACCATTTTCTTCACAGCCCCTTCGACATGGGTATCAAATGAAATGGAATGATAAGTATAATACAATAAACAATATAGTATACTCAAAAAATATTTAGATCCACCGCGGCCATCTCAAGAGGACGCATTACCATTTTCTTCACAACCCCTTCGACATGGGTATCAAATGAAAGGGAATGATAAGAAGAATACAATAAGCAATATAGTATACACAATAAATAGTTAGATCCACCACACATATCTCTAGAGGGCGGATTACTACTTCTTCACCACCCCCTCAACATGGGTATCAATTGAAAGGGTATCATAAGTAGAATACCATAAGCGATATAGTATACTCAATATATGCTTAGATCCAGGGATGTTATGGAGCTCCGTAACCGTAACCGAAACTATCGGATATCCGAAATAAAAATCTATCCGAAACCGTAACCGAAACCGATATAAAAGTTTCGAATAATTTCGGATAGGGACAGTGTCTAAATGAGACACGTTATGACATGTAAGGGTATGATAAGTAAAATACAATAAGCTATGTCGTAAAATCCATGGCGGTCGTCTCAAAGAAGGCGGATTACCATTTCTTCACCACCCCCCAACATGGGTGTCAATTGAAATGGTATCATAAGTAGATTACCATAAGCGATATAGTATACTCAATATATGCTTAGATCCAGGGATGTTATGGAGCTCCGTAACCGTAACCGAAACTATCGGATATCCGAAATAAAAATCTATCCGAAACCGTAACCGAAACCGATATAAAAGTTTCGAATAATTTCGGATAGGGACAGTGTCTAAATGAGACACGTTATGACATGTTTTACACCGACCGAGCCGACATACCCGCCCAGTGATTGTTAGACCAAATGTTAACCTAGAAATAAAGTCAAATCATTACCTATTTGTATTTAGCTTTTTCAATTCCTTAAAAATATCCGAATATTACGAATGTCCGTAACTGAAACTATCCGAAACTGTCGGATAATCCGAAATAATTTCATATCCGTAACCGTAGCCGAAACCGGAATAATATTATTCATTTATCCGTATCCATATCCAGATCCGAAATTACATATCCATATGGCGGTCATCTCAAGAGGGCGGATTACCATTTTCTTCACCACTCCCTCGACAAAGATATCAAATGAAAGGGTATGATAAGTAGAATACCATAAGCGATATAGTATACTTAACCCTTGTGTTACACACTATCAAAAAATTACGTACTTTACACACTGGGTCAATTTGACCCCAACGAGACAAATGTTAGTAACTTTTGTATTTGTTTACATAACGGGTTGTAAAAAATTACACATATATTTTGAACCTTTCTGAAGAGTACTGCATGGTTGTTAACGTCAATTGTTATTGTTTAATAAACAAAAAAAATTATCAAAAAAAACACAACTGACTAACTTTCTCCGCATGGGCCTTTAGTTTGAAACTTCCCCTAAATGCCAGTGACGCTACAGGCCCTAATTCTAACGGTTTGTTCGAGAAAAATCGTCTCGAACAAACCGTGGGGTCAATTTGACCCAGTGTGTAAAATAAGGGTTAATATATGGTTAGATCCATGGCGGCCGACTCAAGAGCGCGGATTACCATTTCTTCACCACCTCTCTACATGGATATCAATTAAAGGGGTATCACAAGTAGAATACCATAAGCGATATATAGTATACTCAATATCTCGTTAGATCCAGGGCGATCATCTCAAGAGGGCGGATTACCATTTTCTTCACAACCCTCTCGACATGGGTATCAAATGAAATGGAATGATAAGTAGAATCCAATAAGCAATATAGTGTAATCAATATATCACGACGCACATCTCAAGGGGTAGGATTACCATTTTCTTCACAACCCCCTTGGCATGGGTATCAAATGAAAGGGAATAATAAGTAGAAGACAATAAGCAATATAGTATATTCTCAATACATCTAACACAGAAGGATTAGATCTAGCATTGTATGGGATATATGTAGGATCTGGAGGATATAAGAGCACAGAAGAGCTTGTAGTTAAGTAGTCGTGGAGGATATTTCCCCATGAATTTGCTCGCAGACAACCCCAGTTTTGATGACGACAGTTTGAATCACCTCCGATTAAGAAGGGTCCTTGTAGGTTGGCCAGTTTATGGAGATCAGCTTTAAAGGAAGCTTTATTTGCTTGGTTAGATGTGCCACCAGGAAAGTATGCAGAATATAATTTGATTTTGCTGTAATTGTCAAAAGCTATTTCAACTCCAACCGCCTCAATTTTATTTAGGTTTATAGGTGGAAGTAAGCAATATTTTAATTTTTTATGAATGATGACGGCAACTCCTCCACCCCTTGAGCCTTCCCTATCTAACCTGTGAAAATAATAATTAGGGTTGGAAATATTAACAGTAGGATTTAAGCCTGTCTCCGTGACCAGCGCTATATCTATTTTACGTTTTTCTAAAAAGCTAAAGAATTCTATATGCTTGTTGCGAATACCTCTGGCATTCCAAGTGATAATTTTAAGTCTCTCACTTGCCATTGTACAAGTATTTAATGGCTAGTTGAGTTATAATATTGAATTGCTCAAATCTATCTTTGCAGGTTTTTAGTTTACATACTACTTCATTAGTAAGAGATATAATTTCATTATAGCTAAACAAGTTAGTATTAGTAGAATCAATTGCTACGTTGCTATGATTGTTAATATTGTTGATATTGCTATAACTATTTCTATTATTATTGTTAGTTTTAAATACGTTGCTCCACGGTGCATTGAGTCCCGTTTGTACGTTGTATCTAGTTTCAGTTGTACTGCCGGGTAGTGGAGGAAAATTAATAGCGTCGAGATTGACAGTGCGCCTAGTACCACATTCTCGGATTTTTTGAGATAATCGCTGCCTCATTTGCACGTAAGCAGCTCTACTCGGGCATTGTGCATCAGTTGACTTGTGATCACCATTGCAATTTGCACATTTATTTACATCCAATTGGTTGCAATTTTTGGTGTGGTGATTACCAGCACAGTTTGCGCAGAAGGTCTTGACATGGCATTGATTTTCGCCATGTCCATACAGCTGACAGTTGCGGCATTGCGTTAATTTGTTGGGTGGTTTACGTTTATAGTCCCAACCAACAACAGTCTTGTCAATAATGTTGTATTTAATCCTTAACTCCTTCATTGTTATGGATTTTTTTACAAAGTACACAATATAGAGGATCGATGTGGCATTTCTCGTTTGCCTACTGATTTCTTTTACATCCATGCATTTTAAACCAGCATCACATAGAGTTTTTTTAATTAAAGCAGTATCCATTTGTTCAAGACCCGTTAACACTGCTTTGAATGGTATTTCATCTTTACTGCTGTGTGTATAAAACTCACAGTTGCTTTCAGTAAGAGTTTTGCAAATCAATTTGGATGTTTCAATTGAACCGGGAATTATTTTGATGCCTAACGAGATTCGTTTAACCATATAATCATCAATATTCTTACCTCTTAGCAAATCATGAATTTGTTTAGCAGATGTTTTAATCACATTGATGGATGGAATTTTTAACTTAGCCGTAGTGTCAGCAGGAATTTCCTGATCGTCAGCTTCTAAATCCGGATCCATGGTTTGCAAGGGAGAGAAAAAATTCTCAGTAGAAGTGCTAGCGGTTTGTTTTTGGCTTGAAGTGACTGCTTGTCCTCGGGGAACTCTGACGGATCTTCTTTTGCCCGCCATGGCAGAGACTACTTGATAGTCCCCAGAATTGAATTTTTTGTGGGTCGATCGTAAATCGTACCCAGCGGATCTTCCGTAGTGTGCAATTCCGAACTACTGCGTTTGCGAATAATTTTAACTATAGAATTTTACTGTAATTTTATTTAAACAACAAGACACCTCCACGCACTACGAGAGTTACGATGAGACTGATATAGTATTATTAACCCCGAAAAAGTTGGCTGGCTTTGTATAGCATGAATCTTAGCTGTCCTTCGAAATGTAACAAATTTTATTAGGAAGACTATTGACTGAGCCACACTGAATTCGTTCGTAAATGCACCTGTTTATTTATTTCATGCTATTAACGATTCATCTTGACTAATCCATATCACTTCTTTTTGTTATAAGTGTGTTTTAAACTGTCCCAATAAATAATTTCGCGCCCACGAACTTCTAATTCTAATTTTTAATGTTTTTTTGGTGGGATAGAATTGACATGGAAACATTGTTTTTAATATTTTCCGACATCTCCTAAAGTTCCTTTGTTTATGGAGCTCATTGAATTTGAGTTCTTGAAGTATTTATACGCTATTAGTAAGTATTTACAATTTCATACTGTGTAGTGGATAAAAATTACATTAAAAATAACCTCCCTTACTCGCAAACAAAAAAATTCTCCAAAATCAATTATAACCACTTCATTAAAGTATATGTGTAATCATGAACCGTCAGCGACGTCAACATTGCGACATTTTTTTGAACAGCCTTCTGGCGCCGTCTTCATATGTAAACGAATAATCACGCTGTAAGTAACAATTATGACAACTCTAAATTGAAATGAGAGGAAATGTTGTTAGCTTTCATAATTTTACTTTTTACAGCCTGCAATCAAACATCGTCACGGAAGTGCCTGAGCTGTTTTAGACTGCACACGGCAGCATAAAATTTCAGGGGAAACTTTTCGTCCTGCGAACAAATGATTTTCTCGGCCTTATTTCTGCGGCGCACGTCATCTTAAGTTAAAACTATTTCGTGAGCGGCGGGGAGGCAAAAGCCAAGTCTCCCTTCATGAGAATATTTTATTAGCGGTATTCTCCATAGAGAAGAAAAGCTCCACACATAAAAAGCCGCATCCCACACCAGATTTTGCCCGAGCAGTTAAAGTTCGCTTCGTTTGATGAAGTTCTTGGCTTGGGGTCTGTGCACGTGTTTACCTTCAACTTTTCTAATACATATTAGATCGCCTCAAATTTATAGGTGTCATAAAATTGTCGTAAAGTAAATTGCAAGGCGAAAGTATCATGGAATATCAGTAAAATACACACGCCAAGCTTGGACCAAATATCTTCAGATCGAATTAGGGAAAAAAGTTGTGAAAACCCCAGAAAAACATGACGCAACCGCCTCTCTCTTCCTATAAATCATGCAAAAGATCATCCAAGGAAATATGTCACCAGTTGGGCTTCAGCTGAGTTTCCCAGATGAACGAAGGGTATTTACTTTTGCATGAATGTTACAATTTAGCTTTTATCGCTGGCGTTCTTTTTCCGGGACACAACAAGAACAGCACAAACCAAAGAAAGACGCCAAAATTATAAATCATCTACTATGGAAGCCTAAATTAATAAATAGACCCATCAGCTATAAAATTCGTCCATCCTTCTGGAATTGGACTTTCTCTCCTTTAGGGCTATGAAATTTCCAGCACTTGTAAAAACTGAAAGGACTTTTAACTCGGCTCCCTAATAAGGATATTTTTTGCCGGAGAGACGAATGGTGCGGGAGCATTTGAGTCAGTACTTCTAGTTCCTTATTAATCTGTTGCAAGCAAAGGATCGCTCCCATAAAAATGAGTAATGCTAACGTTTGGCCTTTATCCAACCCGAGCTGTTATGGCTCGTCCTTCTTAAATCCGTACGCACTCGTAGTAATGATAAAAGAAATTTTATAGGTTGGACATTTTTAATAGGGCAAAGATGGAGTCAACTTGGCCAACTCTTTCTGAATTCGATTAATTTTAAATAATTTTTAGGGTTAATTAACCAAGTTTTCTCATTATCTATAGCTTGTGTTGCAGGGGCATGCCAGAGAGATGTTTTCTATCTATATAAACTTAATTTTAGTGTCTGTGATTTCAAAATAACTGTGTTTTTCTAAGTTCATATGGTTATTTACATGATATTTAAATAAAATCAAGTATTTTTAAAATTTTTTGTCGTTCTGTTAATTTGTATGTCTGACTGTTTGTCAGGGCTGATCTCGGAAATGGCTAATCCGATTAGGATGGGACTTTCACTGGTAGATTCAGGGCTATTTTATACGCCGTATATTAACTTCACATGTATGTATTTATGGAGGTATGTATGTAGACAAACCATGGAACCCCACTTCCATATAACCAATCATCTTAAAATTTTGAACATATGTAAAGTTCGTGTGACAAAGTAATCTGACCATTTTGTAAAAAAAGCAAAATAGTGGTTCCAAAATTGCGGCCGATTTTCGCAATTGTGTGCTCCGACAATGTCGGTATCAAATAAAAGGGTATACAATTATGTAGTTATGTGGTGTCATTCAAACTTGAAAATGGCGGCCAACACAAAATTGTGGACTACCTTTTTCTTCACAACCCACTCGGTATGGGTATCAAAAGAAAGGATATGAAACTGGCTAAAGCAATAAAAACTTTACATTCAAAATTATTATTTTTTTTTTTTACTTTTTAGTTCAGTCCTAAGTAAAAGCGCATTTTTTAGTTTTTTTTTAAACTATTTTTACTCGATTCCGACTAGTGGAACCGACTATCATACCTGTCTATTGGATTAAACCGCAAACTTACACGCATAGTCAAAAGAAAGTGAGTGAATACTTTTTTATCATTCCAATTCTAGACCTCAAAGGGCTCTATCTAAATATGTATTTAGGCTCGACAAAGTAAATTTTGACTTATTTAAGACTTTTTCTTTCTGGCCCGATTCATAAATCGGAGCTGTTTTGAGCTGCCTATAGTTCGATCAATATGTACTTAGGCACCAATGGATATTTTAATATAGCTTAAATTGGAATACAATTGCAAGATGAAGACTGACGACCTACAACAGAGCACAGAGGTCGCATTAAGGAACCGACTACAAATAAAATCTCTGTGCTATTGGTAAATTAATTGTGCGATAACGTGAACATACTTTGTAGAAAGGATAACAAATCACAGAGACTCCACATATATGTAATATGATACCTACACTGAAATATTTTTTTATGTTCAAGACGGATGCAATTTTACAGTCTATCAAATCAGTCCCAGTACACGGCAGCATAATTTTAATAACAAAGTACCCGTCATTTACATTGTTATAAGCAATTATTTAATCAGTACTTGATAGATGAGAGATGAGATATATAGAATGAAACAGAAAGACTGCTTTTTCTAAGAACTAATAACAATAAAATCACTATTTCAAGACGCAATCAATTAAAATAAAATTCCAGATAACCTAGGACGATTAGTAATTTTACCATCCTCATTTACCTCGCTATATGCATTCGGCAATGTGAGAAGGTATGGACGTAACCCTAAATGGGATACAATAAGTCGAGCACTATCTACTGGTCAATTACCTTCCGATCATCATGATATCGTTGCAAGCGTTTTTAAACGAAAACTGAAGAAAATTATGGTTTTTCTGATAACAGGAAATTTTTTCGGCCCTTTTACACTATAGAAAAAGGATGATGAAAGGATGAAAACAAGTGATGTTTACCATATGCTCATATTCTACACTACCAAACCCTCGTGCGTTTCAACGTCTTTTAATAAAAAAAAAAATTATATGTACATAGTCCGGGATAACAAATACCCTTTCTTATCCCGTAGTAGGCTTATTAAAAAAAAAAGTTATCTACAATTTTCTTTAAAATTCGATGTTGAATCCATCCTATCGGAAAAATTTTGTACTACGTGCACAACAGGCACAAAGGCATACTTACTCAGAATATGTCTCGTGCGCCTAGATTTTGACGTTCCCATGTGACCTGCAGGTAGTTGGCACCCTGTGCAGAACTTGCTCCATGGCGACTCAACAATTTTTTCAAAAAAGCTCTAAGAAAGGTCATGAATTTTGTTAAATTGACACCCACTGTGCACCCCAAAAGTCACAATTTGGCGCCCCTAAAAATAACAACTAAATACATGTTGGAGTGAGACGAACATTGAAAACATTAAAAGGCGACACTACTGATTTGAACCTGAAAAGAGCCGTTGCTGTTCCCGTTTTCGTGTTTCGTCGTTAGATGTTTTAGCATCACACGGCACTGGCAATACAAAAATGTGCATAATATATTAATGCAATATTTTGTTTTAAATTACTTTTTTCATTGTGTCCCTAAATAAGTGATCATTTTAGACGTGCATTAATTTGCCCGAAATCTATGCCAATAAAACAGTTACGGTTACAGTTGGTTTTACTTCTTAAACTTGCAGTGTTCTGTAGATACTTTATACATACATATATAATGGTACATTCATCCCATTCTCAGACAACTATCACGTAATCTTGCAAAAATTCAGCTTTGTGGCGGAGGATTTTCCATAATGATCTTCTTCGATTGGTTCATAAACATAGAATGAGCTGTTATTGCTTATGTGAGTAAAGTTGTCGCAATCTCTGCTAATGATCCTGCTGCGTTAAACCCATTTATCTGAACGTATTTTAGCCAATATGAGACCCCTTTTATCTGAACGTAGTTTGGCAATATGATATTAATTAAGAAAGTCATGCCTTTGCCTCCTGGTGGGCATTATAAATTCAACCGTATTGACACTCTTGATGACGCGCTTATAGTTTGGTTTATTGTGTTCCATTTATTCTCTGTTTAAATTATCTTTAGACCAGTGGCGGGCAAACCTACACAGCTAAAGAAATGCATTTGTGTAAAAGCTATCAAAAGCTTTCTAAAGCTTCACACTGTTATCCAGTATATGAGCACAAAGTCGCTCAAAATACGCTCCCACTCGCATGAAGTCTTAAGCCTGATATGCTTTTTTGTGCATATTCGAGTCATTGGACTTCGTATACATATTCAGAGCTTTAAAGCTCATTTGCCCGCGGGCATAGGAATGCCCAGCACTGCTTTAGACCTATCGATTATTTGTGGAAATGGCAAACCATAATGATCCACCAATTGAAAGAACAATATCTAGCAGTGACAGCATCTCATTCGCGTTTATTGTAAAATGATATCCTTTTTGCCAATAAACAAATATTAAGGGATATTACAGTACATCATATTATATGTGAGTCTCGGTGATTCATTGTTATTTGTTATCCTTTCTAAGGGCGCGCGCACACAGAAAGCGGAGCGGAGCTGAGCTTATCCGAGCTGACCGGAGCTGAGCTTATCGGTGCGCACACCAAAATCGGAGCGGAGAAGAGCATTTGGGAATTCACGTAGAATTATGTTTGCTTCATTATTTGGGTCATCATTCATTATACGAGTTGATTTAAAATGGTATCTTCAAAATTGCAAAGAAGTATTTTATGTGAAAATTCATTTTTACGAAAACAATATATTTTAAGCAAAAAAAAAGGATATGGGTACAACAACCTAAATAAAATTTTTACTTCAGGCCAATTTCCTAGAAAACCTTTTCGAATTCCATATACAGAATTTTTCTAAAGAATTTTTCAGCTCCGCTCAGCTTACAGTGTGCGCAGTAATAGGGATTTTAATGTAAAGTTAGGGCAGAGGCGCAGAGCTGATAAGCTCCGCTCCGCTCCGCTTTCTGTGTGCGCGCGCCCTAATAAGTATTATGTCCCGGTTATCACATGGTTGATTTACAGGGATTTAATTTTTAGTTAGTTAATTATGCCTACCTCTGTGCTCTGTTGCAGTTCGTCGGTCTGCATTTTATAATTTCATTCCAATTGTAGACCTCAAAGAGCTATCCATTGGTGCCTAAGTACATATCGGACCATAGGCAGCCCTTACCATACAACTTCTACCAAAAAGAAAAAGGCTTCATATAGTACGTAAACTGTTGTCGAACCTAAATATTTAGATAAAGCTCTTTGAGGCCTAGAATTGGAATGATAACAAAAGTCTTCATTCGATTTCTTTCGTCTATGGGAACAAGTTTTCGGTCTAATCGGAGGACTGTTTACCTATATTCTTATTTTATTGACACCGGAACTCTTCTCGAACGCCTCATTTGATATACATTTCGCGTGGGTTGTAAAGAAAAAGGTAGTCTGCCATTTTGTATTGGCCGCCATTTTGCATTTAGAATGACTCGTCATAGCTAATTGTATTCTATTTGTCATACTCTTACTTTTGATATCCATGTCAGGGGTGGGAGAGCACAATTGCTAAATTCGTCATCTTATAACCGCCATCTTGGTTTTATTACAAACTGGTCAGATTGCATTTTCACACAAGGTTTACAATATGTGCAAAATTTCAAGTTAATCGGTTACATGGAAGTGGGTCAAAGTCAAGTTGCAAGATTTGTCTACATACATATATACATACATACAAATAAAGCCAGCATCCATGCAGATGAACTCCCATCCCACTTGAATTAGACTGCGCATGGAAGATATACAGACGCGATAGGGACTACAACACTACCGGTCTCTCAAGAGGCGGAGGTGTTCTTATAGCGGTCAAGGACCCCTTAAATAGTGAACTAATCGCAACTAAAAGTTCGAATTCCTTCGAGCATGTTTCCGTGCGAGTTAAATCGGGCAGGAAACACACATACTTCGGCACTTTTTACATACCCCCTAACTCTGACGAATCTAAATATGATGAATTACTTCATATGATATTAACTCTCTCCAATTGCGACGACAATTGGTTAGACCTAATCTTTACTAACTCACCTGAGGAGCTGAACATCCTGCCTGCTCCGCCTGAGGAGACCTATTCACCAACTCTATTCATCATTCTGCATGGATCCTCGAACACACTACCGCAATATCTAATCATTGCATATCATACAATAACTCAAACATTTATGATTATAAAAATGCAGATTATAACAGCATTATCTCCGAACTATCTCTACCAGGCTGGTAATGACATTGACGAAATTGTGTACTATTATATTCAACGTTATTGACAAACATGTCCCCAGAATTTTAAAGAAGGTATAAACTGTCGGAACCATGGATAAGAATGTCCGACCTCTTCGTAATCAGATAAATAAATTGTATAAGCTGATTAGAAATAACCCCCATGCAAATGAAGAACTGAAAATAGAATACACTAGGCTAGCCTCAGAGTTCAGTCTTAGGTCACGTGAGGCCTATACTACCTACATATCTTAACTCTGTTGGCGATAGCATTATAAGAGATCCCAAAAATTCTTTCATTGCGTTAATATAAAACGAAAAACCTTAGGCTATCCAACTACAATGACCAATGGCAGTAAACACTCCTCTTGCCCACAGGAAATTTGTAACATGTTTGCTGACAGGTTTACCGAAATCTTTTGTCCAGACTCTGATACAACACACACAGACCTAGCTCAAACGCGCACTCTTTGTTCAACTCATATGGATAACATATCCTTATCCGTCGAAGACATCATGACAGGTTTAAACAATTTAGATATCAATAAAAGTCACGGTCCTGACAATCTGCCTCCTTGCTTTCTGCAGTGCTACTTAACTCAAACTGTTTCCCCTCCATCTTATTTTCAACAAATCCTTATCGTTAGGAAAATTTCCTAAAATTTGGAAAAAATCATACCTCATACCAATTCACAAAGCATCTAATAAGCACTCGGTGGACAACCATTGCATTGCAATATTATCAACAATTCCTAAACTTTTCGAAAAGCTTGTTTACGATAAGATTGCCCACATAATTAATCCGCTCCTCAATGACCAACAAAATGGCTTCAGAAAAGGGCGCTCGACAACTACTAACCTTATGACACTAACCTCCGAACTACTATGTGGTATGGAGAACGGTCATCAAATCGATGCTGTCTATATTGACTTCAGCAAGGCCTTTGACCGTGTCGACCACCATATTTTAGTAACAAAACTACTAAAATTTGGAATATCTGGGCCTGTCCTAAGATGGATAGAATCACATCTTAATGGAAGAACACAAACCGTTAGATTTCAAGGATTTCTGTCAAAACAAATCCTGTCAAGGATTTCTGTCATGTAACTTCCGGAGTCCCTCAGGGTAGTCATCTTGGCCCACTTTTAGTTAATATATTCATCTCAGACCTGTCAGAAAAACTAAGGAATATACGACATCTTTTTTATGCCGATGACCACAAAATATATAGTGTCATAAAGTCGCGGGATGACGTAACTCTCCTTCAGTCGAAACTGAATACATTGATTACAGGACTGCAACTGCAACTAAACACCAGTAAATGACACGTAATTACCTTCTCTCGTAAAAAAGGCATGCAGTTTCAATACTATTATCTCAGCGGCAAGGTATTAGACCGCGTTGATCAAATTGCAGATCTCTGTATTGTCCTGGACAATAAATTAAATTTTAATTTGCACTACGATAATATTATTGCAAGAGCTAGCAAACTTCTTGGCTTTATGAAGAGAAAAGCCAAGGAATTTGACAGCCCTCGAGTAACTAAAACCCTTCTCTGTTTGCTAGTCCGCCCAATTTTAGAATACGCATGCCCGATCTGGAATCCTATTTACATGGTAAGCAGTAGTAAGTTTGAGTCAGTGCAAAAGAAGTTTCTACTCTTTGTTCTGAGAAATCTATACGACTCGTGTGATTTCCATAGCCTACCGCGACAGGCTCAAAATGTTGGATCTCATGCCACTGTTTAATAGGCGTAAACTGCTTATTTCATGCTTTACTTTGGATGTCTTAAACGATAAGATCAAAGATCAGTTTCTGTCGGACAGGATCAAAGTTAGGGAATATTCTCATCGGACCGAGTATGGAAAGAACGAGCCCATCAACAGATGTTGCATGATTTTCAATGGCCACAGTTCCTGCTTTTCCCCTGGAATTAACAAATTATCCTTTAAGAAAAAATTGATATCTTTCCTGTCATCCGAAGTACCCTGAACTAACACTATAACTAAATATGTTATAAAGATATATTCTGTGGTAATAATGTTAGACTGTAAACTACTTTAGCTATAGTCATTTTTCCTGTGTAATATAATTTAAGTGTGCCTTGTTTGGCGTAAATAATAAATAAATAAATAAAATAAAATTAGCCGTTTCCGAGATTAGCAGTTATTGGTCGAGTCCCAACAACATAAGGAATGTTATAGTTTGTTGATGATCGAGCCCCAACAACAGAGGGAAAATTAATAATTTGTTGATGGTCCCCAACAACCAAATATTGGCAAAGGCACCAGTGTTGAAGTTATTTGAACCAGAGGCGCATACGGAGATTTATGTCGATGCTAGTAAGGATGGATTCGGAGCTATTATTTTGCAACGGTATAATGACGTTCAACAATTGCAAATAAGGTAAACTCAGCCGAACAATGCTTTCACGCTTTCGAGTTAGAAGTAAACGCCCTAAAGAAGTGGAGACATTACGCTCTGCGAAGGACGATTAAAATTGTCACCGACTGCTATGCCTTCGCCGCGACAATGAAAAAAGATGTCTCACTGATAGTGGTTATCTTCTTCTTCTTCTCACTAGATTTCTTTATCTCTCTTCCTTCACTTACCTACTTTATCTAAATCTTAATTTTCTTCTACTCTTATCTCTTACTACTGCTCTTATCCTTAATTTTATTCTAATTTTAATTTTAAGTGTAACATTTTAAATCAAATTTTAAGTTTTTTTTTTTTTTATATAAATCCTTTCTATTAATGTAACTTTATACGTACTTTAAAAGATGTAAATCTAGTGTACTATCCTATAATAAATTATTATTATTATTTTTATAGATGGGCCATGTTTCTAAATTCTTTGATTACCAGATTTAACATCGCTTAGATACTAAAATGAGGCACGTAGATGCGTTGAGCAGAATTGCAGTACAAATTATCAATACGTTAACTTACCGAATTAAACAATCACGTAAGGAAGACCAATTATTTAAGGGTGATATTGAAGACCTCCGCTCATGAAGACTTTTTCCTTAAACAACACTTTTTATTAAAAAATCCAGGGGAAGAGCTAATTGTCATTCCCAGATCAATGCAGGAGGAGATCATTAAGTCTGCTCACAGGCAAGGACATTTTTCAGTTGCTAAGACTTAGGCTTTATCTCTGAAGTGAAGACTTCATTCATCCAATGGCTCTACAGACCAAATCGACCCTTGGCTTCCATACAACCATAGTAGTAGTGGATACGTTTCCTAAATTTGTTTGGTTGTACCCCACTAAGAGTAGGTCAAGTATGAAGGCTGTCGACTGGCTTAGGAAGTTAACTAAGAGGCTAACGGTATATTGAGTATACTATATTGCTTATTGTATTCTACTTATCATACCCTTTCATTTGATACCCATCTCGAAGAAAATGGTAACCTGCCCTCTTGAGATGTCCGCCATGGATCAACAATATAATAAGTATACTTTATTGCTAATTGAATTCTATTTATCCTAGCTTTTCATTTGATACCCATGTCAAGGGGTTTGTGAAAAACATGTTAATTCGCCCTCTTGAGATGGCCGCCAAGGATATAACGACATAGCTTATTGAATTCTACTTAACATACCCTTTCATTTGATACCCATGTCGAGGGGGTTGTGAAAAAATGGTAATCCGTCCTCTTAAGACCACCGCTGTGACGTACCAGCTCAATATGAGCGCATTTTGTTAATCATCAAAATGATTGGTAATGCGATCTGACATCAACAGTACTGGCCAACACTTTTCGACTAACTAGAAACGAATACATATGTCATGTTAAATAAAATAAATTACAATAATGAACTTGACAAAAGTAGTAATCAGTATTTCAAATCGCGATTTGAAAGTTTACTGTACATTTGTACTATGAACTACATTACAGGACCTAACGCCATCTGAGACCGGCTGCGACTAGGGTTACCATTTTTTATTTTTGAAATACCAGACATTTAACTACAAAATGCCTGATTTTAGAGTAAAAAGCCTGACAAGTAAAAAATATTTTAATATTTTTCCACTTTTTAAAACTGTCAAGTTAAATTGATGCAATCTTAATTCGAGTGAAATAAAATAACTTACAGCAACTTTAGTTTCTTTTATTAATCAAGTGCCTTTTATTAACATATAGCATAACAAGTTTCTTTTCTTAACATATAACATAACAAAACACAAAATAAAATTATACTTCTTTATAAAACTCTCAAAAATAATATCAAAAAATATTTAATTTGTTTTAGCAAGTCTGGTTTCTTTAAAACATAATCATAACATTCTTGACAACTTTTATTTTTATAATTTTCTTTGGTAAAAACCAAAGTTTTTATGGATTCTATGTTCATCTTATTACGTTCTTTTGTCCACTGCGAATTTATAAGTGAAAATATCCTCTCTACTACTGCATTATGTGCAGAAATAGCAAAAATAAATTCACAAATTTTTTTTATCTCAGAAGCATCATTTTTAGTCAAATACGCTGCATACTGAAGATCAAGAGTTTTCTAATAAAAGGAACTGTCTTGTTCAGAGACAAACTTTTTAAGATCATAATATTGGTCAAAAAGTGCAGAATCATTATTAGTTACATTATGCCTTCTCAAATACTCTAGACTATCAGAGATTTCATTAAAATCGTCCATGTCCTTTGAGAGTTTCTTCCAAGAAAATACTTTGAATTCTTGGAAAGAATCTGTCCATTTCTCCAGGTAATTCTTGCAATGTGTGTACATTTTCCTAATTTCTTCGTAAAAAACATCTATATTATAATTAGCACCATTTTCTGCAGCTTTAATAATAATTTTTTTCACTAACATTGGTATAAAATTTTCAGTTAATCTTAAATCGATCGCGGTTTTTACAGAATCTAAAATTGATATCATTTCTACAATAGAGGTTTTTTCTTTTTCTATTTGTAAAATCTTCTCTTGGAAAGTAGGAAAGAACGAATGCATTAATAAAAGATATGCTTCTGAAAAAGTATTTTTAAAGAATTTCCGTAACATTATCGGTACATTTTCGTCAGAACAAAAATATTCTTTGAGCGGAAAATATAGTTCTAAAAATTTTGAAATCGCGGGAAACAATGAAAGCCATCGTGTCTTGCTGTGTGATAACAAATTTTTGTATTCAACATCCACTGTATTACAAAATCCTTTCAACTTTTCCGTTCTTACTGTGTACACTGAAAAATGATTGTATATTTTCATTACAATTGATTCTATATCTACATTCAGTGATTCTGTGCCATTTCTAACAGCATTATGCAAAATGTGCGCAGGACAACCAATGCCAATTAAATTTTTAATTTCTGCTTTTAAAAACGTAAAAACATCGTTACCTTCTTTTCTATTAATTCCGCCAAAATTAGTATTTGCGTTGTCGCCGGTGTACGAAATACATTTTTTTATAAGAGAGTGTTTTTTTAAAATAGAAATCAAAAATTCTGCAATCGTTTCTGATTTTTCATTAGGAAGATTAACAAGCTTTATTATTTTCGTAACAATGCCAGCTTCAACATCGAAATATTGCACTATAAATGGAAACATTTTAATGGAGCCATGGTTACTAGCGTCGGTGGCTATGCCAAGAAAGTCAACATCTTGGATTTTTTCAATTACCTCAGTCAAAATATGGGGTGCGACAACATTGTTTATTATTGCATCAGTCTTAGTTCTAGCACAAGAAAACTTCGAAGCTATTTCTGAATCAGAGAACATTTTTTTAATTATTGGTGTCGTACAATCCATTGATTTGTAGGACTGGTGATGAGACACAGTGTGAAAAGCCCATGTAGCTTCGGCGGCACATAACTTATCATTAATTTTCGAAAGCGTTGACTGAAAAAACGATGTAATTGTACTGGTCGATGCTGTAGTCATCAATGCTTTTTTATGCTTTTCAGTATATACATGTCTTTCTATATCAGCGTGTCCTCTCGAACTAATACTTATATATGAATTGCAAACTTTACACAATACCTCAGTCTCATCTCTTCCTTTAATTATGCTTGGATATTTTGCAGTTAGTTCCGGATTAAATTTACAAAGTCTTCTCTTTTTCGCTTCCATTTTTTTTTAATTTCAATCGAAACACTATAGATATTATTGAAGTAAATTTTATAACTTTCACAAATAAACACAAAAAACGACTCAAACCATCGCACAAGTAAAATTTTTCGTTGTAAAATTTTAGAAAACCGCGGGGATTCCCAGAAACTCGGGAAATATTTATAGGCAAATTGCAGTGATACTTACTATGATTACATGCATACTTGAAGTCGGCTTCAAGTAGACTTGAAAATCATGTAACCTCAGATCGACTTCAAATCAAGAGCATTTAACTGTCAGTTCAAGTTCAAGTCAAGTCCTCAGTCCGGCATGTAATCGTAGTAATTAATTGAGTAGATTTCATGTAAACGTAATATTAATCATCAATTCCATTCAATTTAGCTAATGTATATCAGATGGCGTTGATTGCTGAGATTGCTTTTGCGATTTTCCATGAAAAATATGGAAAATAACAAAGAAAAATTAATAAGAAGAAAACCCAAAAGGAAAAAGGAATTAAAATCTCAATTCTAAAAAAGCCTGACATCAACTAAAGCCTGCCCATGTCAGGCATTTTATAGCCATGTCAGGCGAAATCCTGACGAATGGTAACCCTAGCTGCGACTAACTGCTTTTATATGAACACATTTTGTTAATCATTGAATGCCATCTGGCATCAACTGTGTCAGTAAACACTTTTCGACAAACTAATCATCACCTCATTGATTGAACAATTAAAAAAATTTATAGCGCCATCTGATATAATTTTAAGTACCCACTTTTGATGAAATAATTAGACTGAAGGAGAATAAAAAAGTTCATTTCGAAATGTAAAAATCGTAAAATTAAAGAAAACGAAGAAAGATAGGAAAAAAACTCATGGAATAATAAATTATTTATATTGTGGTTATGGGTTACAAAACAAAAATTACTTATAGTGCTAATGAAAAGGTGATAAATCGCATAAATTTATAAAAAAAAACATTGTTTCCCATGTCTAGGCGTAAATAAGCCTTTAGTTGTTTGCCGCTTCCCTTGATGGCATTATGAATTATTTTTTAAATGTTTTGATGTTCGCTGCAATGCCTTTTAATAAACTATGCTCTTCATTTTGCGGTCTTATGCGTAGGTATATCTACGAACAAAGCTAATGATTTGCCAATGCGAGAGCAGGCAGCATAAAGTTGGCCGTGTGAGAAGCACGGATCTCCAAATTGGTTCCGAAAATTTCCCCTTGCGCCTTGTATGTTATTGCGAAGGCAAGTCGAAGCGGAAATTGATGACGTTTAAATTCAAAAAGCGAGACATTCTCCGCTTTAGTGCTTCCCCTTGAAAATGGTTGCTTCGATCACAGTGTTCATAAGCTTTTTCACAGCCAAACTGGGAACAATGCCAAGTTTTGGTTGATTGATCCTTCGCACGCTTCGCTTGTCCCAAATTTCAATTATGAATCTATACCATTGTCGAATCAACTTAATCACACACAAAATTTCATAACAATCGGTCTAGCCGTTTAAAAAGAGTTCAATTACATGCACACGGACAGAAGAATATAATATATATAAAGACTAGCTGGAACCCGTTGCGCCTCGCTGCATCCATCAATGTGGTGGATGATTACCATTCAGCTCTTTCCGCAGCATTATCCGTTGTACAATATATACGCTGGCCATTTTCTGGATGTCCAACCAAATGAACAACAGTTGGATATCTTTTATGAATGGCGAATGAAAGAAATTGCCATACCGCTAGATTATTGCTAACATTACGTCCCATTTAATATTGTGTTATTTTGCCGATCGCATTTGCATTAGCAGCACCAAAAACAGCCATGTCGCTCCCCTTCATTATATATTTGAAAATGAATTTGATTGATTCGACGGAATTGCAAAATTCAACATTTATGAGAGCATTGAACGTCTTGGACAATAATGGCGAATAGAGTACGACCCAACGATTGTCAGCTTCACAATCATAACCTTCCAAGTTATCTCTTTGCCATTGACCTTAGTCGGTCGACGAAGATTGGGTAACCATTGTTCCCGATTACATTTTCAGAAATCAATACTCTTGAATACCGCTTTGAATATTTCTATCATGCATCATGATTCAGTCCCATCCCATTGTGGATTGCAAGTAAAAGTTATCAACAAATCTGACGACCATATTGATATTGGACATATGCTTTCCGACACATAATGCATCAACGATTTTCCAACGTTCGTTTCGAACTGTATCGATTTTCTTTGCTGAACCTAACTAAAATTGTTAAAGTAACCGCTCGGCTGCGCCATCTTGGATATTTTTTATTCTTTTTCACATATGCCTTTGTCGAAAACTACTAAATAAAGTCCATTTTAACATACAAATTGGGTCAATAGCAAGAGAGGGAAGTATTGTACCTTGTTCAACAAAAATTTTTGCTTAAGAACTAACACATGCACAAATGCCTTATAGATAAAGAAACATTACTCGGCCATAGCCGTTGATATCCCATCTAAAGATAATAAGTTAATCTTCGTGAAGCAATACCCATCTACCCCGAGAGTATGATAACAAACCAGTTAACCAAGTGGTAAATATTGACCCGTGTACGCCAGCCTAATGAGAGTAACATGTAAACGCACTATAACGTTACTACTGTTACGTTTCAGTTAATCCTTACTAATATTATAAATGCGAAAGTAACTCTGTCTGTCTGTCTGTCTGTCTGTCTGTCTGTCTGTCTGTCTGTCTGTCTGTCTGTCTGTCTGTTACGCTTTCACGCCTAAACCACTAAACCGATTTTGATGAAATTTGCAACAGACATAGTTTAGACCTTGGAGACGGACATAGGCTACTTTTTATGGAGAACAAAAGGGTTGAAGGGGGTGAAATGGGGTTCAATAAGTTGCAAGGGGATTTTTTTCTATTGTATAAAAAGTAACAGACTGATAGACAACGCACAACTTAAACCGCTAGAGCTAAAGGGCTGAAATTTTGACTGTGCATCCCTATAATGGCGTGGACATCCGCTAAAAAGCGATTTTTCGAAATTCATCCCCTAAGGGGGTGAAATGGGGTTTATCCAAACCGCTGGAGCTATAGGGCTGAAATTTGGACAGTGCATCCCTATAATGGCGTGGACATCCACTAAGAAGCGATTTTTCGAAATTCATCCCCTAAGGGGGTGAAATGGGGTTTATCCAAACCGTTGGAGCTATAGGGCTGAAATTTTGACAGTGCATCCCTATAATGGCGTGGACATCCACTAAGAAGCGATTTTTCGAAATTCATCCCCTAAGGGGGTGAAATGGGGTTTATCCAAACCGTTGGAGCTATAGGGCTGAAATTTTGACAGTGCATCCCTATAATGGCGTGGACATCCACTAAGAAGCGATTTTTCGAAATTCATCCCCTAAGGGGGTGAAATGGGGTTTACCCAAACCGCTGGAGCTATAGGGCTGAAATTTTGACAGTGCATCCCTATAATGACGTTTACATCCACTAAAAGCGATTTTTCGAAATTCATCCCCTAAGGGGGTGAAATGGGGTTTATCCAAACCGTTGGAGCTATAGGGCTGAAATTTTGACAGTGCATCCCTATAATGGCGTGGACATCCACTAAGAAGCGATTTTTCGAAATTCATCCCCTAAGGGGGTGAAATGGGGTTTATCCAAACCGTTGGAGCTATAGGGCTGAAATTTTGACAGTGCATCCCTATAATGGCGTGGACATCCACTAAGAAGCGATTTTTCGAAATTCATCCCCTAAGGGGGTGAAATGGGGTTTATCCAAACCGTTGGAGCTATAGGGCTGAAATTTTGACAGGGCATCCCTATAATGGCGTGGACATCCACTAAGAAGCAATTTTTCGAAATTCATCCCCTAAGCGGGTTTACCCAAACCGCTGGAGCTATAGGGCTGAAAGTTTGACAGTGCATCCCTATAATGACGTTTACATCCACTAAAAAGCGATTTTTCGAAATTCATTCCCTAAGGGGGTGAAATGGGGTTTATCCAAACCGTTGGAGCTATAGGGCTGAAATTTTGACAGTGCATCTCTATAATGGCGTGGACATCCACTATAAAGCAATTTTTCGAAATTCATCCCTTAAGGGGGTGAAATAGGGTTTATCCAAACCGCTGGAGCTATAGAATTGAAATTTTAACAGTGCATCCCTATAATGACGTGGACATCCACTAAAGAGCGATTTTTCGAAATTCATCCCCTAAGGGTGTGAAATGGGGTTTATACAAACCTGTAAAGCTATACGGCTGAAATTTTGACAGTGCATCCCTATGACGTTTACATCCACTAAAAAGCGATTTTTCGAAATTCATCCCCTAAGGGGGTGAAATGGGGTTTATCCAAACCGTTGGAGCTATAGGGCTGAAATTTTGACAGTGCATCCCTATAATGGCGTGGACATCCACTAAGAAGCGATTTTTCTAAATTCATCCCCTAAGGGGGTGAAATGGGGTTTATCCAAACCGTTGGAGCTATAGAGCTGAAATTTTGACAGTGCATCCCTATAATGGCGTGGACATCCACTAAGAAGCGATTTTTCGAAATTCATCCCCTAAGGGGGTGAAATGGGGTTTATCCAAACCGCTGGAGCTATAAGGCTGAAATTTGGACAGTGCATCCCTATAATGACGTTTACATCCACTAAAAAACGATTTTTTGAAATTCATCCCCTAAGGGTGTGAAATGGGGTTTATACAAACCTGTAAAGCTATACGGCTGAAATTTTGACAGTGCATCCCTATAATGATGTTTACATCCACTAAAGAGCGATTTTTCGAAATTCATCCCCTAAGGGTGTGAAATGGGGTTTTTACAAACCGCTAAAGCTATAGGGCTGAAATTTGGACAGTGCATCTCTATAATGGAGTGGACATCCACTATAAAGCGATTTTTCGAAATTCATCCCCTAAGGGGGTGAAATGGGGTTTATCCAAACCGCTGGAGCTATAGGGCTGAAATTTTGACAGTGCATCCCCTTAATGACGTGGACATCCACTAAGAAGCGATTTTTCGAAATTTATCCCCTAATGGGGTGAAATGGGATTAACCCACACCGCTGAAGCTGGAGGGCTCTAATTTTGACCGTGCATCACTACAATGACGTGGGCATCCACTTAGGGACGATTGAAATTTATCCCCTAAGGGGGTTAAATGGGGTTAAGCCAAACCGCTGGAGCTAAACGGCTAAAATTTTGACAGTGCATCGTGGACATTTACTAAGAAGCGATTTTTCGAAATTCATCCCCTAAAGGGGTAAAATTTGGTTTACCAAACTACTGGAACTACAGGGTTGAAATTTGGACAGTGCATCCCTATAATGACATGGACATCCACTAAGAGGCGAGTATTCGAAATTCATCCCCTAAGGGGATGAAATGGGGTTAACCCAAACCTCTGAAGCTGAAGGGCTGAAATTTTGACAGTGCATCCCTATAATCACGTAGAAATGAATGACTCGAAATTCACTTTATTTAATATTCATTTGTGATTGCTTCATAATTTCTTACATCCACGTAAATAGGCGAACAAACTTAACGAACGTTCGTCAAACCCTAAAATGTCACTTTTCTTGATGACATATACATGCCAATCTACTTTAAAACTTGCAGATTTGTTGAGGAGAGGTGATATTCGCAGTAATTTGTTTACCATATTTATTAAAAAAATGCACTATAATAAACCCTTTTTAGGGATAATAACAGCTGACTTTTTTGTTGGTTTTTTTTAAGGAAAACATTGCACATAATAAACAGTTTTTAAAGGCGTTGCAAGGCACGCGGGTTTTATGCTAGTGCATTTATAATTTGACACCACTATCGCTGCTACAATCCTTTTTTAGAACGATTTTACTTTTTTTTATTTCATTTAATAAAACAAACCGATTTCACGTACAAATCATATCAATTAAATGCGAAGAAAAAATTTCCAATAGGGATATCGACAATTCTTTTTCAAGCGCCATTACAAAAATACCAACAGACATAATCATGAAAACTATATACATAAACCTTGCTATTGAGGTCTTCTAACATAAACCACACTCAATCAGTCATTTCATACAGCCAATTTTTCAAACATCGATTACATACAAAACAATGATTCATTTTTATATACATATATAGATGTGTACTTGCATCCATTAGCTTCACTTGTAACTATGTAAAAAAAACAGTGGGTGTGTGTACTTATGTACACGCATTAGAAGTTATACTTCTTTGGCGTGATTTTAAGACTAATTTTTAATTTGTACACAAATATTTTATTGGATTCTTTCTATTTTCGTGCGTTGGAAGGTGCAAGCATTATGATGCCGACACGCTCAAGGCTGTCGGTTATACCGTATTCTAATCCTAACTAAAATCATCAACTAGTTGGGTCATTAGGCCTAATTACAATTATCTTAAGATGGGCTTAAGATGCCTCATGAAATTCTCTTAAGACTGGTTAATTTTCTACCAAAACATAATAAATGTTAAGCTTAATATGCGTCGCAAGCTGGATCAGCATTTATTTACCTGATAATACTACTGGTACTTCTAAGCCGAACTCACTTCTTTTTTGTTCATTTCCGCCTTAGCTTTTGATTGAGGAATTTAGCTTCTCCTCCATTTTAGTCAGTAGATCAAACGATCGTACCATTATAGTCTAAGGCGTTCGTTGCTCTTAGCCGTGCCTTTAGCTGTAGATTACAGTGCAGCAGTTTGCTCGGCTAATCCCCGGCAATCCAAAAGGACATCGTCTGTGTCGTCTGTCACAATGAGGAATTCCAGGGGTTGCGTAGACTCATTTTGCCGGTATGCTCTCGTAACTCACCTGTGGGTTCATCGAACCTTGGGTAGATTCCTTCCATTGCCACTACTGAAATAAGCGTCACTTCCAAATTCTGTTTATTTCCGTAGCTTCTTCTTTTAGTTGTTACTCAATTAAATTGTGTGGATTAGGGTAATTAATAGCTCATGAGAGGAGAATGCAGCTCGCTGCAATCAAAAGTATTTCAATTGGCGGAGGCTGGTAAAATGACAAGCAAAGCAGCGTGCTGCAAGTTCATATCATGTCTTAAATTTGCAGTACGCTGTATATTTGGGGTTGTGATAGGGCCTCCAGCAAACCCATCGTAGCTACAGGCCTGGAAGCAGCCAGTGACGATCCTACATTTGCATGAATGGATGACATTTCTCGTGTAATAACATAGTGGAGCCAAGTTTTTATTTTTGCAATAAAAAGTTGTAAAATATTGTATTTTATCACTTTTTTCTGCACCTGGATTACCAGTGATTAGTGTTTCAGTGATTGAATTAAAACAATTTCAAAAAATTGAGTGAACCAATATGTTTTATTGGTTTAGATGTGAAGGTGACCATTTTTGTTTACATTCGCTGTGGTTTTGTCGAGTTATTTTGAGGCAAAAATGTTGAATTTGTGTGGTAATTGAGTTAAATGTGAATTTAAAGTGATTAAAGCTTGTTAAAGAATAATTTTTAAAAATATTAAAGCAGAAAAATGTGTAGGAAAAAGTTCAAAAGTTATTGTTATTCATGTTGTGTGGTGGTACTTGCACTTATGTTTTAATAACTATTCCGTAATAATTTTTAACCTTTTTAAACTCACTTTTAATTTCATTACCACATAAATCCAACATTTTTTTCCCCAAATTAACTAAAACCACCATGAATGTAAACAAAACTGGTCACTTTATCAATTTCATTCAATTTATTCACTCGGATCACTAACTAACTTATCACCGGTAATGCACGTGGAGGAAAAATGCTAAAATATAATATTTTGCCACTTTTTACAAGTTAAAAACTTGGCGCCTCTAAGATATTACACTACGAGTGAGACAAATTGCCTTCCATCCAGTAAAGCTCCTCACCCACAAACAGCACACAATAAACACTAAGTAATCTTCCAACGCCCACGAAAAACCAAACTTACGCTTAGCTGATGACTCCGGTAATTAAAGTTCCGGCAATTAAAGGTTTGCCAGTTGAATCTACACCATAGCAGAGCAGCATCAACAATGATGACGCGAGGCTTCGGTGAGATGAAGCTGGATATTGCTCTCATACAGGAACCCTGGATCTACAAGGGTAGGATTAGGGGACTATCTGGGAGCTTTGACACTCTGTACGTTCCCAATGCGAATGAAAGAGTGAGGACGTGTGTGCTGGTGAAACACGGAGTGCAGGCGGTTTTACTGCCGCACTTGTGCACACCAGATCTCACAGCAGTACGCGTAGGTACTGGAAGTGGGGCTTTCATTCTAGCCTCAGCCTACCTTCCGTACGATTCGCCAGATCCTCCGCCCACCAGGGAGTTGGAAATTCTGGTTATTACCTGTGGCGAAAAAGGCACAGGGTTAATAGTTGGTTGCGACGCAAATGCACACAACACGGTGTGGGGAAGCACCAACGACAACCATAGAGGAGAGGCTTTGCTCAAATTTGTGGAATGCAACAATCTAGTTATTGCAAATAGAGGGGTAGAACCAACCTTCGTCGATGCTAGACGAAGGGAAGTCATAGATATAACTCTATGCAGCAACCGGATGTTGACAAGATTGACCAACTGGGAGGTGATGGATCGGACGACTATGTCAGATCACAGAGCCATGATACACAGAGATAGCGTACGGAACCCCGGGCAGGGGAGACGGAATTAGAACAACGAGAATTCCCCGCAACACGGACACGTCAAGATATACTGAAATGTTGCGCAGGAATCTCGGGGAGCGCGTGCCAAGGGCACCGAAAACCACAAGAGAAGCAGAGTCTCAGTTGCATGTCCTGCAGACAGCGATAGTGAACGCTTTTCGAGTGGCGTGTCCTCTTACGTCAGTGGATGACCATGATCCCACACCCTGGTGGTGTAGGGAGCTGGAGAAACTGAAGAAAGAGGTCAGAAGGGCTTTCAACCAAGCGATGAGGTGCAATGACCCGGTTGCCTGGGAGAATTACAAAGACAAGAAAAGAGAAATGAAACAAACTCTGCGACGACGGAAAAGGGAGTCGTGGAGGGACTTCTGCTCGAGCATGGACAGCATATCTGAGGCCAGCAGACTTCAGAAAATGATCTCCAGGGACCCGGTCTCCAAAGTCGGACTCGTTCGTGACCCGTCGGAGAGGATGACGGAGACGCTGGAGGAAACCAACAAGATCCTGATGGAAGTTCACTTTCCTGGCAGCTATATCTCGGGTAAATCTTGGACTATTCGTAACAGAATGGCTACAAGGATGAACCGAGAGGATGCTAACGGGGTGGTGACGGAGGAAGGGGTGAGACGTGCAATAGACACATTCTCTCCCTTCAAGACATCGGGGCGTGACGGAATATTCCCTGCGCTGCTTCAATGGGGCAAAGAAATCATTGCACCCAGGCTTAGGGGAATATTCGTTACCTGTCTAGCAACAGGATACATTCCGGCGGTGTGGAGGGAAACCAAAGTGGTATTTCTCCCTAAGCCAGGCAAGAAGGACTACACCGAGGCGAAGTCCTCCAGGCCAGTCAGCCTAACATCCTTTCTGTTGAAAACAATGGAAAGAGTGGTGGCAGACCACCTGGAGAGTACTATGCTAAGGAGGCACCCTTTAAGTAGAAGCCAGCACGCTTACCAGGCTGGCAGATCTACAGAAACGGCACTTCACCAACTGGTGCGAGTAGCCGAGGGGGAACTGTATACCGGAGGCATAGCGATGGCCGTTATTATGGACATCGAAGGCGCCTTCGACAAGATACAGTTCAACAAACTCAAGGACGCTCTGGTGAGGCGCGAGGTCAGCCCCATGATTGTAAGGTGAGTGGACAGCATGCTGAAAAACAGAGCGGTAAGGATTCAGACAGGAGACTCGCGGCTTCGAGGGAGGGTCAGCAAGGGATGCCCACAGGGCGGGGTCCTATCGCCCCTCCTGTGGAACATCACTGTGGACACTCTGCTCAGGCGGCTAGAGGTAATGGGCGTGCATACCGTTGGGTATGCAGATGATGTAGCGATTGTGGCACGTGGCAAGTTTATGAGCACTACGGCAGATATCATGAGGAATGCACTCCAAGTGGTTGAGCAGTGGTGTACGGAACAGGGCCTCACCATAAATGCCAATAAGACAGACGCGATAATCTTCACTAGGAAGATTAAAGATCTGGATTTTCAGCCCCTCATGCTTTTTGGATCGAGGATCAAGGTGTCTGGGATGGTCAAGTATCTGGGTGTATACTTGGACTCGCGACTAACCTGGAAATACCACGTTGAAGAGAAGATTAAGAAGGCGACAAGGGTGCTTCACCAGTGCAGAAGAGTATGTGGACTAAGGTGGGGTATCTCACCAAGGATAGCATACTGGACATATACCATGATGGTGAGACCCATCATAACTTATGCCTCGGTGGTCTGGTGGACTAAAGCCACACAGAAAACCGTCAAGAGGCATTTGGACAAGGTGCAAAGAATGGCCAGCGTAGGTGTGAGCGGTGCTTTCCGCACCACACCCGCCGCGGCATTGGAGGCGCTGTTAGGTCTGCTGCCGTTAGATCTCCAGGTGATGAAGACTGCGGCAGCCTCAGCGATTCGGATGAGACGGGATGCTGCATGGCAGGCGTCAGGAACCTTATATGGGCACATGAAGATCCTGGATCGCATTAAAGGGATTAGGGAGCTCATGATGCCCATGGAAGGGATCACAAAAATGAGGGTGACCGAAAGGTATCATAAAATCCTCATAGGGAACGGAACGCTCCCGGAAGGGAGACCGGAAGACATATATATCTTCACGGACGGATCCATGATTGACGGCAGAGCAGGTGCGGGAGTCTTCTCAGAGGACTTAAATCTGACCTGCTCTCTGGCTTTGGGGAATTACACCTCAGTCTACCAGGCGGAAATGCTTGCTCTGCTGCACGCGCTGGATCACATAAATGAGGGTCAGGTGCAGGGAAGAAGTATCCTTATAGCACTGGACATTCAGGCTGTGATTAAGCACATGAATCAGACAGAGATTAATGCGTCTCTGGCGTTGGAATGTGTCCAAAAACTGAACAGGTGTGCGCAACAAAACAACGTGACGCTAGCTTGGGTTAGAGTACATACAGGTATCGATGGGAACGAAAAGGCTGACAACCTGGCAAAACAGGGGTCAACCTCGGAATTCTGGGGACCGGAGCCATACTCTGCCATTGGCAGAGGGTTGGTAAGGAACTACATCGAGAAATGGGTCGCTGAGGAACACCGGAGACGGTGGGACGCTATGACCACGTGTAGGCAGACTAACATGGTGCTTACGTTGCCGATTACCGCAGCCAGAAGAAGGATCCTGCATATGCAAAGGAGAACCCTCAGATGGTTGGTGGCACTGATTACAGGACACGGATGTTTCAGGTATCACCTAAAAAGAATGGGAATTCTGGAGGATGGCACCTGTCGGATGTGCCTGGAGGAACCTGAGACGGCCACACACATAGTGTGTCACTGTCCGGCGGTGGCGAGGAAAAGGGCTATATATATATATATATATATAATATATATATATATATATATATATATATATATATATATTTTTTTTTTTTTTGTTTTACGAGGGATGGTGAGAATCTTCTAAAGACACCGCTGAGGATCCGCACTCAGACGGTAGTGTCAGATTTCTACTGACTAAACTCACCACCCCCTTGTGTGACGCTTACCCCGCCCGGGACCGCCGCGAGGCATTACTTCGGGCGGGCGTCACCACCATGACCCGTTAGGTGTCCCTCTGGTCCTTACCCATGGGGGTTGCTACTGCTCTCGGCATTTCTTCGCCTTTCTCTGTTTCTTGTGGCCTCTTCTTGCCTTAACTTTCTGTGAATGGCCTTCAGGGTTTCTTCCACTTTCTTCCACATTTCCTCGGATCTCATCATATGCTCTACGATGTTTTCCGGCGTTAGTGGCGCCTGGGCCGTTTCTTCTAATTTCGCCCTTTCCTCGGCGTATCTCGAGCAGGCAAAGAAGACGTGCTCTGCGTCTTCTTCCGTCGCTGGGCATACCGGACACATCGGCGAATCGTCGTGCCCGAAGCGGTGGAGATATTTCCTATACCCCCCATGTCCGCTCAGGAACTGCGTGAGGTCGTAACTTACTTCCCCACGCTCCCTCGAAACCCATATTTCCACGTTAGGGATAAGTCTGTGGGTCCAACGACCCTTAACAGACTCGTCCCACTTCCCCTGCCATTCCCTTAAGGACTCACAGCGCGCAATCTGCCGCCGTACCCTTCTTGGCTGTCCTCTACCGTATTCTGGGTCATAGAGACGCATGCCCTCCCTCGCCAGAATGTCTACGGGAATCATCCCCGCTATCACGCACGCCGCATCGTCGGACGTGGTCCTGTACGCGCAACAAGCGCGAAGTGCACTTAGCCTATATGCACCCCTCCAATTTCTGCTATTAGCAGTCCTGTTTAACGCTGCTGCCCACACTGGCGCTGCGTATAACAGGACTGAGCTGACCACCCTCCCCAGGAGGAGGCGGCGACTCGGTCTAGGGCCCCCAACATTGGGCAGCATTCTTGCGAGTGCTGCACAAATCGCAGAAGCTTTGTCTGCCGTGCCCTCCAAGTGCGCTTTGAAATTTAGCCTCCGATCGATCATCACTCCCAGGTACCTTAGAGCGGGCTGTGAATGGATGATCTGTTCCCCTACCTTGATCCTCACGGATGCTGGCTTTCGCCGTTTGCTGATCAGCACTGCTTCAGTTTTGTGCTCAGCAAGCATCAACCCCGCGCGTTCTAACCACGCTTTTATTTGCCAGATCGCTTCGTTCGCATACAGTTCGATGTCATCTGGGCGTTTTCCTTCGACAACTACCCCGATACCATCTGCGAACCCGATCGCCACTGCTTCCTTTGGAAGACGAAGCCCCAACACATCATTGTACATTGCGATCCATAGGAGAGGGCCCAGGACGGAACCTTGCGGGACACCGCATGTTGTCCCGAACACTTTAGGACCATCATCCGAATCACAATGAAGCGACCTACCCTGGAGGTAGTCGGCCACTACACGCACTAGGTACTTAGGTGTGCCTAGCTTGATTAACGCCTCAACTATTTTGCTCCACCTCGCTGAGTTGAAAGCATTTTTTACGTCGAGGGTTATCAGTGCGCAGCAGTGATTTTTCTCTATGGCGGCTCTTGCTATGCCCACCACCATATTGACTGCATCAGTCGTCGTCCTTGCCTTTCTAAAGCCGAATTGCTTGTCCGACAGGCCACCTGCCCTTTCGACGCTAGGGAGAATCCTGTTACAGATCACCCGCTCGAAAAGTTTGCCTATGCAACTATGGAGGCATATCGGTCTGCAGGACGATGGGTCCCCTAAAGGCTTGTTCGGCTTCGGTAGGAGCACGAGTATCTGTTGTTTCCATCGCTCCGGGAAGATCCCCTCTCTCAGGCACACTGTGAAGACTTCAGCGAACCTGTCTGGCGCTATTGAAGCTGCTAGCTTCGCCGCTTTATTTGGTATGCCATCCATGCCAGGGGCCTTATTGATGGCTACCTTTTTTGCAGCCTCCAGAATCTCATCTGCGGTCACCGCAGGTACCTCTTCTGGGTCCACCTGAAGGGTGGGTAGTTCGGCGGTGCGTACGTTCTGTGGAAATAGGACGTACACAATACTCTGGAGCAGCGCGGGGCAGGTGATCGGCGGAGAGCGTTTGCCCTTGACCGCTGACATAACCATTTTATAGGCTCCACCCCAGGGGTCCGAGTCTGCTTCTCTGCACAAACTTTTGAAGTGCTCGGATTTACTTATATATATATATATATATATATATATATATATATATATATACTCGTATATATATATATATATGTATATATATATATATATATATATATACATACATATATATATATATATATATATATATATATATATATATATATATATATATATATATATATATATATAGATATAGCTGATGACTCGAACATGAAATTTATTTCCCTCCATAGCCTCAGCATAAAAACCCCCTCACCCACCGACACCGCGAACCAGCATCGGCTACGAGTTTTCATATGCCCATAGTAATCACGGTATTCAGAAACATCGTTTTCTGTATACCGTGCATAATTAATGATAATCCCAGTGCGCATGAAGAATGGAAGTTGAAATGCTTGCGTTCCATTGCCTCCATCCCTTCGCCCATATCCTCCGTTGCGTTGCGTTGCGAATTTATCAAAATTCACTCTCATAATATTTTTCAAAACGCGCCTAAAGAAGTATAACTTCCAATATCTTGGAAATTAAATTTGAGCCACTTTCCGGTTTCCGATTAAACCACTGAAATTGTGCATACACGTTTACTTTGGATGACAATGCAAGATATCCGTTTTGTAAAAAAAATTCAGATGGCGGTTCCAAAATTTTAGCAATTGTGCTCCGGGGTAGAATACAATTTGCTGTGAGGCGTCATTCCGAATTCAAAATGGCGGCCAACACAAAATTTCGGAAGACTTATACTAGACTAAAAAGTAAATAAATATAATCGATCTAAATTTTGAACACATTAGTAGTTCGCGTAATAATTAGTATGCATAAAATCAAGAAGGTGGTTCCAAGATGGCAGCCGATTTTTGCAACTGTATTCCATCAAACCCACGCCATGAGTATCAAATGAAAGAGTAGGACAGGTAGAATGCAGTAAGCTGTGTGGCGTCATTTTAAACCCAATGTGGTCGCCCCCAATAAAAGGCGGAAGACATAGACTACAAAGTAGAAAATAAAAATAAATAGTTGAAAAAACTAAAAAATACGCTTTTATTTTAAATTGAGCCAAAAAGTAAAAGCTAATTTTGAGTTTAATGTTTTTATTGCTGCAGCCACTTATTTAAATGTAAAAAAGCGTGGGGCGCCAACAAAAAGTGCCAGTATTAATAAAATAATAGTATAGGTAAAGAGCGCTCCACACTTTTTTCATTTAAGCAAGTGGCTGCAGCAATAAAAACTTTAAATCCAAATAATTTTTTTACTTTTTGATTCTCGGTTCTTCTAAATCGCTTTTTTTCCTCCAAAACAAACCACTTCTATAATGCTCCAAAAAATAAGAATAGAAACACTTCTAATATGAATTCTTCAAAGAATGTGGTACTTCTAGAAAGCTTTCTAAGTAAGTGGAAAAGGAACCCAGCGTGAAATGGAGTGCTTCAATAGCCATCGTTGAGCACTCCAAAAGGAGCTTACAGCGTTCCCATTCCCATACCAGCTTCATATACTTTTTAACATTGCATGTCATTGCAGGGGAGCATACGTTTTCCTGCTCCTCAAAAGCGTTCTAGGAGCATTATAAAAAGGTTTGCACAAAAGGAAAGACGCCTTTGGATATCTTAACGGTATCAAAAAGCTATTATTTTTTTTTATCTTTTGCAATCGCGTTTTTCTTTCCAAGACCGAGAGTGGCTTTACCAAAGCAGTCCCCAACTGAATTCTAACCACGTCCAAAGCTGCTTGTCCTCCGTATCGAACGAGAGCCAGACTATTGAGTATGCTAATGTCACATTTTGTGGTCACGAGAATAATTGCCCGTTTTCTTATTTTCTATAAAATTTTGTAGAGTTGTAGAGCCGTTAAGGAGAAGTAGAAGTACTTAACTGCTTCTGCCGAATGATCTCTAGAAGTACTTTTTCAATACTTCCATTCCCTACTGGGTATGCTCGAACAACATATGTATGTACAATCAATACAATCTCATTTGTTATTACTATATGTATAGTATATGTACATATATAAACTAATATTCCTGTTTAAAATTGAATAAATAATTAGCGCAACGATATTGGGAATAATTCATACCGAAAAATGTACAATGTGCGTAATTAAATCCATTAATTTAACAGAATGATTAGGATTGTATAATTGCTAATTTATCATACTAATAATATTACTAATAATCCTTTTCATTGACTTTATCTAGTAATACATAAAATGTCCTTTGACTTAAAATGCGGATCAGATACATATCGGAAGCACCGTCTACTACTTGGAGAAAATGGCAAATTAAAGGGGCTTTGGTTCCAACTTCGGGGACTGCATCACCACATCATTAAACGTAAATTATAATAAAAAGTGCTTTTCCTCGTCCTAATTATCGAAAGCAAATATCCCATTATTCCGATTTTTCCGTGCCCGCATTTGAGTTCATTATGCGAATTCTATCGTGTTTATCAAAGGTAAAACAGTGAAACCCCATTCTATCAACCCTGCCGGCATGCTATTGGTAAAATGCAATCGTTTCGTAAATAAAATTGAGTCACCACCAATTATAGTTAAATTTGCCATGACCGCAAATTTATTTTTGTGGCTAAAGTTTTACGTTCGGTAATGTTATTGCCGTCACTAACGGCTGGCCAGACTACATATTACGTGAGAATAATCTTGCTTATCGCTATGTGGCAAAGCGAAGGGTACACACATCTAATCGTCCTAAAATATATACAACACACAGCCCTAACCTAACCCCAATGAAGGTAACTACAAAGCGGCTCATGTCACCCAAAAAAAAACAGGAAAACTCACTCAAGAAGGGCGTTTTATACCTGGCAAAAGCAATGAATTCCCCATAAAATTATCAATAGACAAGTCGTAAAATTGTCGGTAAAATAGAATGCTGGTAATACTGATTCGTATCAGGCTACACAAAGCTATAGGGAGTTTTCCTATTTTCCGGTCTTCTATTTTTTACGATTATTTTACTGTTATACCGGTCCTCAACTGAGAAGAATAGTTTACCCTCTGTGCTCTGTTATAACAATTTTGAACGTCAAATTACTATGAGTAAATCGAAATAACTAATAAAATTGAATAGGCGCCGACGAGGCTTTGTACCTCAAATTCTGTTGCAGGTAACAACAAAAATTTGTTCAACTTCGTAAACCACAGAAAATGGGATTTTTTTTCCTTTCAGGAAAACGTTCCAATGTAATTAGAACACAAGGAAAATGTTTTCAGCTAAAGGACATATTAAATTCTCTAAACTTGGCTCCGAGCGGCTATTTGAGTCTTTCTAATTACGATAGTTTAACCTGAATGCTTCACGAGGTGAAAAGATTTGAGGAGTTTTTATTCGTTAATGAAACGAAAGTTTGCCCTTTGTGAGCACTTCCAAAATAAAACGAGCTTGGACAAAGTTTATATACTTTCGAATTTCGATTTTTTTATTATCTTTGGATCATTTTAAGCTTTTTGTGTACCTATTTAAATAAAATCATAATAATCGATCTAGTTTCTTTATTCAAGAGAAATTTCACTGCTTTCATCATTCAAAACCCCGTCTTTTAATAGCTGCGTTCCTTTCCTAACTTGAGCAATGGTCAGCGATCTGTTGACAGTAAGTTACAGAGAGACGACCAGGGGACCATAAACCTAAACATCCCCCTAAATATATAGGTAAGTTAACAAAAATTATCAATATGCGAAGACGGTATTAAGACAGATGCAGCAAAGCTTCACAAAAAACAGGGAGACGTCTTATGGAAGGCGCTCATGGATGCCAAGGCTCGAATTGGGTTGAAGAAGAAGAAGTCATCACCGCAATAGCAACAGTAACATGCCGCAACTATCCCGGACTGATGGAAGTGCGGTTATAACTACTTAATGGACTACCTAAGCTCAGGAATCACCCTTTGTACTACTAGTCCGTCATGTCATTTGTCACGTCATGGTGCAATGTCTAGCAGTAAGCTTAGTACGGGGAGGGGGTTGGAGGGGTTATAAAGGTACGGGAGGGAATTGAAGAAGATGGTGATGAACCCTGCGTTTGAACTCGTGGATGTTGTAGGAGCTCGGAAATACTGACTGCGAGAGATTATTCCACAGCCGAGTTGTTCTATTAACAAACGAATTCATATCTTGTTGAGTGCGTGAAAGGGGGAGTTGCAGGTGGAGGGAGTGAGACGAATGGGCTAATCTGGTGTTGCGGGTATAAGAAGCACGGGCCGATGGCTGGAGGAGGAACTTGCACCTCTTAAGAAATCCCAAGCACTGGGATGCTTGTTTGGCGATTTGGAATATGTGGTCATTCCATCGCAAGTCTTTGGCTAATGTCACGCCTAAGATGTGTAAGGATGGGTCGGCCATTAGTTGAACTCCATCCACTTTCAAGGGTGGAGAGGTGTTGAACTTCTTTTTGGAGATAAGACAGTACTTGGTTTTGGCGGGGTTGAATTCAACACGATTCTTCTTTCCCCACTAGAATGAGTTTAATGTCGTTATTAATAGAGTTGGACACACGTTCGCGATTATCAAGACAGGATCTGGCATGAGTCTGCCTTGTATGGAAGCTGTACGAGTACCGTTAAGTACCGTCGTCAGCGAAGCTGAGAAGTGGGTTGGAGGGGATTGAAAGAAGGTCATTTATAAAGATAAGAAATAGGGCCGGTGATAAGATTGACCCCTGGGGGACCCCCGCAGAGATCGGGTGGGATGCGGATTTGACGCCATCCAATACTACTTTGATTGAACGGCCGAAAAGGAAATTCTTGATCCAATTCTGTAGAAGTGAGTCGACTCCAATAGCTTTGAGTTTAGCTAACAGGGCTGAGTGCCAAACTTTATCGAAAGCCTTGGAGATATCTAGAGCAACCAGACTAGACTCGCCGGATCCATGCAGACTACGGCTGAGGTGTTCTGTAAGACAGACTAAAAGATCGCCAGTGGATCTTTTCTGGCGGAAACCATATTGTCTGTCGTTTAAGAGTAGGTTGGATTCTAGATATCCCATAAGCTTTTTGTTGATTATCGTCTCCATGGTTTTGGAGAGAATAGAAGTAATTGCTATTGGGCGGTAGTTTAAGGGGTCGCTGGCTTCACCTTTTTTCGGAATTTGCTGAACATGGGCAAGTTTCCAAGAGTCTGGGTAAACTCCGGAGAAGTATGATAGGGCAAAAAGTTTGCGCAGAGGTTTATCCAAAGGTGACGCGCATTGTTTTAAGACGATAGGGGGTATATTATCGGGCCCAGTGGATTTGTTGACATCGAGCTCCTTGAGGCACCTGTACACCTCGCGAGTCCTGAAGAAAACCCTGTCCTCGGATAGTGGAATAAAAAACAACGACAACCGCAAAGAAAAAGGCAAAATGATTTATGAATTTTCATATGGAACGTTCGAACTCTATACAGAGCTCAAGCTGAACAACATCTAGCCGACACCCTGACAAAGTATAAAGACGGGTATGGTGGGCAGTAAATATATTTTTGCAAAAACTTGAGTATAAAATTTCTTACAGCAGTCTTACAAAGCACCATTGTACTCGGATTTGGTTTTATGGTCAGCAAAAGGATGAAGCCTACCATTATCGGCTTTGAAGGAGCAAATGAATGGCAAGGAAAGTTTAAGAACATTAGCTTCAACTTGAGAAATCATCTTAGATTAGGGCTGCCATCGGTCCGGGTTTCCGGGCGTTCGGGGTTTGTCCTGGAATTCTTTCTATGTCGTAGTAGTAGATCAATTGAAAGATAAAGCAATCAGTTAAAACAAATCTTACTTAAAAATTGACTTGCAGTCCGCATCCAAGCAAACTTGGGCGTGGCAAAAATGTTTTCGCCTTATTTGAAAGTTCCAGTGACAATTCAATTATCAAACGTACACCGATGCGAAACGAAAAGAGGACTTAATCCAGTCGTGCAAGGAAACCAAGCTTTTAGCTATGAAACGAGTCAATGTGAAACCGATTTCTTTTCAGATCAAAATGACCATGCAGGTGCCAATAAGTAGGAATTAAACACTAAAATTAAACAGACCCGGAAGACCTATATTTTGTATTATAAAAATGTTCAAACTTTAATTTGCGGACCTAAAACAACAACAACAACAAAGTAGTCTGTAAGGCATTAACACCATATTTAACCATGCAGATGCAGACCAACATTTTTTTCACTCCCTAAGTACTAAATTTTAAGAGTAATTTCTTATTCGAAAAGTCACGTTGTCGTGCCAAACATTTTGCTGGAAATCGCACATACCAAACTTAGGCACCACTTCCGCCCAGGCAGACAATAATTTTTCTCATGTCGTTGTGAGTACTAACATTTCAAAAATATTTTCATCCTCTTACTTTAAGGACACGTAACGTGTCACACGTGTTTGCAGCTAGCTCTTGGTCTTAGTATATTCCCATTTTTATATTTGAAACCCTGGGTTTAAATTCTTTACTCTGCTGATTACCTTTTTGTAAAAATTTCTTGTGTTTGCTGATTCTTCTATTTTCATCTTCTCTTTCCAATATTGCCTTTTTTGCTTTGTTGTTGTTGTTATTATTCTTAAGTCACACTAAGTACACTACTTGCGAAGTTTCTTCTGCGAAGTACTTCTCGAAGCTGATCGCAGTCCGAAATAACGTGACTGCACACTCGTGCAACCTCGTAAGGACCTCGGTCGCCTGGCGCCCTGCGCACCTCAAGTCCTTTGACTCAGGCAAAAAACCCCAAAGATGCAAAGTTAACCGAGACGAAGTGAAGATACACAAAGTGAATCGAAGTGCTTCTCAACTTTGACCAACATCGATCAACTTCGCGAGTATTGTAGGCAGGCCTAAGGGTAGTTAGGCTGCTCGCACACTGCATCATCAGAATTCATGCGAATTTTGTTCGTACGAATACTGACGAAATTATGCCGTCAGAAATCGCAAATGTGCTTCTCACAGTGCATCAGAAGTCACGCGATTTCGTATTGTTTTTCGTTTTAGAAATTGTTGCGATAATAGAAGATATCTCATCGAAAATCCTTAAATGAATATGGCTACTACATAATATAGTTGCTTCATTTGAAATTTTACTAACTTTACAAAAGCAAAAGTTTTATACCGTTGGAGAAAACAGAGGAGACATCTAAGATTAGCAATAAATTAAAGACTTTTTGTTTGTTCATAAGAAACCTAACTGATTTCCTATAGAACTAATAACTATGTATATAGTGAATTTTTTTGTTAATTACGTAACTTCTTCTAATAAACCAATTATTCAATATTATTCATTTCATTGGCGATTTCAAGCCAACAAATTTGTCTTATGTAACAAAACACACTTTTAAACAATTCTGACGAAAACTTGCAATTGATCCCATCAGAATGGGATGGATCACATATCGCAAGATTTCGTAAGAATTCTGACGAACGAAATCGGACTGAAAGTGCGAGTAACAATTTGAATGTTAGAGATGGGATATTTCGGACGTTTTCGTCAGAATTCGCACGAACAAAATTCGCATGAATTCTGATGCAGTGTGCGAGCAGCCTTATCCTTTCGCTGGTAGGCGAATATATAGGTGGTTATCCATTCGATACGACGCACGGTTGGATTTTAACTCGTCAAAAAACATTTCCGTTATTTTTTTTTAAACGAGGGTCGGGAAAAAACTCAATTTCATCCAAATGTCCGGATTTTTTGTAGTTTTTGTGCGGCCTCGGCAATTTAGGTGATGGCAGCCTTATCTTAGATGATATAAACACCAAAGTAGGCCGGGAGCTCGTGTACAGTTGGCTTACCGGCACCCGCAGCTTTCTCGAGACCAATAATGATATTGGATCACGAGTTATAGAGATGCCAGCAAGTAAGTTCTACACTTACGCCGAAAGACATCCATAAAGCAACCTGGATATCTCCTGGTTGAGCTACTTGCAACCAAATAGACCGTGTGCTAATAGACTGCCGCAACCTTTCGGGCCTGAGGATGGTACCAACGTACCGACGAGCCAACTTAACCTTGGATCACTACCTTGTTGGTATGGTGCTCCTAGGGGCCATTACAATACAGAAAAGCTTTGTATCCGCGAACTAAGCTCGACTCAACAACGCTGCACTACGCAGTTAAATGACCAGAAACAATTTTTTTGGTAGAGGTTTACATATCACCCTGTATTTTTGTAACCCTATTGACAGAGTACTCAATAGAGTAAACAAAAGGAGCAATGGGTTACGAGCTCCAATATGGAACTCCTAAGCAGGATGTGTGTGCACAATAACTTTTTGGTGTGGTAGTTATGAAGTATGAACTTCTGAATGGGGGCCTCGGTAGCCTAGGGGGTAAGGCGCCTGGCTACTATCCGAAAGGTCCCGGGTTCGAATCCCGGCCAGCCCCACGGTCCTTCGCCTTTTCCACTTTCCCACTTACATAACTTTCCTTCTTTCTTCTTCCCTCTTTACATTCCTGATTCCTCCTGTCATAGCTTTCCTTAGCCCTTCCCCGCTCCACCAAAGCGCATGTCATCGGTTGGTTGATGAGATTCAACTCGTTTCAGGAGGCATAACACTCCAGCGAGTTGTTTCTCGATGCCCCGATGTCAAAGTCGCACTAGTAATGGTTGGAAGTAGGTGGACTAAAAAATATCGCGGGTGGGTTGTGGCAGTTCCTTCCTTCCCCGACTAGAGCTGCTGTTTCGACATTGCACTCTATACGAATAAAATAGATAGTCGACAGTATAAAGGGCCTTTCCTGAGACTCTAGTCTTTCACATAAAAAAAAAATGAACTGAAATCGAATCTTTGGAAAGGAAAATAATAGTTTCAGAGAGTTCAGAAAAGAAGAAAAGAAAGGTCACGGAGGAAAAGGGAAGTCAGCGAGAAGAAGAGTCCGTAGTATGACGCAACTCACACCACGTTGCACCTTATTTGACAACAAATTGAGAAGTAAACTCCTTAATGCAACCTCTGGCAACAAAAGCTTCTGATTCTTGGTAAGTTCCACCAAGAAGAATTTCACTACAACGTCAGCCCCTTCTTTTATCCAAGATGAGAAGCAAATCCAAGGCCGATTTATTAGCATCTCTGTTCGCTTCAAATTCTTTTTTACCCGAAACTAGTATGTTACCTCTGTTTCCGAGCACAACGCCCATTCAATGGACAGGGTATTCTTCAGGACTCGCGAGGTGTACAAGGAGCTCGATGCCAACAAATCCATTGGAGCCGATAATGTACCCCCTCCTCTTAAAACAATGCGGCCCATTTTTGGGTAAACCTCTGCGCGTTTGCCCTACCGCATTTCTACGGAGTTTATCCCGACTCTTGGAAACTTGCCCATGTCCAGCCCATACCGAAAAAAGGGACTCCAGCCTTCCCTCCAACTACTGCCCAATAGCAAGTACTTCTATTCTCTCCAAAACCTTGGAGATGATAACCAACAAATTTATGGGATATCTAGAATCCAACCTACTCATAAACGACTGACAGTATGGTTGTCGACAAAAAATATCCACTGGGTATCTTTTAGTTTGTCTTACAGGCATCCCTCAACTTAGAAGATTTATTACTTCCGCGAGATGGTTTAGCGAAGAAACGGCACTTGAACACTTGAACACTATGGCATCACAATGGGCCTATCCCTTTGCCCTAAGTGTATGAGCTCGAACCAACAGCTCAGCCATACCTAACCTAACCTAACCTACAGGACACCTTAGCAGAAGTTTGCATGGATCTGGTGAGTCTAGTCTGGTTGTTCTGCATATCTCCAAAGCTTTCGATAGAGTTTGGCAGTCAGCCCTGTTAGCTCAAGTATAAACTATTGGTAATTTTTTCGATTCACTAATATACAAAACCTTCCGTTTATAATAAAAAAAGATTCAAAAATAGAACTTTGCGCATTTTGGAGAAAGTGTCATTTAAAAAACCCTTTACACTGCCCTTGGCTTCTGACAAGTTATCGATTATGGTGATGGACCACCTCCTGGAAAACACTGGAGAGCCTCTTCAAAGCATTGATTTTTCCGAGTTAATCACAGCTCTTCATTTGGTTTTCTTTGCAGCAGTGCTGCTTATCTCAGCAATACTTTGAAAAAGCCAAGGCCGGCCTAATGCCAACTAGAGAAATCTCTAGGAGACCTAAAGCCCACATCTGGTAACCCAAGATGAAAGTCGAAAAGCTCCTAAAGTATCTCAAGCACCTAAACCCAGAGGTTCCGACCGACAGCTGTGTGGTTATTAAGAAGGAGGAGTGTAGGGGCATCGTCCTACTGCTTCCGGCTGTACTTAGCGAAGGAGATATGTTTCTAAAAACATAATCGACTGAGGCTAAGTAATTAAAAAAATAAAAATAACGAGTTGTCAATTTTTGAAAAATAAAAATATATCGAGTTTTAGAAAGCCGTTATTATTAGCGAAGTTAATTTAATATAAACAACAACCAAAAGTTTATTAAATATAAGTAACTGTATGAAAAACTGAAGTAAAGTATAAAGAGAAAGTGTAAATTATAAAATAAATATATGTACATATAGAGTTATAAACAAAATAAAGTACAACGTTATCTTTAAATAATAACAAAATATAATCGAATACCTAAATTGGTGACCCTGCAGCGGAACACGTGAAGTGTTGGCAACCAGAAAAGAAAGATTAATAAGAAAAAAGAAAAAAGAAAAAGGAAAATTAATAAGAGTAAAGAAAACAGAAAAGGTAGAGAAGATTGGCCGTAATAAGAGGCATTAAGATAAGTGTCATTTACAAATAAATAAAATAACAATAATATTTAAGAGTTTTGTTCTAAAATTTATTTAAATTTTATGAGGGAAATTTTGTTTTGATCGAAAATATATATTGTTCAGATTTGAAGTGTTAATTTTGACGTTTGAAGTGTAATTGGAAGTTTTCTGTCTGTTTACTGTTCTGTGTACAACTTTTGGTTGGAAGTTAATTTTCCTTTCGTTTTTTTTGTGTGTAGATATACACAGTTGTGTTTTATTGAGATTTCCACTTTGACTGGTTAAATTAATTTTTCTGTGAACATGCAACGGGGAAACAACATGGATGACTCTTTTATCATTGAGTTGGAGGAGTCATTACCCAGCCTGGAACACGGGCGACCGGGTCAACATGGGGCCCGGGCAGAAGTTGAGGTAGCCTCCACGGCAAGGTTCAACCTGCCCGAATTCCACCAGAGCGACCCGGCCGTCTGGTTTTACCAGGCTGAGGCACAATTTGGGCTGAACGGGATAACTTCGGATAAAACGAAGTTGTCCCACATTGTGTCCGCTCTCCCGACGGAGACAGCCAAGATCCTCTTGCATGCTTTTCCGGACCTCAGCTCTGCCAGCTATACTGAGGCTAAGAGGCGGTTGCTGGAGCAATATGGTTTATCGACCAGGAACCGCCTCGAGCAGCTGTTGGCGGCGCATGAGCCCAGAGACCGCAAGCCCTCAGATTTTCTGAGGGGATTGCGGAGTCTGGCAGGGGACTGTCTCGGGGATGGGGAGGAGCTCATCCGGAGTCTTTGGGAGCGCAGGCTTCCCAGAGATATCCAGGTGGTGCTTGCCGCATCCGCGGATCAGTCCTTAACACAACTATCGAGGCTAGCGGATACAGTGTGGGAGATCACTGCCCGTTCAGCCACCGCTCAGGTGTCAGAGGTGGGAAACTCGTCGTCCCTGGAGAGGGCCGTGTACTCTCTTCAACGCGAGGTGCAGCAATTGCGGGCACTTGTGTTGAGGAGAGGGCAAGGCCAAGGCCAGGAGCAGGCGGGAAGGTCTTCTAGTCATCGGCGATGGAGCCGATCTCCGGTTCATCAACCGAAGGCTACATCGGCGGAGACCAGGGGTCCCACCAATCGAGGTGCGGTCCCCAAAGCTTCATACAGGGCACAAGCACTGCCGGGGACGCTCTGCTATTACCACTACCGCTATGGTAGTGGGGCAGAACGGTGTATCCCACCTTGCGACTTTAAGGGTCCTGGCTCTACAGCCAAGAAGGACCACAAGATGAAGGGTAAAAATTAAATTGGCGGGGAGTCGCCACATCCGCGGGCGTCTCTCAGCAGAGACGGTCGTGCAGATTATTTGTCCGCGACCAAAACAACCAGGTTGATTTTTTAATCGATTCTGGTGCGGACATATCATTAGTTCCCAAGCACACATTTAGGGTACAAACAACATGCCCTAATTTACTTCTGCGGGCCGCAAAAGGATCCACGATCCAAACTTTTGGCGCGAAGTTGCTGGAACTGAACCTAGGTCTTCGCCGACGATTCATCCACAACTTCATCATAGCTAACACAAACAAAGCAATACTCGGTGCGGACTTTCTCACAAAGTTCGAACTCATACTCGATTTTAAACATCGAGAATTAGTTGACTCACAGACCAGTCTTCGGACTGACGTCTGTGCAACTGGTGAGTATATACTCGAGAGCTTTGAATGCCAACATCTTGGCAAATATAAAGCATTGTTAATGAAGTACACTTCATTAACACAGCCACCTAATTTTAACCTACAGTTAAACACAATATGCAACACCACATTGTTACTAATGGGCAATTACCTTTCATGACCGCTCGTAGACTTCATCCTGAGAAGCTCAAGGTAGCGAAATTGGAGTTTGAACATATGGTTCAACTAGGGATTTGTCGACCATCGTCGTCTCCCGCAGCATCTCCACTTCATCTGGTCCCTAAACGGGATACAAATGATTGGAGGCCATGTGGCGACTACCGTCGCTTTAATGCAGTTACAGTGCCGGATAGATATCCAATCCCGCACATTCACAATTTTTCTGTGAACCTTCATGGATGCACGATTTTTTCGAAGGTGGATTTGGTGCGTGCGTACCATAACATCCCCATTGCACAAGAAGACGTGCATAAGACTGCTTTAATAACACCCTTTGGTCTGTTTGAGTTTACTCGCATGCCATTTGGGTTAAGAAATGTAGCCCAGTCATTTCAAAGATTTATGAATGAAGTCACAAGAGACTTAGACTTAATTTATATCTATCTAGACGATATACTTATCGCTAGTAAATCCGAGGATGAGCATCTAACTCACCTCGAAGTACTGTTTAAACGCCTTGATAACTTTGGGTTAACCATAAAGTTACCAAAATGCGTTTTTGGAGTCAGTGAGATTATGTTTTTGGGACATAGTATCGGCAAGGATGGAATACTTCCATCACCCGAACGCGTCCAAGCAATTAATGACCTCACAACTCCAACAACAGTTAAACAAATTCAAAAATTTATAGAAATGGTGAACTTTTATCACCGATTTATTGCTAAACTAGCACAAATGCTAGTGCCGATTAATAAACATTTGAGGAAACTCCTCAATTGTCCATCAACAACAAAAAATAAGGAACAACTTCCTTGGCCCCCAGAATGTCAATAAGCATTCCTCGACGTGAAAGCCGCAATGGCTGCAGCAGTGATGCTGATACACCCACTAGAGGATGCTAAATATAGCATCACAACTGATGCTTCCGATTTTGCGATCGGAGCTGTGCTGGAACAGTTTAACGGTCACAGATGGCAATCATTAGCTTTCTTTTCTAAGAAGCTATCATCTGCTGAATGAAATTATTCTGCATTTGATCGCAAACTACTCGCAATCTTTGCAGCAATAAAACATTTTCGGTACTTTGTTGAAGGAAGAAATTTTGTGGTCTACACTGACAACACAAAAACCGAAAGATCTCCCCGCCAAACAAGACACCTGAGCTTAATTTCCAAGTTCACAACAGACATCAGACATGTCTCTGGGAAACAAAACGTTGTCGCAGATTATTTATCTCGCTCATTAGCGGCCGACAACGTTGACACTATCACCTTCGATTTGCCACATCTGGCGAAAGCACAAGAAGGTGACAAAGAGTTACAACGACTCCAAGAGCATCCCAGTAGTAGCTCGAAGGTAAAACTAATACTCAGACCAATTCCTTTCACAACTCATGAAGTTTGGTGTGAGATTAGCACGGGTAGGTAAATTACGCCCATGTTTACCTTCATCATTAAGAAAATTAGCATTCAATGCTGAACATAGCTTGTCGCATCCAGGCATACGAGCCACAAGACAAGCTATCATTAAAAAATATTTTTGGCCAGCGATCAATAAAGACTGTAACAACTGGTCTAGATCCTGCATAGGCTGCCAAAAATCTAAAGTTTCGAGATACACCAAATCTCCACATGAAGCTTTTAATTTACCGAATAATAGATTCGAACATATCCATATGGACATTCTTGGACCATTGCCCCCATCTCGAGGATATTCATATATCCTAACAATCGTAGACCGATTTACGAGATGGCCGGAGGCTTATCCAATGCGAGACATCTCTGCTAGTACGGTGGCCAAACATTTTGTCACGAGTATGTCCCTAGATTCGGCGCCCCACTTGAACTTACAACAGATCAAGGGTCGCAATTTGAATCAAAATTATTCAATGAAGTCACAAGACTTCTAGGTACACATAGAATACGTACTACCGCCTACCATCCGCAAGCAAATGGGATGGTAGAGCGTTTCCATAGACAACTAAAAGCGGCCTTAATGGCAAGGGACAACACTACTCATTGGAGTGAAGATTTGCCCTTTGTTTTATTAGGTATTCGCTCTGCAATTAAAACCGATTTGCAATGCTCACCAGCAGAGCTTGTCTATGGACAGAGCTTCCCAATTCAATTTCCATCCCAACGGATGAGAACCCAATAGAGCACTCAGAATTTCTAACACGTCTTCGAATACACATGAAAGGTCTGTCGGCGACACAGCCCCGACAGTCAGTTCAGAATGATGTGTACGTGCCGAACGCCTTAGAGAACGCGGAGTATGTTTTCATACGTACCGATCGCGCCCGACGGCCTTTTGAAACACCATACGAAGGGCCATTCAAAGTAATCAAAAGATTACGTAAACATTTCGTCGTCAACATAAATGACACAAATAAGTCGATAAGTATCGATCGACTGAAACCTGCTTTTGACTGTGACCGAGACGTTGAAGCAGCATCAATTCGCTCGGCACAATTCATGTAACGCTGGGAGGGGAGTAGGTAGAGACATCGTCCTACTGCTTCCGGCTTTACTTAGCTAAGGAGATATGTTTCTAAAAACATAATCGACTGAGGCTAAGTAATTAAAAAAATAAAAATAACGAGTTGTCAATTTTTAAAAAATAAAAATAATCGAGTTTTAGAAAGCCGTTATTATTAGCGAAGTTAATTTAATATAAACAACAACCAAAAGTTTATTAAATATGAGTAACTGTATGAAAAACTGAAGTAAAGTATAAAGAGAAAGTGTAAATTATAAAATAAGTATATGTATAGAGTTATAAACAAAATAAAGTACAACGTGATCTTAAAATAATAACAAAATATAATCGAATACCTAAAGGAGGACGATACAACGGAACTGCAGAAGAGCAGCGCGTTATTCCTTCTTCTAAACTATGCAATGCGGAAAGCCTGGCGCTCCTCGAAAAGCTTGAGTTTGCTTGTAGCTCAAAATACCCACGTGGATAATCAAGCACTCGAGATGCTCTTCGAATCATCTGATCGAGTTCCTCAGAAAGGAAGGCATTGTCATAGATCAAGAACCGTTGGTTAACGCGTCCGCAATCAGAAATATGTTTCCCAATTTATTTTACTCAGCCGTTTGGGACTGCAGACAAAAGGCAAAGATGTGCCGGCTTAGAAGAAAAGACTTGGGTTGAAAGTAAACAGGCTTTGGGAGTCGAAATGTTTTATTTCCTAGTCTTAAGTCAATTCTTAATTTTAACATTTTGCTTAGGATATTTATACACTTTGTTAAACTAAATAGTGGGGATTTTCCAGTGCATGAGGGATGACTTTGGTTTGTCCAATATTCATCGCTCAAGCATACCAAATTCAAATAATAAGTTATTTCCCAACTCCGATAATATTTTCATACTTTGTTTACATACAATTTTTCAAGTCACAGTTGACATAGTGAAGGGTCGAAGACTTGATTTACTGGCTGTGCAATAACATGTGTCACTTGCATGCGCAAGTGAGCCATAACCGGCGTCTTGCAGTTGAGTCATAAGTGCGCGCGATGATCATGGGTCGGAATCCCCTTGAAGTAATTTCCTTGGTTCTCTGACTGAGGTGTCGGGTGTTTTTTATTATTTAAGATAAAAATGCATGCTATGCATTTTTAGGTTTTGCCTTGGTTTTACTTGGTTTTATTTTGTTTATTTTTATCTTGTGTTATGATATCGGATCTGATATCACAACACATACAGATTATAATCTAAAGAGCCCGATATTCTGCCAGACTTAACAAGCTCTTAAGTGAGGAGCATTCTATCCCGACCTTCCTTACGAATGTGGGCGGAGACACTGTATTTGGTAGTAATTTCACACTTCCCCGGATGCACGAAAGACGCTCAAGATTATCCTGATGGAGGCAACCAGATAGACGGGGTGCCCTCGACGGAGTGGCTCAACTCGCTGGTACCAGGGCAGAAAACTACCTAGACTATCGATAACTTCTCACCCTATTAACAAGCCAGACCTGATGGTAGCTTTGTTCCAGAACTCGAATGTGGGATCCCACGGGACAAAAATTTTCCTAATTTGTGTTTCTTTGGGCTGTTTCACACGAGCCGACGGCCAACCAACAGAAATCGGCTGTTATCGGCCATTCCCTTTTGAAATTCGACGAAAAGTCGCATGGGCTTTCACACGGGCCAATTTTTCCAACCAAGTCTACGTCAAAACGCTTTAGCTTATTGTTGTTGTTTTGTCTTTTCTCTTTCTCAAAGGAATAAAAAACAACAACAACCACACAGCTGTCAAAAAGTCGTATCGAAAATCGTGTGAGAAAGTTGAATGGAAAAATCTTCCCTCCCCATCGTCCTCTCTCCCCAATTTGTGTTTCTTTGGGCTGTTTCACACGAGCCGACGGCCAACCAACAGAAATCGGCTGTTATCGTCCATTCCCTTTTGAAATTCGACGAAAAGTCGCATGGGCTTTCACACGGACCAATTTTTCCAACCAAGTCTACGTCAAAACGCTTTAGCTTATTGTTGTTGTTTTGTCTTTTCTCTTTCTCAAAGGAATAAAAAACAACAACAACCACACAGCTGTCAAAAAATCGTATCGAAAATCGTGTGAGAAAGTTGAATGGAAAAATCTTCTCTACATATGACGTTTTCAAACGATTTCTGTTGGTTGGCCGTCGTCTCGTGTGAAACAGCCCTTTACTTTCTCATGCAAGAAAAAGCGGGGAAATTTTCACTTCCCCTCCTGTAGGAATTAGCCGGAGGTTTTCGGTCCGGCGATTTCTTGCAAGTTGTCAATTGACAATTTTTTGTATGTGTGTGGGTATCTTATAAAGCGGCATACACATAGCCAATCAACATTTATGCTATCTTCTTCTTTATTTGCAAGAAATTGCCCAAAAGTTGTTTCTTTACTTTCTGAATTTTTGACAAAATTATCCCCACCATTCAACTAAGTTTTTGCCCAACAAATTTTTGCAGGAAAAGTACGGGAACAAAGCTGGTATCTTTCCTAAGATGTTACAGAAAACCACTTAAAAGATGTTGCATAGCAACAAAATGACGGTGTAGTGATTAAAGTTTCCGTCTCATTTAGGTGTATCGATCTGCATTATAATTCATGCAGGCTCGCATGACCGCCGCCGTTATTGTTCTGAAGCTACATCAGCTCATCAAGGCTTCGTGAGGTTGGGGAATCTTGTCAATTATTTGTGCCAGCCTGACTTGCTCTTCTTCTTGTCTCGGTTTCTTTGAAGCTCTTTCCCTGACATGAATATGAGTGGGCAGAACTGGCTGAGTGCTGCGGTATTTTATTTCACCTGCTTCCAACCATTTTGCGACTCTGACATCGGGGCATCGAGAACAATTCGCTGGAGTGCTATGCCTCCTGAAACGAGTTGAATCCCATCAACCAACCGATGACATGCGCTTGGTAGAGCGGGGAAGAATTCGTGAAGGCTATGCAGAAGGAATCAGGAATGCAAAGAGGGAAGAAGAAAGAAGGAAAGTTATGTAGGTGGGAAATTGGGAAAGGCTAGGACCGTGGCACCGCCGGGAATCGAACCCGGGACCTCTGGGATAGCAATCAGGCGACTTACCCCTAGACTACCGAGGCCCACAAGTGAGTGAGTGCAAAATTGTCAACTGTTATTGTTTTTTCAGCATCTTAAAACTAACACAGCCACTTTTATTAATAGTAGTTAGTGTCCATATTACACTTTTTGTCTTCACTGCAGGTCATGTCGATTTCCTGGGCATTGGCCGCATTTAAATAGTTCTTCACTATTTCGTCTTTGTCAGTTTTTGATTTTTATCTTTTAATTAATTTAAAGTTTTAATTAAAATAGAAATTTATAAATAGAAATTTGTTAAAAATTGTAACACTGTGTAATGAGACGCTCACGTTTTCTTCAAACAATATAAGTGCTAAGTCGGCAAGTTTGGGTGGTCAACCCCCTGAGTAGGAGCGAGAACAGATCTTTCGTTATGTTGTGAACCAACCAACCCATTTTTGAGCAATTCTCTTTGAGTCGGACCCTCCGAGTAAAAATAAAATATGGCCTTACAACGGGCGAACACCAAACGTGATTGAAAAATAGTCTCCAGCCATTTGAAGGGCATCAGAAAGCTGTGTGCAGGATAGTACGGCCGTACACCACACACACATACTGACATCTATATGGAGATATTTTCACACACCCAAAGCAATTGGGTTCTCCTATAATAAGTCAGACGCACACACAAACGGAAAATTGTAGTCTCCTCGTTCTCTTTATATTCAAGACAAAACTGTAAGCAATTTAACTGCTTAAAAAAGAAATCATTTTGGAGGGAGAGTGGGACCTGTGATAACACGCGTTGAGTTTTTTTGGAAGCAACAAAACTCACCGCGCATTTATTGAGAAAAACATGTGCTCCGGTGCTCATATCTTCGAATTCGAACATTTCAAAAATTCTATAAACGTAATGAAATTAAATCTTTTATTTTTGACATGAATATGTCTTATCCCTGGGGTCTATTTAAAAGAATGTGCGGAACAAAAATCGTTACCATGACTCATTACTGAGTTTGGGGGCTGAGTTGGGATCTAGTTTAGGTATGTAGAGGAGTACGTAGTGGGGATAGCAGTGGGCCTAACTAAGGTTGACACTAATGAGTCATTAACGATGACTCACTCTATGGCATGATATCGGCTGCGCCTTGGTCTTCTAAACCGACTCACTCAGGTTTCTGTTCTTTCTTTCAAATAAAAGAATACACATTTACCTAAAAGATGAGCCTAATTACGTTGCTCTACTATAATCAGTCTAGAAGTTATTAAAGTTTAAGTAAATGGCAATTCGGCCATACAAGTTGCAAGTGAGGGGATATGAGTGCTTTAAATCTTTAAAACGGCGATATCTCATGAATGACAATTCGTACGGGAAAATGTATAAGATCCTTTTTGTAGGTAATCGCATAATCTACAAACTTTGTAAACACTATTTTATGATAAAAGTTACCGTTTTTCTGAAAATCGCGAAAAACCCGTTTTTGTGAGCTTTGACCCCGAGTAAATCCAGGTTCCAGGTGCCGGATCGATGAGGACTTTTTAGATTTCATTTATAACGGTGCTTTGAACAATCCTACCAATTTTCAGCTTGGTGTGAATTTCTGTACCCTCATACCTATTTTTTGATCTAATTTGACCGGACTATGTGGATAAAATTGTGAGAAAGGCACAATAAGTCAAGCGTAAGTATTTAAAAATTACCAAAAGAAAGAAAGATTTAGAGTACATCTATAGTAACCTTTGTAGTCATTCTTCTTTTTTTTTGTAATGTATTAATTAAAATTCTTGCAAGAGTAAACTTTTTGCAAAGTTTGTTTGTCCTGAAATGAAGTGACACAAACTTATTATCTCATTAAAAGTTTATTGCGGCCAAATCAGCTATAAAGGCGGAACAACCCAATCTCATTAAAAGCATCTCAAACTTGGGTCAATTTTCGACCCAAATGTCACCGCAACTAATCGTAACATTACCCAACCACCAGTGGAATTAACAAGTCCTGAAAGCTGGCACAACTTTTATGTCAGGAATTACTTTCTCCTTACGCGACCCCCAAAAAGCCAAACTCATTTTCCCCGGGATAATTACAATTAAGTGCCATATCGGAACGGCTAGTCGTAAGCACTTTTCTTCTTGTTATATACCCACCCACAATTCGCCTTTCGTACTTGTTTCATGAGCGCTATTTGCCGTCTGCATTTATGTACTTGGCCAAACTTAGGTCATATACCGACTATGTCCCAAGTACTAGTCTCGATAATGGTCCAAGCTCGACTTAAGCATGCCTTGCCATACCTTTTTTCTCGATCAGGACATGTACTCCAAGTAACATAACCGAATCCCATGTGGTCTCATTTAATTTATTACCAATTCATGCCCTCTGTTCAGCCGTTTTGGTTTCTCATTCTGCAGACACCTCTTAATATCCAAGGAAGACCTTCAACATCCACCCCAACCCTCAGGCTCTTGCTTTCAGCTAACGTTTGATGGGTGTCATCGAAATTACATTTGTGGATGTTACCACATGAAGACACATCACCCGTCCAGCATACGTGAATATAAAAGAAAGTACTTACGCATGCAGGCTGGAGAAGGGGGTTCTCCGATTGCCACCCCACCATTGGAAAAAAGACGAAATGAAGAGGAAAAGTGGATGACATTTTAGCCATTTATGGGTCCTCTTTTATAGACTTTCCATTTACATTAACGCCAAGAACGTGCCAATAGCTGTACGTGGAACAAAGCAAGAGGAAGAATGTCTCGCGCTTTTGTATGCAGAGGAGCTTTTCATGCTGGGGATGAAATGGAATACACGGTAATTCCGGGCAACTTGATAGGACATGACACGCCAGTCAAACACGTCTGACACTACGTGAGACGAAACTGGACATTATAGATAGCGACTGATTCACATCACGCCTCTGAATCAATTGGAGATAACCTGACATTGTGTTCATTATGTGGTTAAATAATTAAAAATTTCCACTTGACTTTGAGTAATTGTTAAAGGATTTTCATTCTCGTATGTAGTCCAATGTGTTACTGCATTGTATATGGAAGGATGACGGCATTAAACCACGCGATTCAATTGACAATCATATTATAGTACTAGTATCTTAGCACCGTCATCATAAATACCTCCTCAGTCTGTTACTGGCATTGGCTTTCAGTGACATCCTTCTCGTCTTGTCGGGGACTGTCGGTCCCTGGCATCAAGTCTTTAATTTCTTAAGGGCCCCCGAGACGGTCAAACGGTTTGACCCAAACCTTACGTGTTTGATTAAACCGTTTGAAGTAGCTTTGCAACTGCGTTAAACAAGAAGCGCAGTTTTAGAAGTCAAACCAGAAGGATCTATTTGCCACCGCCCGCCGCGCGCCGCAGTTTGTGACGCTTCCAAAAATGCCGTCGTCTATGGATAAAGATTGTCTCGATTTTCTGATGAGGTTTGATCGAACGTCGCAGAAACAATTAAACGGCGCTTCAAACAAAACAAAATATGAATTTCCATTAACCGCGTAACGATCTAATTGGTGAGGCTCTAACCAAAATCTACGTGTTTCCGTTGACAAAACGTCCGGATGTGGATTGGTTTTGGATAGACGAATAAAAAATCGTATGGGTGGGGGAATCGTAAGAGTTCAGCCCCTAAGGCGTTTTGAATTTTTTTGGTAGAGGTTTACATATCACCCTGTATTTTTGTAACCCTATTGACAGAGTACTCAATATACAGAGAGAACAACAATAGCAATGGGTTACGAGCTCCAATATGGGTCACAAGTCGTATCCCATCCGAGCTTTTTGTCTTCTTTGAGGAGGAAACTCATCATGCATCTCTCTTCAAATTTTTCAGTCCTAAGCAGGATGTGTGTGCACAATAACTTTTTGGTGTGGTAGTAATGAAGTATGAACTGAAATCGAATCTTTGGAAAGGAAAATAATAGTTTGCTAGCTAAGATTGAGGTAATAAAATGAAATGGGTCTTATATTGTTCTTAACTAACTTTCTTTCGTAAACGAACGATTATACTGGCGCACTTAAAATATAAAAAAATTAAAAACTCTCTAAAAGGATGTTTTGGGAGTTTTGATAAAAAGTCTAAGGATATCAAAAATTATGAATTGTAAAATGATGTCGTTTCATCGTATTAATGCATTTTAAAAACACTTTTATTTGAGCTGGCCTGATGTGTTGAACACAACTTGGGATCTCTTGATATCAAAATTTGGGGGACTTTTTCCCAAAGCTCTTACTGGAACCAAAATATATCTAGTCCAATCTCTCGAACCTACTTTACAAAATTTTCCAGGATCCAAGGTTCAAAAACAAATATCTCTTGAATGAAAAATTATTACAATAAAAATTGTAGATCATGCAATTTTTTTCACAAACGACCCTCTTTTCTTACGAGCGAGACCTCGTAAAATATTGCGTTCCAAAAGTTTTCGAATTTATATTTTGCTTAGGATGTGCTCCTTTCAACACCACCGTAGGCGCATTTTTAAACGTAGTTTTCCCTTAGGCACAATCCACGGTTTGTTGCGATCAAACCAGCACCAGTACGGCCAAGTTAGCGCTTTGGGCGCTAGATTTGGTGCTAATCACTGTGTTTTAGAGCTTAAAAATAGCCTTTAGTGCGTAAGCGCTATTAGTTCTTTCAAAAAATTCTTAGCGCTTTTAAGCTTCGAAATAGTTCTTGAGCAACAACTTCCGAAAATTAACCAACCATTTCCTAAAACAGGAATTGAACGCATTCTCTACTTCATATTGTGCTTTTCCCTATTGCGTATTTGTACTAAATTCTTCTACCAAGAGGAAGATAAGTGGTATTTCAATTTGAATTGTGGCAGAAGAACTACTGCTCGCTCGAATTTCTTAATAAAAAATGAATAAGTTTAATTATGTCCTATAGTTAGGCTGTTATCATTAAAATAGAGCACTAAATTTTTTAACGCTCCTTCAATTAAATTAGAGGTAAATTTTAGCGCTCATTCATTTATATAGGCGCTAAGTTTTAGCGCTTTGCTGCTTGTAAGATTGGCAGCACTGACCAGCACAACTAATGCATATACGGCAAGAACAAAGAGGAAAAGAGGAAATATGGAGGGCATTCAGTACACCAAGCTATTTATTACTCGTTATTAGCAATGTTTCTGTTGTTTCTGGTATATCACTTTTGCATTAGATTTGATTTAATAGAATTTCGTACGAACAGTTTTGATATGAGCTTTACCCAAATAAAAAGAAGTTGTGTAGGCGAATGTAAGGCCCCGGATTAGTACTGCTTATGTAATTTTTACTATTTAAAAGGGAATCTACAACAACGAGATTTACGAGCGCTATCGCGACATAAATATTGGGTAGAAATCAAAGCTCGGTAGGCCCCTGTGAGGGAAACCCTACGTTCACTGGAAGGATGGCGTAGGGTGGATTAAATATGGTCAGAATCGGGATTGGTGGCGAGAACAGGTGTGAGAGGGCGGGACCGGAATGCGATTGTAGAGCCGTCAAATAAGAAGAAGTCATTAGATGGATGGATGCATATACCGCATAAACCGTATTCACTTAACGATCTCGTTTTAACGACATATGAACGACCATCTACCAGAGAAAGTCAGAAGATTCAACCAATTCAATTTACAGGATTATATCAAATCAAAAATGTTTTGGTGACGACCTGCTGCTGATAAGCTTGCTAGACAGGGAACCAAAGTGGAAAGGACACCCCACTTAACCCGGATGGGAATGCCATTAGCCACCTACGAACTAGCTGTGAGGAAAATCAGGTTTGCTCGAGCTGGGTTGAGAGGGACCACAGCAACGGTGTGCCGCACTTTCCATGCAATGTGGTCAACTTTAGGCGTAAAGCATTCAAAATCTCTTGTTCAGTTGAACAAGGCATGTAGTAAAGGTGCTAAGGGGTCGTCCATAAATTCCGTGTGGTTATTTTTGCGATTTTTCAACCCCTCCTCCCCCTTGGTGAGATATCGTGAGATTTCTCTTGACCCCCTCCCTCCCCCCCTAATCTCACGTGAGATTTTTAAAATTTTTTACATTAAAAATACGTATTTACGGCCGTAACCGCAGTAAGGCTAGTCTTTCCTTTGAATATAGAACTGCAGGAAAGGCCCACCGTATTTAAATCTAGTGCAAGGCGTGTAAAAAGTTCACCTAGGTGGATAGGGGGGTGGGGTTGTTGGGAGCAAGATTTGATTTGAGATAACTGATAATTCGGACTCTCTTGCACCCTTGTTTTTCCGCTTGTGGTAGGCACACAACTACCAAAACGTGAGCACTCACCCAACGACCCAACAAGCATTTCATTACGCTCCGATCGGGATCGGCGTGTGCCTTCTTGTAGTTCTAAATTATAATGGCCTTCTCGCGGTTCAGTGTTACTTGGCTCGTACTCTGCAGCATTCGACGAGTCGCGCATTTGGCTAGTCGTTGGAGGCTAAACAATCGAGTAAATTTTTTGTGTCGGATTTACCCATATCTTAAAGCCCGAATTTACACACAGTTCGACGGCAGGCCGTGACCTGAAAGTTTTCGCCTTGGGCTAAGCATAACTGTACACTGACCGGCCGCCAACTGTATGGTTCAAGAATGCCTTAAGATCTGAGCTTCGGGCCTTAAGATCTGAGCTTCTATTCACTGTTGAGCCGTAATTGACGCAAGAATTCACGCCGTATCCACTCGTAACGGAAAGCAAAGCGCGAGCTAAGCGTGAAAATCACCCACACTCGCGTTCGCGCTTCGTTGCATGTGTTAACGGCGTGAGACTGAAGGCGCCTTGAAGCTTTCGTTGAGGCCATGAGCATTTTTTAATTAATAACCTGCTATGCTAAGCAGTCGTTTTCGCCTGTGTTTCTGTAGGGAATCATGATTTCATCTGCATGCCACGGCCTGTCAGACGGATACCTGAAGTATCATCCCTCAGGTAGACTGAGTCAAGCTGAGTCGTGCCGGTCGACCTGGTCTGACAGGCCACTGCCTACCGGCGGCCTGTAAGTGAATGGGGGTCTTTAATGGAGAAACATGTTTTACTTAATTTAACCCAGTTTTGTTGCCATTTTACACTGTTTCTTTAAAAAAAAATGTTTGAACTCTTGTCAAGAGAAGACAGACTTTGCGATTAGAGTAGACCTCGTGCGAAAATCCCGTGTTTATATAAAGTAACTGAAGTTCGAATCCCGTGCGGTACCGCGACCTTTAAGTTTTAATTTTCCTAAATTAAATTAAAATTTTTAAAGAAAAAAAAATATAATTAATAAACAAAAAGAAAAAAAAGACAGTGGTGCAGAGCATGCACACAATATAAGTGGCATGTCTCAAACGGACACCGAACATAAAACAGACACTAAGAAGTGCGGTGCAAGTGCGAATAAAACAATTGATTTAAGTGAAACATCCTTAACATCTGCAAGCGACGATAACACTGAACGGCGTAGTGGCAACAAACGCCGCAGAAAATTAAGAGCCCAACCCAACCAGGGCCAAAGAAAGGCGAAAATCATAAACGCCAGCCAAGAAACAGCAACTGGATCTACGGTTCCACCCGCAACCGTAACAATGACTGCCGATTCGGAAGAGGAATCGTGCAATATTTCCGCCTCTGGCAAATATAAAGGCCAGGGGAACAGTTTCGGAATCCTGGCTACCGAAACTGACGCAGACGAAGCCAGGCTCGAAAAATTGATAGAGGAGCTGAAGGAAAAAAATTTCCCTAAGCTCCCCACACCGAAAGCTACGAAGCCGATGCCGGCACAACAACAGCAGCAGCAACAAGCTAAGAACAAACCCCAGCAGCAACAGCAGCAGCAGCAGCAACAGCAGCAGCAACCACAGCCGCAGCAGCGGGCAGACAAAAATCAGCAAAAGGAGAAGGTACCTCCCATTAATATTTTCCACCAGAAACCGGTGGATACTATTAGATTGGCAAAACAGGTACTTAAACATACCAATTTCTACATTAGAAGATTTAGTGGTAATAAGCATGCTCTAATTTTAAATAACTTATTAGATCATAAGAAAATTAAAACTTTTTTGGAGAGAGCAAATACCCAATATTTCACGTTTACCGCTAAGGGTGAAAAAACCCAAAGCGTATTACTTAAGGGACTTGATCCCGGGTTTGATCCTCAGGAGATTTTAGAGGAACTAGAATCCCTTAAGGTTAATGACCTTAAATTTACTGCGGTAAAAAAATTTACTACCGCACACTCGCGAAGCTTAGAGAGGCAACTGCCCATTTTCCTGGTCCAATTGACTCCCGAGAGCAAGCTAGATAATTTAAAAACAATTAAATATCTAAGCTTCCATGTAGTGTCATGGGAGAAATTAAACAAAAAAGACATCCTTCAATGCTTGCGATGTCAAAGATTTGGGCACGCCGCAGCTAACTGCCAAATGGCATTTAGATGCGTGAAGTGCGAGAATAATCACAAACCTGGTGAATGTGCTCTGGGTAAAGAAAACGTAGCTGATAAAAGCAAGCTGTTCTGTGTACTCTGCAGATCAAATGGACATCCTGCTAGTTATAGAGGATGCCCAAAATATGCAGAGTTCAAAAAAAGAATACAAATGCGTAAAGAGGAAATTCAGACTCAAAAAGCGCAAAAGAGCAAATTAATAAACAATTTTGTAAGGCCTGGAACGTCCTTTGCCCAAATGGCAGCGGGAGCCCAGCCTACAAAACAACAAGCTCCAAAAGCTGCCACGGCAGCGAGTCCTGGAGATAGTGAGCTGAAGGCGGTCCTCTTGTCCATACAAGGGCAGATCGCGCAGCTCCATCAACAATTAAGCGAGCAGACAGCTCGTTTAGATTTTGTATATACCTAATGCTCTGTTATCGACAGAAACCATTTCCGGGTAAATTGCTTTAATGGCACTATTCGGAGAGGACACGATCAAAGTCATTTCGGTGAACGTCAACTCGTTGATACGAAATGAGAGAAGGGCGAATCTACTAACCCTCTTGCAGAACCAAAATCCGGATGTGCTTTTCGCTAGTGAAACTAAACTAAACGAGAGGCACAAAATGGATTACAAGGATTATGTGGTAATTAGGCGCGATCGACCTAATTCCATACGAGGCGGAGGCCTATTAATATTAATAAAGACCTCCCTGAAACATAAAATCATGTATAGTAGGGACATAGAAAAGTTTCGGGTGTTGGAAGCGTGTGTTATATACATTCCCCTGTCTAGTGGCAGAAGACTGTATTTAATCGCGGCGTACGCACCCCAAACAACTCAACCAAGATTATTTATAGAGGAAATGAACTCGCTCTTTCAAACTCTTCGCCTGGAGTCGGAGCAAAATTTTTATTTGTTGGCCGGAGATTTAAACGCACGCCATGCGGCATGGGGAAATCAAACGGCTAACACCAGGGGCAACCAACTGAATGACTGGTTGGGCCAGAACAGAATTCAGCGGAAAGTTAATCTCCTCGCTACGGATATACCATCATATCCACGCGGTGGGTCTTTTTTGGATCTGTGCTTGCTAGACTCACAGATGGGTCTACCAGGACTAAATACGAACGAAACAAACTGTCTAGCCACAGTACCATACGACAGTGACCATTACGGACTCGAGATAACAATACAAGTCCCTAACGACTCCATAGAGCTTCTTGAATATTGCGAAGTGCAGCCTTTTGTGTACCAGAAGACGCACTGGCCAAGATTCGAAAGAGCAATGGAAAGGGCAATACAGAATACAGGACCTTTACCACCAACAACTAGAAACTTGACAAACAATGAGATTGATGAATATCTGAAAAATATGGACAATCTCATTATACAGACGATGGACAAAACTATACCCAGGACAAAGAAAAAAAAACAGTACAGACTGTTACAGAAACGCTACAATCGACGCACTACTAAAACATAAAAGTCGAATACTAACAAGACTAAAAGCCCTACACCGTCAGTTTCGGGATAGACGAAGTCCGGAGATTGTAACTCTTAAATCGGTTATGAAAAATCTCCAACAACTATTAAGGCAACAATTTTCACAGTCTGTGAATCTGTACTGGAACAGAAAGATTCGCGCTATTCAAAATAATAGCGTGAGCATGTTCCCACAGATAAATAAAATTTTTAGGAGTAAAACACATAACCGATTGGACAAGTTGCGTATCCCTAGGACTTCAACTAACCAGGTACTGCTGAGGTCTGTGAACATAGATCCGGAAGAAACCTGCCATGTCGGTGATAATTATTGCATAGAGGACGAGCAGGAGAAGGTGGATTTAGTGGGGGCCTACTATCAGGAAATTTATTCGGTGAACACTTGTGTTCGTACGAATTCTGACCTCGAGAGTAGGGCCTCGCTGAACCACTCGAGATTATCTAATGAAATCGAATCTTGGAAATCTGAGAATCGAGCAATTATCGAATTCAATGAAGACTGCCCAGCGAACGATATTCCCGAGGCCCAAGTAAACTCGACGTTCATTGGAAAAATCGACCTCCTGCTAACATTCCGTCGTCTGAACAATAAGAAATCGGCTGGAGTAGATGGTATCCCGAACATAGTTCTGAAACATCTGCCCCTGGTGGCTGTAGACATATACACCACTTTGTTTAATAATGCATTAAACAACGCCCATTTTCCAGGTCACTGGAAAACGGCGGTGGTGTATCCTATACCTAAAAAAGGTAAAGACAAAACTAACCCTGCCAATCTCCGGTCAATAAGTCTGCTGCCGAATATCAGCAAGGTTTTTGAAACAGTCATTAATAGATCATTGGCCAAATGGGTTGAGGAAAAAAAGATAATTCCCGATAACCAGTTCGGTTTTAGGGCGGGACATGAAACCATTCATGCCGCGTCCAAACTGGTATCAGACATACACTGGAACTTCATGAAAGGCCAGTGTACACGAGCATGCCTGATTGATTTTGAGAAGGCATTCGATACAGTATGGATCGAAGGTCTTCTCTACAAACTGGTCAGACTCGATATGACGAGACCTCAGCTATAGGGTAGGCTGGGTACGGTTGAAACAGTTTAGCGTTTATCGTCCATTGCATCGGGATTAGTTAAGCGAGCGATGGCGGGAAGATATTAAAAGAAAGACCATACATCTGTCTACTAATGGGCAATATTAGTTCAGATGACTGTATTGTATTTTATGTGTAAAATCAAATTTAAAAAAAAATGTAATTTGTTTCAACTGTCCCAATGCCAGGGTCAGTTGAAACAGTGCCTGGGGTCAATTGAAACACATGGAAATAATACAAAATATAATAAATAAACATGTTTTATTCATCGTATAATAACATTAGATAGATAGATAAATAAATAACAAAAAAAACTTCAATATTTTATGTTTAAAAGAATAAAATTCAACAGATTTAAAAAAATAATTTTAGCACTTCAGCTATAAAATGGGTTAAGAGAAAAAAAACTAAATAAAAATCATTCATAAAGATCATTCAGATTCAGAATCACAATTGTGGCAGATATAACTAAGACTACCTTCTGTGCACTCTTCATGCGCCCACATTTTACATTCTGTGCATTGTATCCATTTTTCCCTCGGTCTGCTTTCTGAATAGGCGGACATACAAACAAGGCAGTACCACTTCTCTTCTTCTGGTGATTCATCTTGCGTGTTAGTTTTTTTCCTTTTTGTAGCATTTCTTTTAGTCTTTCCTCCATATAATCTTTTCTTACATTGCTTAGCTTTGGCTCGTTCTAATCTGGCTTCATGTTCTCTTCTCATCTTTTCTTTTTCAGGTGTATCTGTGTAGATTGTAGATTTCCTGGTTTTTCGCGTCCTGTTTTTTAATTTCCGCTTTTGGTAGTGGTCGCACCGCTTCCGGCGAAAACATAAATGGTGTACTCGAAGTCGCGATATTTTCCATTTGATTTGTCAACACAGGAACGGATTGAGAACTTGTAGAGGGCTTGGGTGAAATTTGCTGAACAGTCGGTTGTTGTAAAGAAAGAGCTGCAGTAGAAAGCTCCTCCGACTCTTCTAGTGGTTCGAGAGTTAAAATAGAAGGTGGTGGTGTTGGCGTTTTATCATCAGGTGTTGTAGTATTCTGAATAGGGTCGTCAGTTGCTTCCATTGTATTTGCAGGATTTGGCCTATCTGTCACAAATGCAGGTGCAAAATCGAGTTCAGTAAACAAATGCCGATTAAATGGAACAATCCCAGTTGCGCGAAAGCCAGCTTGAATGTTGGTTTGTGTAAGAGCAAGCGGCATAGCAGTAGCTAAAATCCCTGGGATGTCATATATTGACATTGTCTTGCCGGGGTGGCTTCGCATCCATCCATCACAGGCCGAATTTACAGCTTTCTTCAGCGGACCAAATGCAGATCGATCAAGCGGTTGGAGCTTATGTGAGCAGTGGGGAGGGAAAGATAGCATCACAATGCCATTCGTCTTGCAAAAGTCTAGTGCGTTGAAATGAATATGTGAAGAGTGGTTATCAAGCAGAAGTAAGACTTGATGTGAAGGAGAAGCATTTGAATGTTTCTGGAAATGTTCCAGGAAAGCAATAAATGATTCATCCTGCATCCAGCCAGAAGGATTTGCACTTCCAGCAGATCCTATTGGTCCATCCCTGATAAAGTGATCTTGATATCGCACTCGCGGAAAGACGAAGAATGGAGGAATAGCATTTCCGATGGCATTGACCGCAAAGGCTACTGTGACTAAAGTACCCCTCTCGGCTGAAGTCACTGAACCTACTTGACGAGCACCACGTCTAGCTATTATTCTGTCGGGTTTTTGCACAGTAGTTATGCCGGTCTCATCAGCATTATATATATTTTGTGGTTCAAATTTATAACGGTCCATGACAGTAGCCAAATTGTCGTAGAAAGTATCTACGTTATTTCTATTAAAGCTAGTAGCCCTAGAAAGATTTGTAGCCTGTGCTACACGTACTGACAGTTCAGGATTTCTTCTCAGAAACATGCGAAACCATTCCTCGCCAGCCATTTCGTTTTCATCCCAAATCCGAGGACGTGATAAGTCGTACTTGATGGTCAATTCGTATGCCAATTTCCTAACATCTTTTTTAGTAAGGCCAAAATATATGTCTGCACATCTAATTAAATATTTAGATAGCTCACGCTCTTGTTCCTGGTTAAACACTCGAGTGGGAGCCTTATATCCCATTTCTTGATTTTCATCACCAGTCGCATCTCGTTTACGTACATACCTGAACAGGGAACAGTGGTTCAGCCCGTTCTTTTCTGCCGCTGCTCTTAACGAAGATCCGGCTTTTACATCTTCATAAGCTTGTTTGTACGTTGATAAGTCGCTCTGACCTCTCGTAGTCTTCCCTTGGCGTACCCTTGGCATCTAAGAAACAAGAAAATTAAATAAACAAACGGTTTCAACCGTACCCACAAAAAATGTTTCAACTGTCCCCACCCCCCCTTGTAGGTGTAAAACGGTTCACAGTAAGAACGATAATAAATTTGAATAAAAAATAATAATACAGCCATATTCTACAAACTTCAATTAAAATGATACAAAACTCTCAATACTCTAACTTTAATAACGCCATAATAATTGCAAAAATTTACGAACATAAAATACTTACTTTTCCGTCAAAAAAAACAATGGGGCTTCCTATACACAAGCACAGGACGCGAAGAATGACGCAACACTAAAATTCGTATTTGCACTTGTCGCCTGCTTCGTTCTCCCCTTGTACCACTCACCACATCACGCACAATGGCGAGATATTCGCTTTGTTTCAACCGTCCCCCGTTTCAACCGTACCCAGTCTACCTACATGATTTATAATATGATTTCAAAGAAGAAGTTCGTCGTCAAAAGTGGCAACTTCACATCAAGTAGGGTCTTTGACATTAAAAATGGTCTGCAACAGGGCGCAGTGAACTCGCCGCTCTTATTTAATATCTTTACGAGTGACCTAATAAGTTCACTCCCGTACGCACTAGCGTATGCGGATGACCTGATCGTGTACAGAACGGGGCCGAAGATTGAAGTGATCCAGACGCTCTTGCAACGTGATTTCGAAACAATCGAACGGTACAGTGATGATTGGAAGTTGAAGATCAATTTTAGCAAATGTGAATCGATCCTTTTCCGGACTCCTCTAAACAAAGCTTCTCGCGATGTGCGGAGGAACTGGAAAACACTCAAAATTTCGAACAATGCCGGACAAGCATTAGAAAAAAAATTGGAAGTGAAATACCTTGGGCTTTGGATGGACCAATACCTATATTTCAATAGAAATGTAAGTGCTGCTCTTGCCAAGGCAAACAAGGCGTTTCATATGACCAAAAGACTTTTTTACAGCAGACACCTAAGCCCACGGGTCAAGGTGATCTGCTATCAAGCCTTGGTCAGACCAATGTTAACTTATGGTTGTCCGGTATGGTTCAACATATCTCCTTCTTACATGGAAAAGCTTCGGGTTTTTGAAAGACAATGCTTAAGGGCGTGCCTAAGCTTGTATCGAACACCCGAATCGGGCTTCGTAAAATATCACGCCAACAATATCCTCTATGATAAGGCATCTGTTAACAGGATCGACAATTTCATAATCAAGTTGATTCGACGTCACGTCGCTAGAGCGACAATCCTCTTATTCGGGGAGCGTTCTACCCGAATTCTGAATACCACAAAGCAGCTTGTGAACGAGGGTTTATCCCCCCAGAAGCATTTATTTACCTTGATTCCAAAAAAATGGTTCAGGATGATTCGGGGTTGCCCCTCTTATATCACATGTATCGCAATGCATGTGATAAACGAGTGCGTGCTATTGAAGAAGGCAGAGAAATACAGCATCTCCTGAGGTTCAGCACGCGAATCTCAGAAAAAGATAAAAAAGAGGCCTCCAATGCCAGTAATTTGTACTGGTGGCTGGAGGACCCCCCTTAGTTGGGTATTTGCCCTCTCTAATAAAGTTATAGAATATATTTTTTTAATGTAAGTTAGTTTTAAAAGATTAGCTTAGTACTTAGATAGGGTTTAGTTCTAGTTTTTACTTTGTAATGAAGGTAGATTTAAGTAAGTCTAGGTTAGTGGTGCGAGCTTCCACGAGCTATTGTTACTTCTTGTAGCTCAAGCCCGTGGAAGCCCGTCGCCTGGACGGGGGTCACCCGAGAGAATTCAACTCTGCTGCCCCCCGCCCAGATAGGTTTCTTAGGGTTAAGTTAGTTAGTAGAATAGACTAAGTTAGCTTAAGTTTTATACAAAATAATTAATATAGCATCTAAGTTTTTAAATTTTTCTTAGGACTAGAAATAATATATAATATAAAAATAAATAAAAAATACATAAATTTTAGCCGAAAGGCATAAGTTAAATTAAGACGTAGATTAATTTAGAGTGCCTGCTGAGGGCCAGTAAGTTAGATAGATTAGAATAGGTTAGAATAATTAACTTTAAGCGTTTAGTTAAATTTATATTACAATAGCTGTTAAGTCAAATAAACGCTTTTAAAAACTAAACTAAAACTTAAAAAAAAAATAATTACGTGATATTTGCCGAGACCCCCCCCCCCTCTCCCCAACGTGAGATTTGGTGAGATTCGGCTCCACCCCCTCCCTCCCCTAAACGCCTCACGTAATTTATGAACGACCCCTAACCGGTCACTGCCCCTTTGGCCGGCACGCCTAAAGATTAGGACTTCCCACAACGACCCAGTTTCCCATTTTCTCTGTACATGTCCCGCGTTCAACATGTTCTACCATTCGAATTCTGTTAATTTTTATAGTTTTTATGATCTTTTGATCTTTATACAACTGATACAGTTCGTATCCCTCCTCCAAATACAATTTTCGTTGACTGCTATATAACACAGTGCGCAGGATTTTTCTTTCGAAGCATCCTAGGAGGTGTTCTTCGTTACTTCTTAATGTCCAGGTTTCGGATCCATGCAGTAGTATTGGCCTTATAAGGGTTTCGGATCCATGCTTTAATCCGCCTTGATAAGTTCCTTGTTAAGAGGTGTTGACGTAGCCCAAAGTAGCATCTGTTTCACAGTGCCAACCTCCTTTTAGTCTTATGCTGTCGTGTCGTTATATATTGAAATTAGCATCCCTAAGTATATAAATTCGTTTACTACTTCGATGTTTTATTATCAATTATAATATTCTGGCGATCATTTAGTTGTTTAGACGTGCAAATATGTTCCATTTTCTTTTCATTAATTTATATTTCGAATTTCTTTGCAGCTCCGAAGTTGTATACCGAGTTGTTGAAAACATGGCCCGCGGCGGTGTTAAGTCCTGCCTCTCTTATCACTGTTTCTATAACTACACGCTGCAGTTTATCGTATAACATATTTGATAGTACTTTATATGCTAGTATAGTTACGGCAGTTTAGCTGATCTCCTTTTTTATGCATAGGGCTTAATATTAAGTTTTCACCTTTATATTTTAATAGCTCAGCTACAATTTTATCTTTGCCCGGGGTTTTTTAGTTTTTCCACCGCGACTTGTTCGTCTTCTAATGAAGTCATGTCTCCTGTTAGTTCCATGTTTTCTGTTTAGTCTTGCACCTGATCTCGGGCTAGCAGTTCTTTGAGGTGCTCACACAATCTAGTTAGAACTAGATCTTTGGTACTTTTGTATTTCTGGTATTTTTCCTATTGTTATTATAGGCTTGAAACTGATTCGTTGTTCATTTACTTTTTTATATGTAGTTTCCTATTGTGCCTAGTTTCCGTTGTGCGAAAACACATCCTATTTGGCAAAATGCATTTATACTATATTTATATTTATTTTGTAATGCTAGGCTAAAGCTAAGATATCTTTTGATATAGTTATTTAGTGCTAGGGAGTATTACATTAAATCGATTGCTGGAAAAAAGGGAAGGGGAAATCGGTATAGCCGAAAGGGCGTTTTTTTTGGAGTTTTGTATATCATCCTGCATTTTTGTAACCCTATAACCTATTTCCATGAATAAGATATCAGTGTAAACAGTAGTGATGAGCAAACTAAAGAACAAGGCAAGACTGGTATAGCCTTGGGGTTGGTCTTGCACAGTTAGTTTTGGTCTTGGGCTTGCGAACATAGCTAAGTCTATGTCTTCGTTTTGTTCTTGCGAGATCGGTTGCAAGAGTCATGAAAACAGTATATATGTATAATTATTGTAATTAAGTTTTATTTTATAAAGTATAGTTTAATTGTAATTTGTTTGTATGCATTCCTTCATTTAATATAAATGCTAATAATAATGTGGAGCTTGAACAAGTCTAAGTGGAACCCTTATTCCGCGATGCTGTTATGGTAACCAAAACATTGAGCTACGCTCTTAAATATACATATACTAGCAAAAACCCGCGTGCGTTGCAACGCCTTTCAATAAAATAAGATTATGGGGACACAGTCTGCGATAGGAAAAAGCTATAGTGAAAAAAGAACAAATCTGGGAAAATTGATTTTGGGAGATGACCGCCATGGACCAAATGATATATTGAGTATACTATATTGCCTATGGTGCTCTACTTATTATACTCTCTCATTTGATACCCATCTCGAAGGGGTTGTGAAGAAAATGGTAATCCGCCCTCTTGAGATGACCGCCATGTACCAAACGATATATTGAGTATACTATATTGCTTATGGTGTTCCACTTATCATACTCTTTCATTTGATACCCATGTCGTAGGGGTTGTGAAGAAAATGGTAATCCGCCTTCTCGAGATGGCCGCTATGGACCAAACGATATATTGAGTATACTATATTGCTTATATTGTTCTACTTATCATACTCTTTCATTTGATACCCACCTAGAAGGGGTTGTGAAGAAAATGGTAAACCGCCCTCTTGAGATAGCCGCCATGAATCTAAAGACATAGTCTATGGCATTCTTCTTATAATACCCTTTCATTTGATACCAATGTCGAGGGGGTAGTGAAGAAAATGATCATCCTCCCTCTTGAGATGACCGCCATGGACCAAACGATATATTGAGTATACTATATTGCTTATGGTGTTCTACTTATTATACTCTCTCATTTGATACCCATCTCGAAGGGGTTGTGAAGAAAATGGTAATCCGCCCTCTTGAGATGACCGCCATGTACCAAACGATATATTGAGTATACTATATTGCTTATGGTGTTCTACTTATCATACTCTTTCATTTGATACCCATGTCGTAGGGGTTGTGAAGAAAATGGTAATCCGCCTTCTCGAGATGGCCGCTATGGACCAAACGATATATTGAGTATACTATATTGCTTATATTGTTCTACTTATCATACTCTTTCATTTGATACCCATCTAGAAGGGGTTGTGAAGAAAATGGTAAACCGCCCTCTTGAGATAGCCGCCATGAATCTAAAGACATAGTCTATGGCATTCTTCTTATAATGCCCTTTCATTTGATACCAATGTCGAGGGGGTAGTGAAGAAAATGATCATCCTCCCTCTTGAGATGACCGCCATGGACCAAACGATATATTGAGTATACTATATTGCTTATGGTGTTCTACTTATCATACCCTTTCATTTGAAATCCATATCGAGGGGTGTGAAGATAATGGTAATCCAACCTCTGGAGATGGCCGCTATGGACCAAACGATATATTGAGTATACTATATTGCTTATGGTGTTCTACTTTTCATAGCCTTTTATTTGATAACCATGTCTCGGGTGTTGTGAAGAAAATGGTAATCCGCCTAAATCTAAAGACATAGTCTATGGCATTCTTCCTATAATGCCCTTTCATTTGATACCAATGTCGAGGGGGTAGTGAAGAAAATAATCATCCTCCCTCTTGAGATGACCGCCATGGACCAAATGATATATTGAGTATACTATATTGCCTATGGTGTTCTACTTATCATACTCTTTCATTTGATACCAATGTCGAGGGGGTAGTGAAGAAAATGATCATCCTCCCTCTTGAGATGATCGCCATGGACCAAACGATATATTGAGTATACTATATTGCTTATGGTGTTCTACTTATTATACTCTCTCATTTGATACCCATCTCGAAGGGGTTGTGAAGAAAATGGTAATCCGCCCTCTTGAGATGACCGCCATGTACCAAACGATATATTGAGTATACTATATTGCTTATAGTGTTCTACTTATCATACTCTTTCATTTGATACCCATGTCGTAGGGGTTGTGAAGAAAATGGTAATCCGCCTTCTCGAGATGGCCGCTATGGACCAAACGATATATTGAGTATACTATATTGCTTATATTGTTCTACTTATCATACTCTTTCATTTGATACCCATCTAGAAGGGGTTATGAAGAAAATGGTAAACCGCCCTCTTGAGATAGCCGCCATGAATCTAAAGACATAGTCTATGGCATTCTTCTTATAATGCCCTTTCATTTGATACCAATGTCGAGGGGGTAGTGAAGAAAATGATCATCCTCCCTCTTGAGATGACCGCCATGGACCAAACGATATATTGAGTATACTATATTGCTTATGGTGTTCTACTTATCATACCCTTTCATTTGAAATCCATATCGAGGGGTGTAAAGATAATGGTAATCCAACCTCTGGAGATGGCCGCTATGGACCAAACGATATATTGAGTATACTATATTGCTTATGGTGTTCTACTTTTCATAGCCTTTCATTTGATAACCATGTCTCGGGTGTTGTGAAGAAAATGGTAATCCGCCCTCTTGAGATAGCCGCCATGAATCTAAAGACATAGTCTATGGCATTCTTCTTATAATGCCCTTTCATTTGATACCAATGTCAAGGGGGTAGTGAAGAAAATGATCATCCTCCCTCTTGAGATGACCGCCATGGACCAAATGATATATTGAGTATACTATATTGCCTATGGTGTTCTACTTATCATACTCTTTCATTTGATACCCATGTCGAAGGGGTTGTGAAGAAAATATTAATCCGCCCTCTTGAGAGGGCCGCTATGGACTAAACGATATATTGAGTATACTATATTGCATATGGTGTTCTACTTATCATACTCTCTCATTTGATACCCTTCTCGAAGGGGTTGTGAAGAAAATGGTAATCCGCATTCTTGAGGTGGCCGCTATGGACCAAGCGACATATTGAGTATACTATATTGCTTATATTGTTCTACTTATCATACTCTTTCATTGAATACCCATTTCGAAGGGGTTGTGAAGAAAATGGTCATTTTCTCTCTTGAGATGACTGCCTGGACCAAACGATATATTGAGTATACTATATTGCTTTTGGTGTTCTACTTACCATACCCTTTCATTTGATATCCATGTCGAGGGGTTGTAAAGAAAATGGTAATCCGCCCTCTTGAGATGGCTGCTATGGACCAAACGTCTGCTTTTCTGTTTAAATTTTTTTGCTATAAACCTCACGGAGCCCGACACCTTTCCAACGAATGCAAAACCGTGGAAATCGGATCGTACGTTCTGGAATTATAGCGTCAGAAAGGAAAACCCGACTTATTTTTATATTATAGATTTAAACGGAGATGAGGTGTCTGGAAATATTAAGGGTATTCATTTCACTTTTCAAATGTTTGTAGTTTTGTAGTCTCGTAGTTTCGTAGTTCAATTGACATGAACGACTTCATTAAATATTTTTCGTAGGTCATTTTTCTCATAATTCGTAATACTGAAGGTTTGTTTTGACGTGACAACGTCTTATAAATCGACGAGTATAGGAAGTCATTAGCGCAAAATGTCCCGTCCCGTTCCCGTCGCTAAGTAGTGGTGCGCTATTTGCGCTAATGACTTCCTATACTCAACGATTTATAAGACGTTGTCACGTCAAAAAATTAATATTGTAGTAATAGTAACAAGGTTTTTTTTAACTTCAAAATAGGTTGGTTTTTGAGAAAATGCCCAGAAAAAGTGAAAAACAAAAATTATTGGAAGCATTAATCAATAAAGCTGTTCTCAATGTTTCGCTAGCCATCTTTTAAATTTATAGCAATTAAATTCAATTAAATAATTCAAACCAGCTGACAAAAGTCAACGTCAACTACGATAATTTAAAATTACGTCACGTTTTAGAAACTTAGTAGCTTTATTCTAACGAGCGGGTCCCCTCCAAAGCATTGGAATGTTGCTTAAACTACATTTACATTGCCCTTTAAATCTTAAGATTTCAGTCAGCTGATTTTGAAATCTTTGAACTGTTTACATTAATGTTTTATGGATTTATTTTGACGTTTGCAATTTGTGTGGACATAAAAATTTGTCTGACACATAAAAACATAGAAACACGTTAGTTAATAGTGTTTTAATTTGATTAAAAGTAGTACATTTTTACGTGAGTGAATTAATTCAATGGATTCAATGTTAATATATTCAAATGATACCCAACAATTCTTCATTTTATATGAAATGCTTTGTAATGAAATAAAAAAAAATAGGAAAAGACGTCGTCGTCATTTAAGATTTATTTTACATTTGCAAAGAATACAGGCATCTTTATTAAAAACTATGTTAACAACTAAGAATGAGAAAACTTTATGGAGAAAGGTAATAAGAAATCTGTTTTAATAAATATTTGAAAAAAGAATCATAGTTCTATCTGCTTTTCAGCATAGATGTAGCAATTTTTGGGAAGAAGAAGTTCCGAAGATGGATGAAGCTTCTTTTAAGGAACATTTTCGTATGGAAAGGGATTCTTTTAATATTTTATGCGAAAAATTAAAAATTATGGAAAAATGTAATTCAAATTTTGGAAAACCAATTCCTGTCCGTAAAAGAATAGCTATTGCTATATATGCTCTTGCATCATCCTCAGAATATAGAAGTGTTGGCAATATATTTGGAGTATCGAAATCGACTGTATGTTGCAGTTTATTAGAATTTTGTAAGAAGGTGTGGGAGTTGATGCGGATTGAATATCTTAATGTTTTTCCACTCTCTGAAGAAGACACCAAAGAAAACATAAAAGGTTTCGAAATCCTCGGTTTTCCCCAATGTCTTGGAGCTATAGGTAATGTACATTGTAATAAGCCATAGCTTTTATTTATTTATGTGTCACTTTTCAGACGGTTGTCATATAGAAGTTCGACCAAGAACAGAAGATGCTATTGATTACTACAATTATAAAGGATGGTACTCAATAGTTTTGTTAGCTGTGGTAGATTACAGGTAAAACAATAAGTTTATTACAGTAAAAAGAGAAGAAGGAATTCATTATTAGAATTATTGCAGATATAGATTTATGTACATAAATGTTGGATGTCCTGGCCGCTGTAACGACTCCCAAATATATGAAAATTCATCATTGAAGCCACAATTAGATTCTCCTATTCTAAAAGAAATGGGAAAAAATATTTGTGGAGTGAACGTATCTCCACTCTTAATTGGTGATTCAGCATTCCGTTTTTCAATAACATTAATGAAACCTTATCCATTTTCTGCCACATCAGACTCAAATGAAAAACATTTCAATTATGTTTTATCGAGGTGTAGAAGAGTTGTAGAAAATGCATTTGGTCATCTGAAGGCAAGATTCAGACGACTGGGTAAAGGTATTGATAACCACATAGATAACGCTGCATCTATAATAAAATGCTGCTGTGTACTGCACAATTTTCTAAATAAAGAAAATGACAATATCAACACCAAATGGATGAAACTCATACAAGAAGAAGAAAAGAACCAACGAAGGCAACAACCGCAGTTTGAAGACAGGATTAATGATCGAAATCATGCTGCAGAAAGCATTAGAGTTTCTATAACAAATTTTTTAAGTAAGCAAAAAATCTACATTTGTTTATATAAAAAAGTAATACAATAACATAATTTACTTATTAAAATTTTCATTTTTTACTACGCAAGAAATCTAAATAATTATTCTGAAACTTATTACTATTTTCTACAAAATTTTCCAATAATTTTGTCCTTTTCTCTTCTAATTGTGAAGATGTTTTTTCCATTTCATGAAAATTTTTTAATTCTTCTTGAATCACATCGTTTGTTCTTTTGAATTCATTTATAAATTCCTCGGTTAATTTTTTTCCTTTTCTAGTTCTTGAAGCCGGTCCCGGTAGTGGCGTTGATGATGCAGGTGATGGTGATGGTGTTGCTGCTGTTGAAGAAGAAGAAGATGCGGATGTGTCTTCCACTGGTGACGAAATGGGCTGAGTAGCACTCAAGCTTTCATCTAAAATATGGTCTATAAGAAAATTATAACATGTTATATTTTTCCATTCAATACGCAACTTTGCTAATAAAAAATATTAATTACTGTGTAAATATTTTGTTTCTTTACCTTCTACTATACTTTCTTCCATTAGAAATTTAATATTATGAATTTTTCTTGCTCCGAGTATAGAATTAATTTTGTCAAACATTGACCACTCCGAGGGTGACCCCCCCGAATTTCCAATTGTTTTCTTTTCTTTCCTGAAATAAAATATTTACCGCATTATATATTGTACCACAAGTTATGATATTTTAATTTATTTACCGGTATCTGTTTGTTAAATTATGGATTTTTATTTTAACTTCCTCCTCTAAAAAGTGCATATTATTTTTAGCCATTTCAGCTACCATTTCTTTGTAAATATGGTTATTCTTCCTTGGTCCTTTTAATTCGTCCGATTTTTGCTCCCATATATCTATCAAACATTCCTCTTCTATGTTGGTCCAACGTTTTCTCTTTTTATAGATTTTCGCCGCCATAATATTGCACTAGGAGAAAAATACATTGAATTAAATCTATCAATCTGCAAAAAAAGCCTTTTTATTTAATGTACGTACGTTTTGAACTTTGTACGCCTTCCGCCATTATGAGTCAGCTGGAAATGACACTAGAAAGATGAAATGACACTGGAAAATGGGTTCGTTCGTTAAATAATAACAGATTTCAGCAGGGATTTATTATAAATCAAAGATTTAAATAAGATTTCAGAATAAAAATTTATACGTGAAATCTGAAGATTTCAAAGCGGATTTCGACGAAATCTGCATAAATCAAGATTTCACGTGAATGTAAATGTAGTATTAACTCTATTAAAAACGAGAGCCGGTTTATTGAGTATACTAAATGAAACCCTCTGTAACTGTTAAGTCATGAACATAATTATGAGCTGCATATATGAGTTGCATATATTCACTGGTTGAGCCAGGGATATTATAAGCCAGTTGAAATTATTGTTTTACTGGATGAGCCTAGAAAATAGAGGGTATATTTCACAAGGATAACTTGGTGCAATGGTTCATCATAGTGGTGCAAAATAAATGTATTACCCTTTCACAAATCCTGTCATTTCGGCGCAAAAGTTTCCCGATACCTTAATGTATTTTATTCCCCTTTGGAAGAAACCACGAGTGCATCATGCTACGGCAATGAAAGAAAACTGTCAATATGACCTTGATCTTGGATATGATTCAAGATAATTGCCCGTTTTCTTCGTCCTACACAATTTTCTAAAGCCTCAGTTTTGCTCGTTTTAGTCTAGAAAAAGTGCTTGACTGTGGCGGGAGAGTGCATGTCTGAGGTGAACAAATTTTTAGATTTTCTTCGCTGTGGCGGGAGCGTGTATGCCAATGGCAATCGTGCATACATTTGTGGCATGCCTATTTGTTCGCTATGCGTACTAGCTGCGGGCGCATGCGTGCTTGTAAGATAATTCACTAAATTGTAACCAGAAGCATTCTTCATGTAACAAGCTCATTTATTCTTAAATTCCGGGTGGGTATTTTACCCACCCAGAATTTGCCGTGTGGGTACTGCTACCCAGCGTACCCACATTATTCGTCGGCTTTGATTGCAGCAGTAATAATAGTAATTCATAATACTACTAAAGAGCATTTAAGCCCTTATTCGCAATACGTATGATATAAAACAATTTTATTTATATTGCCTCCTTCGGGATTCGGTACACTCCACGCCCGGCTTAAAATTCCCTATAAATTCAATAATACATCACCATATACCATGTTTGTACTGTATTTAATGACAAACCAAACTTTTACCATGATTTATTGATATAATCGCAGCTCTAGAAGGTTATCAATAAAAATTTTCCAAGGTGGTCTTTTAAAATTTCTTTTGTCAAAAGAAAACATCTTTCACCCAGCGATTCGCCAAAAACCAGGTCGAATAATAAATATATTTTGGAGTACCACGTGCATGCCATGCCGAAACTGCCACTTTATTAGCTGTAAGTCTTTATATTTTGTCAAATTTCTCCCTTTGAAAAGTGCTCACAGAAAAGATACCCTGTCATAACAAAGTACACTCCTTTTTCACGAAACACATAAATCTTCCCCCATTTTCCCGGAATTAGTTTGTTTTGGCAACATCCCAGTGTTGGGCATTAATCAATTAAATTTTCAATCAATTAATTAATTGATTAAAAAATTAATTGCGATTAATTTAATTGCAATTAAAATTAATTGCGATTGAACTATTAATTGCACCCCACAATTAATTTATTTGGATTAATCTGTATTAATTGTATATTAGAACTAAATCAATTGCAATTAATTTATCAATTGCAATTAATTTTGTCAATTGTTCTAAAAAACAATTAAAACTAACAATTATTCCGCTTGAATATAGATATAGACACTCCAATTTTATATGATCCCTGCCATTTTTTTGGAGAATCATTCATATAAAGAGCATAATATGAAAAAAAAAATATGGGGAGTATGGCGGCCAAAATGGCAGAAAGAAGAAAAATTCAAAATGGGGGACTAGTTTTGGCAATTGTGTTCCGATTGTGCTGAAAATTAGTGTCGGGGGGTTTTGAGGGATCCAAATGACAAATTTGGGGTTAAAATTTTAAAATTCAATATGGCGGACTAATTTTGGAAATTGTGCTCCGATTGTGCTGAAAATTAGTGTCGGGGGGTTTTGAGGGATCCAAATGACAAATTTGGGGTTAAAATTTTAAAATTCAAAATGGCGGACTAGTTTTGGCAATTGTGCACCGATTGTGCTGAAAATTAGTGTCGGGGGGTTTTGAGGGATCCAAATGACAAATTTGTGGTTAAAATTTTAAAATTCAAAATGGCGGACTAATTTTGGAAACTGTGCTCCGATTGTGCTGAAAATTAGTGTCGGGGGGTTTTGAGGGATCCAAATGACAAATTTGTGGTTAAAATTTTAAAATTCTAAATGGCGGACTAGTTTTGGCAATTGTGCACCGATTGTGCTGTAAATTAGTGTCGGGGGGTTTTGAGGGATCCAAATGACAAATTTGTGGTTAAAATTTTAAAATTCAAAATGGCGGACTAATTTTGGAAATTGTGCTCCGATTGTGCTGAAAATTAGTGTCGGGGGGTTTTGAGGGGGCCCAATTGACAAATTTAAGGTTAAAATTTTAAAATTCAAAATGGCGGACTAGTTTTGGCAATTGGGCACCGATTGTGCTGTAAATTAGTGTCGGGGGGTTTTGAGGGTTCCAAATGACAAATTTGTGGTTAAAATTTTAAAATTCAAAATGGGGGACTAGTTTTGGCAATTGTGTTCCGATTGTGCTGAAAATTAGTGTCGGGGGGTTTTGAGGGATCCAAATGACAAATTTGGGGTTAAAATTTTAAAATTCAAAATGGCGGACTAGTTTTGGCAATTGTGCACCGATAATGCTGAAAATTAGTGTCGGGGGGTTTTGAGGGATCCAAATGACAAATTTGTGGTTAAAATTCAAAATGGCGGACTAATTTTGGAAATTGTGCTCCGATTGTGCTGAAAATTAGTGTCGGGGGGTTTTGAGGGGGCCCAATTGACAAATTTAAGGTTGAAGTTTTAAAATTCAAAATGGCGGACTAGTTTTGGCAATTGGGCACCGATTGTGCTGAAAATTAGTGTCGGGGGGTTTTGAGGGATCCAAATGACAAATTTGTGGTTAAAATTTTAAAATTCAAAATGGCGGACTAGTTTTGGCAATTGTGTTCCGATTGTACTGAAAATTAGTGTCAGGGGGTTTTGAGGGATCCCGATGACAAATTTGTGGTTAAAATTTTAAAATTCAAAATGGCGGACTAATTTTGGCAATTGTTTCTTATAACCCTAATAAAATGTACTATCAATAACCTATCTCAAAAAACCTAAACAAAAATATATGTATATCATAAAAAAATATATGTGTGTCTGGGCACATTTTGGAAATTAAGACCTCTATGGTCATTCTATATGTCCAAATCAATCTTAGTACTACAGAAGGATAAAGGTCAATAAATTTTGTATATACAATAATACATAATACATAATACGTTATCCGTAATATATAATACATATGTAAATAATACATAGAACATAATTCATAGTACATATTACACAATATAGTGCATAGTAGTAGTGAATAATACATAGTTCATAGTAAATAGTACATAGCACTTAGTACATAGAACATAATACATAGAACATTGTACCTAGTACATAGTTCATAATAAATAGTACATAATGCATAATAGATAATACAAAACATAATACATAGTTCATAGTATATAGTGCAAGTACCTAGTACATAGTACATAATACCTTTTACATAGAACATAGTATATAGTGTTTGGTACAAAGTACATAATATTTAATAGAAAATACATAATACAGAGTATATAGTGCAACTTACATAGCAGATAACACATAGTTCATGATACTTAGTCATAGTACAGAATAAATAGTACATAATCGCAGTACATAGTATATAATACCTAACACATAGTACATTGTGAACAGTATATGGTACCTAATCATAGCCCCCAATACATAGTACATAATACATAATACATAGTACAAAGTACATAGTACATAGTTCATAGTACATAATTCAAAGTAAATAGCACATAGTCCGTAATGCAAAGTACATAATACCTAGTACATAGCAGATTATACATAGTACATAATACCTTGTACATAGTACATAGCACATAAAGCGTAGTTGACAGTATATAGTAGGTAGTATATAGTCCAAAATAAATAGTATATAATACATAATACATAATACATAGTACAAAGTACATAATATATAGTTCATAGTACATAATTCATAGTAAATAGCACATAATCCGTAATAAAGTACATAATACCTAGTACATAGAAGATTATACATAGTACATAATACCTTGTGCATAGTACATAACACATAAAACATAGTTGACAGTATATAGTAGGTAGTATATAGTCCAAAATAAATAGTACATAATACACAATACATAGTTCAAAGTACATAGTACATAGTTCATAGTACATAATTCATAGTATATAGCACATAGTCCGTAATGCAAAGTACATAATACCTAGTACATAGCAGATTATACATAGTACATTATACCTTGTGCATAGTACATAGCACATAAAACATAGTTGATAGTATATAGTCCATAATAAATAGTACATAGTACATATCGCATAGTACATAGTCCGTGTACATAGTACCTAATACATAGTGCATAACACTTAGTATATAGCACGTAGTACATATTGCTATATGTTACATAATAATATATAATACACTAGTCCCTCTTTAAACACAAAACGAAAAATAGCAAAAAAAATCAAACACAAAACGAAATTCTCTTCTGTAAAAAATTCTCTTCCGGTCAAACAAAAAAACATAAAATAAAAAAAATCTCTTCTAAAAAATTGCTCCATTGATTTCGATTTCGAAAAATGTTGAAAATGGCACAACTAGAATGTTATTATAGATAATTCATACAATACAAACTAAAATCCCCAAAGCCAAATTGTTCCCCCACGGCACGCAAAAAATTGACCGTGACGCAAAAGTGCGCAACGTGGCTAAAAAAGTTTTTACTTTAAAAACTAAAAACACGCTTTTTAAAATGAACTAATAAAAAATAACATACTACTACTCTTTCCATATAATAATAAATTTTAATTTTTAGTTTTTAATCAAATCATGATTGACAATTGATTAATCGTCTTTAATTGTGGAAACTCACGACTAACAATTAATTAATTGTTAATTGCGAATTTTCACAATTACAATTAATTAATTGTTAATTGCAATAGACGCGATTAACAATTAATTAATTGTTAATTGCGAGTTTTCACAATTACAATTAATTAATTGTTAATTGCAGTAGGCGTGATTAACAATTAATTAATTGTCAATTTTTAATCGTCCAGAAATTTAGTTTTGCCCAACACTGCAACATCCTATCCATTTACAAAATATTGAGGAAGGAAGGTGAAACTTTTTCGTTAGGCATTAAAATTTTCCCTAGCTTAAAAAATACACATGATTAAGCACGACAGAGTGGAGACTTATTTTATGGCTAATCTTTCAAAAAAGGCAGCGGAATATCAATGTAAACTTTTTAACTTTTACCCACAACAAATAAAGTCATTAATGTTTCCCCCAATAAAAGGACATTATCAAGGAAGAGCGCGACAAGTCCAGTTTTTATTACTTCCCCTTACAGTCAATTTAGGAATATACGAGCTTCATGTTATGGATAGCTGTAAAAAGAACAATCGTGGCACCAAGAGAGCCACCATAAAAGGACACGAGAACTACGATCCTTAACATTTTACAAATAGTCCTTCGAACTGCTCTCTATCCAGCTCCCTAGATTCTGCTTTTGCCAAGGTTATTTATGACCGCGGGCTTTATAGATTTTGGCAAGTATTACTCCACTTTCGTCGCTAGTTGGGGGCTTTCAGACCGAAGAATTATTGGATGATGGGACACATTCACTTCATGCCCTCAAGCTGAAGCTATGTAATGTAAGGATGTTTATGTATATGAAATCTTACAGGTGTCTTCTTCGAAAAACGGTTTTTATGTGCCTTTTTTTATTTGAGTGAGTCTCTTGAGCCATACAGCAAGGGCGAAATTTCTCTAGTATGGAACATTCTATCTAGACGTGTGATTAGGTTGTAAATTTTCCGCGCTGTTCACCGTTGAGATACCCTTTACAGAAGGAAGGAGATTTATGTATAAGGTGCACATCTTCCTTGTGAAGCTTATCGATGCATAGTTTCAGATTCATGAAGGATCAATAATAGACGGTTAGAGTTATTTATGTCTATATTGGCCGTATCCTCTTCTGCACGAAGTAATCGATTTCGATTAAATCGCTATTAAGGACTTTTCTATTAAAATGGCCAATGTCGTTACACGTTTTATGAGAGACTTTTTAATTGATACTTTGGCAACAATATGTGAAAATAATTTTAACTCAACATAATTTATTATTTTTGATATTTATTTATTACTCATGGATGGTTTATTTAATTTGTTGTCTGTAATTTTATCTCATTTCTTGAGGATGTTATTTAATTGCAGTTTGGAATGCTGATGATTCTTTATGGGATTCTCGGACTTGACCACTAAGCCACTTCTTGTAGCCGAATTGCACAGACAACTACGGGATTGTGGTTATAACTTGCCGCCAAGCTTATCTCGAATGATAGAGAAGGGACCGCAAAGAGGAGCCTGGGAGATGCCTAAGGTTGAGGCGGACAACTACGCATTTGAACTGTTGTATAAGTTCATTTTCTTAAGCAACCGGTTGAGCCAGAGATGTATTATGTATAAAATCCCAGTAAGGGATATTTATTGAAAAGCTCCATAAAATTATTACCTAAAACCATAATTATAACTTTCTCTAAAGAACATTCTCATAACATTCTCAAATTCGCAAACGTCAGTAGTAAGGCTGTGAGGTTCCTGCATCAGTCCTTGACTAGAAGCAGCTGCGGGATATGCAATGCGGTTTATGTCCATGATGTGGTGAGCTTTTTGTGCCTGGGGGTATTAAATATGGTTTATGTCCATGGTGAAGTGAGCTTTTGGTGCCTGGATGTATTCAATATGGTTTATGTCTTATAAGGTATGCAATGGGGCTTTGGTGGGTTGTTTCCGGAGATTGTGAGCTCTTTGGTGCCGGAGCGGGGTATGCAAAGGGATATAAAAGCAATATCATGTTCGAAATTGTTGGATATGTCATACCGACCATGATTTATTTGAATTAGTGTAAATTTGGATTATTAATAAGCTTGGGAATAATTAAGGGAGTGTTATTTGGCGCACGGGATAAATTAGAAAATAGCTTTACACATTATGCAAACAAATGTGTATTACATATTAGTTTTGCACTGAATAAAATATATTGTTTGATCTTTCTTCTTCTTTACCTTCCTTTAATCCCTCATGGAACAAAGGGCGGAAACAGTTGCCCTCCAGCGGACTCTGTTTTGCGGGACAGCTCTCAGCTCCGACCAGGATCTCCCATATTGTTTGGTAATTTCTATTGATGTCTTCGCAAACAATTTGCGGTAAGACACGCTTGCCTCACACCGCTGAAGTAGGGAAACACCAGGCAGACCTACTGCTCCTCTCCTACATATATAAAGCTGTCTGCCTGAATATCTATAGTATATTTGTAACCAGGATGGTCTATCTGGTCTGGTCCGAGTTATATGCGTAAAATATTATGAACAATTAAATTGGTTAGCTTCAAACCCCAATTTGTATACGAGACATCAAAAGTTAAATTACAGCTCTCATGTGGACAATTATTAGGTAGGCAGCTACACAGCTAGAAAGATAGGTTGATTTGCCTGCCTTTTAATTGAACCACAAAGAAATATATGTGGGTATGTTAAAATAAAAGTTTTGTACTATCATAAAGCAATAAAATACCAGATCCTGTAAGATGCTCGGGGGTTTTGTTACAGGCGATCACGCACGACACAAAAAATAACACAGTCGTGGGACTCATAGTCTCTACAAAAATATAACCTAAAGATCACAGCCCTTCCAGAAACCAAATGGACCCATAGTGGTATAACAGATCTAAAAACCCACACGGTACTCTCCAGTGGATCATCGAAAGGAAGAAGAGAGCTCGGAGTAGCATTTATAAAGATGGAAATTAAATAACTGATTCTGGACTTCAAGCCAGTAAGCAATAGAATATGCGCGCTGCGAATTAAAACAAGGCTACATAACAATAATTTTATAAACGTTCACGCGCCCGCAGAAGAGAAGACGGACGAGGAGATATTAATGCCAAAGTAGGAAAAGAAGAGGAATTCCTAGGAGTCATAGGAAAGCAAAGTCTACACAACGTTACCAATGATAATGGTAGTAGATTGATCGATTTCGCAAGCTGAAAATGAGTGGTAGTTAGTTCAACAATGTCCCTGCACAAAAATATACATAACATGACGCGGCAGTCACCAGACGGGGTAAATAATAATCAAATTAGCCACGTCTTAATTGAGACAAGAGGGGCCACAAGCATACTGAACGTAAGAACAATGAGAAGACGAAGATTTAGAATGGAAAGGGATATAACCATCGACGAACATAACCTAGAAGTAGTTGATAAAACAGTGTACCTTGGGTCTACAACCACAAAAAGAAACGAAGAAAAAGAAGAAGTAACCAGATGAATACTACTAGCTAATAGAGCGTTTTATGCCCAAAAACATAATACTGCAGTCAAGATTTGGGGAAAGGAAAACGAAACTCTTAGGCTGCTCACACACCAAACTCGACATCGACATGACACGACGAAATTCGACAACATTTTTCTGTCGCGACACACATCTATTCCTATCATTAAGCGAGTCTATTCACACTGAATTCGAAATCGACACGACACGACAAGTTTTTCTGTTGTGACACCCATTTTTTCTTATTATTATACGAGTGTATTCACACTGAATTCGACATCGACACGACACGACAGAACTCGACAAGGAAAAAAACTGTTACCGACGAAGGGCTTCACATTCAAATCAGTTTATATCCACTGAAGGCGACACGAGGAAAAACATCGAACGACGACTTTCGACAAGTCGAGTACTTATGCAGTGACTTTCGTTGTGTCGAGTGTCGAATTGTGTCGAATCTCCGTACACACTGAATTCAACATGACCCGACATGAATTTCTTGTTCATTAGGTGTCGAATTTGGTGTATACGAAGATTCGACAAAAATTTTTTTTGTCGATGGACGTTTTGTAATGTCGTGTTGGAGGATATACGAATCAATCGTTGGATCAGTACCTCAGCAAACCTTCGATGTGAACTTCACGGTTTTGCGGACGCATCATTATCAGCCTATGCGGCGGTCCTATATGTTCGAGTAATTACTCCAGACGGCAATATAACAGTTAATCTCATCAGCTCTAAATCTAAAGTCTCGCCAACAAAAACAGTATCGCTGCCGCGCTTGGAGCTCCGTGGTGCTGTTCTCCTAACAAGATTAATGCGACAATTTATTTCCGAGTCAATTTCGTTTCATTCCATCCACGCTTGGACAGACTCCACCGTTGTATTGGCATGGATCAGGTCACATCCGGCTCGAAGGACCAACAATTATGTTCGATGTACCTGTAAAAAAGGTATTCGACGGATAATGCCGGTTAAGGCGCCTCTTTAAAAAGGGTTTTAAGCTCTCGGCTAGCACCTATAAAGTTTGTTCCTCTGTCACTGTAGAGGTCAGAGCAAATACCTCGTCTGGCTATGAAGCGATTAAAGGCGGCTAGGAAATCGTCTGTAGTCATCGATGACACCGCTTCTAAGTGCACTGCCTTAGTGCAAAGACACACGAACACAGCTACATATCCTTTGAACGATCGGTATCCTCTTCCTCTGGATGATTTTAGAGTGATGGGTCCCGCGTAGTCTATGCCACAATGTAGGAATGGCCTAGATGGTGTGACACGGGCTGCAGGTAGATCCGCCATAATTTGAGAAGCTGGTTTAGGGCGGTTACGGATGCAGTTGATGCAGTTTCGGAGTTTTTTTTGTATTAGACTTCTCCCTTTCAGTATCCAATATTGACGCCGAACATATGAAAACGTCAGCTGCGGTCCTCCGTGAAGGGTTGAAGAGTGAGCGTCCATCACGATTAGAGAGGAGAGATGACTGGCTTTGGATAAGATTATTGGATGTTGCTCTGAGTAGGGTAGGAATGAATTTCTTAATCGGCCTCCCACTCGAAGTATGCCGTCGTCATCCAATAAAGGGTTTAAGCTTAGTATTGAGCTTCTTGGTGATATTGGTAGTTTGCGTTTTAAGTTTTCAATTTCAGAGGTAAAGGCCACTCTTTGTTCTTCTTGGATCCAAAAGTTCCTAGCGAAGTTGATTTCATTCGCGGTAAGGTATCCTTCTTGTTTGTGTGGAGTGGACCTGCGGCAATTTTTAATAAATCGGAAAATGTAAGCAGTAATTCTTAATAATTTAGAAAGCGATGAAAAGTGGTTTAATAATTCCCACGCAGTATGAATTTCGACCAAGTGTACGGTGGTTGAAGTGCGTTCCTCCTGAAGTGCATCAGAACTAGGAGTCTGCTCCATTGTGGTACATTTGAATTGTGGCTGCGATAAGAAACTAGGGCCATTCCACCATAATGAATGTTGTTTAAGTTCACTCGGGTATAGACCACGTGAAGCGCAGTCGGCTGGATTCTGCTTCGTTGGCACGTAGCCCCATTGAGAAGGTGAAACAGTTTGTTGTATTTCAGAAACACGATTCGCGACGAACACCTTCCAGCGACTAGGATGTGACCTGATCCATGCCAATACAACGGTGGAGTCTGTCCAAGCGTGGATGGAATGAAACGAAATTGACTCGGAAATAAATTGTCGCATTAATCTTGTTAGGAGAACAGCACCACGGAGCTCCAAGCGCGGCAGCGATACTGTTTTTGTTGGCGAGACTTTAGATTTAGAGCTGATGAGATTAACTGTTATATTGCCGTCTGGAGTAATTACTCGAACATATAGGACCGCCGCATAGGCTGATAATGATGCGTCCGCAAAACCGTGAAGTTCACATCGAAGGTTTGCTGAGGTACTGATCCAACGATTGATACGTATATCCTCCAGAAGTTTTAACTGTGAGCTAAATAAATTCCATTTTGTTGCTATCTGAGATGGGAGTATGTCATCCCAGTCCAGATTAAGAAGCCATAATTTTTGAATCATGATCTTTGCCACAATAATCACTGGGGCCAACCAGCCAAGGGGATCATAAAGTTTGGATATATCAGAGAGCATAGTCCTTTTGGTAGGTGACGAATGAGACTTAGAGATTCGTACCTGGAATCTAAATTGGTCAGCATCTGGTAACCATGCTATACCTAAAGTTTTTATCGGATCTGCCTTTGACAGGTTGAGGGCTGAGTTGACGTTGCAGAAGTCCGTTGGTAAGTGGGTCGTTAATTCCCGTCGATTGGAAGCCCACTTTCGTAACTGAAATCCGCCTGAGGTTAGAAGCTCTATAAGTTCTTGCTGAAGTTGCAGCGCAGTCTCTATGTCGTCGGTTCCACTTAGGATGTCATCCACATAAGTATCGGTAAGTAGAGACTGAGAGGCTCGCGGAAATTTAGTGGCTTCATCTTGGGCTAGTCTCTGTAACGTTTTTAATGCCAGAAATGGAGCTGAAGCGGTGCCGTAGGTTACCGTAGTCAACTGATACTCCTGGATATCCTCAGAGGGACTGCTGCGCCACACAATACGTTGTAGGTTGCGATCAAGTTCGTTCACCGTAATTTGGCGAAACATCTTCTCCACATCGGCTGTAAAGACAATACGATGACGTCTCCAGTTAAATATAATCGCGCAAATGTTTCGTTGTAATTTAGGCCCTACAAGTAAACGATCATTTAACGCATATCCGTTAGTGGTTTTTGACGATGCGTCAAAAACTACCCTTAGCTTGGTTGTTACGGAGTCTTCTTTAAAAACACAGTGATGAGGTATATAGCACATGTTTGTTTCTTCCTCTGCGAGTGAAGAAGGAGTGACTAATTGCATGTGGCCCAATTCCTTATACTGATCCATGAAAAACACGTACTGGGATTGCAGTTCAGGATTAGCTTGAAATCGTCGTTCCATTTGATATAGGCGCTGTATTGCACGTTGCCTTGAGTTACCAAGTTGGATATTGGTTTGAAATTGTGGTGGTAGTGGCAACCTCACCACATAGCGGCCATTTGAATCACGTTGTACTGTCTGGTTGTAGAAATTTTCGCAGTAGGCCTCGTCATCAGTCAGTAGTTTTTCGGAAGGCACTTCTTCGATCTGCCAAAAGTTGGTTAACAAGTTATTTAAGTCTGTATCCGCCTGTGCATACGCAGTACAGGCCGTTGTTGCGCCTGGAGTTTCTTGAATAGGAGATTCACAAGATGTAGGACCCGAGATTATCCAACCTAATGAGGTCTGCTGTGCTACTGGTTGATTATTACCACCCTTGCGAAGATCTCCCAGAAGAAGTTGACCATAAACATCTGCTCCAAGAATGACATCTACCCGGTCAGGGCGAAGAAAATATGGGTCAGCGAATTGAATGTTGGCTAAATGTGTCCAGCTTGACGGGTTATCAAAATTCGTCCGAATCGGAGTAGTCAATCGATTTAAGATAAGCGCGTTGCATTCGAAGGTAAAATCGGGATTAATCGTAGACGAGCACCGAATTGATAACGTTCCCCGAGCTGCACCAGCTGAAATTCCGTTTACAACTTTGACTGAGATGTTCGCTCTTCTTCTAGGAATTTGTAAACGTTGAGCGCAATACTCTGAGATGAAGGAAGACTGAGAGCCTTGATCCAATAACGCACGAAAGCGTAGACGTTCAGAACTCACGGTAAAGATGTCGACAAGTGCAGTGGCTAATAGCACCACTTGACCTGGCCCAGCTGTATGAGATAAGCTGGAAGTACAGGAGATAGTAGCGTGTCCAGGTGGGTGATTAGCTTCTTCTTGATGCAACATTGTATGATGTTGACCATCACAAAGACGGCACCTATAGGTCGATGAGCAATTGACATGAGAGTGGTTTCTCCTTAAGCAATTTTGACATAGCTGTTCCTTCGTTACGAAATTACGTCGCTTTTCTACTGAAAGTTGTTTAAATTGTCTACAAAACATAATGAAGTGTCTCCCTGAGCACAAACTGCAGCCGTTAGTCGGGTTACCTTTAATTGTGTTTGTAATGGTATTGTTACTGTGTATATGTCTTGCGGTTTGGAGTCGTGGGGGTTTTGGAAGCTTGGTGCTACCCACTGCTTCCAGGATTCGTATACGCGAAAGAAGAAAATTTTGAATATCCTTGAAGACTGGCAAATCCTTGGAAGACGCAACTAGGGATTCCCATTCTCTACGAGTTTGTGCATCAAACTTTTTTGCCACTATGCAGGTGAGCCAATCATCCCACTGATGAACAGGGCGTTTTAAATTAGCTAGTGCTTCGGTGGATTCCGAGATTCGATTCATCAGGCGTTTGAGATCCTGAGCATTCTCTTGGTGAACAGCAGGAACATTTAAGATGGCCTCGATGTGCACTTGAACTAAGATATGTAGATTTTCATACCTTTCGGTGAGAGCATTCCAGGCTGAAGTGTAGTTGGCTTCCGTTATCGTATAGTTCCTGATAAGTAATTCTGCTTCACCACGCACATTTGCCTTTAAATAATGTAACCTTTGGACATTGGTCAGATTAGCATTGTTAGCAATCAAGGTAGTGAACATGTCTTTGAACGCTGTCCACTCAAGGTAGTCCCCACTAAACGGAGGTATAGTGATTCTTGGAAGCTTAGTTTCGCTGCCTGAGGTTGATGAGTTCAATACCATACTGTCATCCCTAAACGTATTACTGCTGGTTTCGCCCAACAGTCCATTTAACCACGCCAATGTCTCGACGTATGTACATTCTACGTCCGCGTAAACATCGTTTGAGAGATATTCATATTTTGCTTCATCATCATTAGTTGACGCGGAAATTACTTCGTAGTGACCCTCCACGAAGCTGGCCCAATATTTTTCAAGTAAACAAAGTCGTACTTTAATGAAGTTATTGTCACGTTTGTCCCTACCGGTTTTGTTGAAGTTCTGCACAAAATTCGTAATCAACTTGCCATTATGACTTTGTTTTTTAAGTAACTCTTCCATTATAACAAAACTGAAAACTAAAATCAATTAATAGATATAAATGCTTGTTAAATAAAAGTTTCCTTTTGGTTTTTAATAACACGTGACCACTGTTTAAATATAGAAAAAATTGTCTAATTATCCAAAGTTCTAAATTATCAAAAAAAATAAATTGTCTAAATAAAGATCAAAATAATTTACGTTCCACTTGTTATCCCTTTCGTTCTCTAGGGCTCGTTTTTGCTGTTTAAATAGAGATTCATAAAATTTATGTTATATAATATGAAATTTGATTAAAAGGAACACACTAAAGGTTGCATTTATTTAGGCCAAAAAAATTAAAATTATGAATTGGTTTATTGGTTTTAATGAAAATTGAAATGTTTAGAAGAAAAAATCGTTTCTACTTATATATGCATTTCTTTAATTCCCTTTTCCTTAAATCAATTCAAGTCAAACACGTTGTTAGGGACCCGCGGCACTTGTGTCTTAACACCGTTATCTTAGTTACAAGATAGAATCAGAACGGACACCAAAAACCCCGAAAATTTGCTAATGTACCGCACACCATAGAGGTCACCTTCCCGTAACACGTTTTGTTTTCCGTTAATACCTATAATTCCAAAATTTTAATGCACAAAATCTAATAAAAATCAATTTTACTCCAGAAAATCAGAATTTTTATAAACCTCACTTTTCACTATTAATTTTTATTAAAAAAACCGGCAAAGTAATTTGCTTATTATGTTTGAATATGCACCCACGCGTTTCACCGAGAGCCATTAGCCGTACCGCCGAGTACAATAGAATTTCGGTAATTGAAGTCTAGAAAACCACGTTTGACCGATTTACTAATAGACATCCCTTAAGATCCGGCTCGAAGGACTAACAATTATGTTCGATGTACCTGTAAAAAAGGTATTCGACGGATAATGCCGGTTAAGGGGCAGAAAATATAAATGCGGAAAAAAAAGTCACTCGTCAATGATATAAAGTTCTTTATTGATTATCACGATCTGCTCTGTATGACGGTTAATTCTAGACTTACTCGACATGATAAAAATGCATGCAAAATAGGAAAATATTTGATGATAAGATGAACGGTAATTCTCGAGTTGGTGTTTGTAAATTAGGTTCTGTAATTTTTCAGCTGATTGTTTTTTGTTTCTCGTTATTATGAGTGTAGTTGATGAAAGTTCCAACACGTGTCGAGTTTGGTGTGTAAGCAGCCTTAAAGGGGCACAGTAATACGACCAGTAATGTGTAATGGTAGCGAGACTTGGACTATGACCCAAGATATAAAGGAACGAGTCAAGAGGCTTGAGAGAAAAGTTCTCAGATGCATAATAGGCCCCACCCGAGAGCGGATGGAATATGGCGAAGGAGATACAATTTTTGACGACCCACAACTCTCAACTTTAATAAAAAATAACAGGCTGAGACTAGCCGGCCACGTATTCAGGATGGAGGACAATCGTATTTCAAAACGGGTCCAGTAAATAGGTCGAAAAAAAGGCTTTTTTTTTACCAAACGTTTTTACATATTTTTAAGAGCTTAAATTCAAAATGGCGTCATCCCCACCCTTATGCTTCAGTTACAATGAAGGGAAACGCGTTTAATTCTATATCTCAGAAACTATGCATTTTACGACAAAAACGTATATAATTTTTTTTTTTTTGTAGATAAATAAGTGATTTAACTTTTTTGTTCAGAATTTTTTTTTATAAAGTCAATATGTTCGGAGTTGCTTCAAACTTTATACATTACTTTCTTTGCACTATATTTCGTTTACGGTTAGCCCGCCATAAAAAGGTCCTTCCTAAGACTTACAGAACACACGATTATGTATAATTTTAGATAGGGCTAATATTTCACGAGTTATAGCGCTTTAAATGTCGGAAAATGTAAATTCAAAAAAATCTTTTTCTTTCCCGTTATATTTCAAAACTGATTACCTATATCGTGTGTTGAGCTCATCATTTTTTTTTTTTTATGTGAAAGTCTAAGCTCAGGTGTCACCCTTTGTACTACCAGTCCGTCATGTCTTACACGTCAACGTCGGGTGTCTGGTAGTAAGCTTAGCTCGAAGGATAGAGAAAGGATAAAACAGATTAAAGGGAGTCTGGGGGGTACATGAGGAGGTAGAGATGAACCTTGCGTTTAAACTCTTGGGTGTTGTATGAGTTTGGGAAAACTGACTGTGGAAGGTTGTTCCACAGTCGAGTTGTTCTCGAAAAGAACGAATTACTAAACTGGTGTGTGCGCGAAAATAATGGCTGTAGATAGTGAGGATGAGCCGAATGGGCAAGTCTTGTGTTGCGGGAAAAACATCGCCGTGAAGGCAGGAGATTATATATTTCGGTGGAACAGTCGTTATGGTAGATGCGGTAGAATTTTACGGGGCTGCTACATTCCTGCGGTGACTTAGTGAATCAATTTTGGAGCAAATGACGTCGTCGCCAATGAGTTGGAGAGCGCGGTTCTGCACCTTGTCCAGCCACGCTTAGGTGGTACTCGGTGCCCCTGCCCAGAGATATGAGTTGAATTCGAGGCGGGGCCGAATGTAGGATTTGTATATTATAGCCCTGGCCGACGGCGGAAGGAGGAATTTGCATCTTTTAAGGAATCCCAAGCATTGAGATGCTTGTTTAGCGATTTGGAATATGTGATTACTCCATCGCAGATCTTCAGTTAAAGTTATGCCCAGGATATTGAGGGATGGTTCAGCCATCAGTTCTAGACTGTCCACTTTAATGGGAGGGATTGGGGAGCGCGTTTTCATAGAGAAGAGACAGTATTTTGTTTTTTGTGCGTTGAATTCAACTTGATTCATGAGGCCCCAATCAAGAATCAATTTTATGTCCCTGTTGATTGAAGTGGACATAAGTTCACGATCAAGCAGACAAGGTCTGGCCCGTGCTTGTCTTGCTTTATCAAAGCTATACGAGTAACGCAAAGTACTGTCATCAGCGAAGCTGTGAAGGGAGTTGGATGGAATTGAGAGCAGGTCATTTATAAAAACTAGGAAGAGAGCTGGTGATAGAATAGAGCCCTGGGGAACGCCTGCAGAGATGGAGTGGGGATTAGATTCAAAGCCGTCCAAAACTACCTTGATTGAGCGGTCGGAAAGGAAACTCTCAATCCAATTCTTTAGAAGAAGGTCGATGCCAATAGCATGGAGTTTACTCAATAGAGCGGGGTGCCATACTCTATCAAAGGCCTTGGAGATATCGAGAGCTACCAGGCCGGATTCACCAAAGCGATGAATGTTTTGGTAGAGGTGTTCAGTTAGGCATACAAGGAGGTCGCCAGTAGATCTTTTCGATCTAAAGCCGTACTGCTTGTCATCCAATATTTGGTTGCGTTCAAGATATTCCATAAGCCTTCTGTTTATTAATGTCTCCATGGTTTTGGAGAGGATAGAAGTGATTGCTATTGGGCGGTAGTTAGAGGGGTCGCTGGAATCACCTTTTTTCGGTATAGGCTGAACATGAGCCAATTTCTAGGAGTCAGGGAAAACTCCGGAGAAGTAAGAAAGGGCGAAGAGTTTGCGCAGAGGTTTAGCCAAAGGTGAAGCGCATTTTTTTAAGAACCATAGGGGGAATTTTATCAGGGCCAGTGGATTTATTGGGATCGAGCTCCTTGAGACACTTGAACACTTCACGAGTTCTGAAGAAAACTCTGCCCATTGAGTGAGCAGAACCCTCTACAATGGGGGGTTGCACGGCAGTATCAAGCAAGGAAGAATTGGAGGCAAACAGAGATGCGAGTAAGTCAGCCTTGGATTTGCTTTCTGTTAATACCTTCCCATCGTGAATGAAGGGAGGAGACGACGATGAGTTAAAATTTTTCCTGATGGAGGTTACCAAGGACCAGAAGTTTTTACTGCCAGCAGAGGTGTTAATGAGTTTGTTTCTTAACCTGTCATCGAAGGAGGCTTTGGTTTGCTTGATGGTGGTTTTGCAGACATTTCTCAACCTGATGTACTCACGTCGGGATGAATCGCTCAGGGAATGCCTGAACTCTCTATAGGCGGTTTCTTTGGCTTTAATCGCGTTCATACATTCTTGATTAAACCATCCATGCGGCCTTGGCTTAATGGATTTGGTAGAATGGGGAATGAATAAACGCATTCCTGCCAATATGATTTTTGAGATGCAGAGAGCGGAAAAGTTGGCATCGCGATTCACAAAACACAGGTCCCAGTCAGCGGCTTGGAAGAAGCGAATAAGCCCCAACCAATTGGCTTTCCCATAATGCCACACAGTTCTTCTAGGAGCTGGTATGGTTGAGACGGATGATTGGTATGGGAAGCTTGCGCTGACCAGACAGTGGTCTGAGCTGCCTAGAGGTGAATGAACTTCGAAGGAGTACCGCGTAGGGTGGGAGGTGAGAAAAAGATCAAGGAGATGGGCCCCTTGATCTACAGCGTCAGGAACTCGTGTAGGGCACTTAACCAATTGGTGAAGATTATTAGTCTCTGCAAAGAGCTCGGCATCCCGGCCAGAAACACTGGTGCCATTTGAATAATTCAGCCAATTTGTGTTGTGAACGTTGAAATCACCCGCAACATTGATTTTGCACTCCGGGTATAAGGATAAGAATTCGGAGATACGTTCAGAGATAGCGTCAAATGCTAAGGAAGAGGCTTCATTATTTATATTAGGGCTCCTGTATAGAAAACAGAAGAAACTGACGTGCTTATGAAGTAAAATTTTGAGGCCGAGGTGGTTAAAGTCAGGCGATGTACTGTTGTACACCTTCTGAAAAGCTACGTCTTTCCTAATATATATGGCAACTCCCCTATGGGGGGAGAGATTATGCACTAATGAGTACCCGGAAACCTGGTAATTGTCTAAGACATCATTAGGTAAGATTTGGGTCTCACTTAGCGCGAAGATATGGGGTGAATTAGATAAAAGATGGCACGACACAGAGTCGAAATTCGAATGTAGCCCACGGATGTTGGCGAAGGCGATAGAAAATCGCTGCTTCGCAAACGCAAGGTTACAGTCCTCAGTTGAGGTCGGCGAAGCCGGCGTAGCAGTCATCGGGGAAAACGGAATACGCCTTGCTGGAGTGTTATGCCTCCTAAAGCAAGGAGAATTCCATCAGCAACCGATAGTGGCTACGACGCCGACGAGGCCGAGAGCGGGGTGTGGGGAAAGAGTAGAAAAAAAGCCTACTTGTGCAGTCTGTCCGTCTATATCACTGTTGTTGTTGGAATACTGTTGATGACACTGAAAACTAATTCGCACTTTGCACACACTTGAACACACACGGAAAAAAGTTTTGTTTTTGAATTCTTATTTGAACGGGATTATGGATGTTATTAATTTTGTTAATATTTTAATTTATTTATTTGTTTATTATTTAATTTAATTTTTTTGGTTTGTTTTAATTGTTGAGGGTTTAAATAAATGCGAGGTTCAGTGGCTGACGGCAGCGCACGCCCGCACACCGAGCTGGTTCAGCCGAGACTCCCACATCATTGCCCACATTTGTTGCCTTTACTTTTTTCTATAAAGTTGATATTCATGGATTTATTACACCACGAGTTTTTGGCGCGTTTTTTTATTGTGGTATCCCCAGTAGGCCTAATCCACAAGAAAACGAAACAATGATGCTATAACATGTTATTTAGCCTCATATGTTTCGCAGATGTCGGTTGACAATCGGATAGACCAATGAAGCTGCCATCTAATGACTTGACGTTGTCTTCGTCGAATGATATTTCTGGGAGACTTGAAAACTCGCAAATGTTCTCATTTATTTCATTGTTTTCAAGGAGGTTTGCATCCTTCGTCACATTTTCGCAATTTCCTCCACTGCAGTTAGAGCAAATTATGGTACATTTGAAACCGGCCTTGCGGCATCCACAGGAAACGGCACATTTTTTCCGACATTTGCAGGATATTAATTTTAATAAATTTGCTGGTGCCGGAGTAATTGTCATTAGGACTGGTTGTAAGCCAAATCTTGTTCGCTTCCAGTCCCATTCCTCCGGGTCTTGATAAGTACTATCAAGCCAAGTTTGCACTTGATGATACACTCGAAATGAGTGAAGTCGAGCAGCGTCTGTAGTTGGAGGCAGAGCTGATAAGTTCACTTTGGTTTTTGTAGCCGATTTTCCAAAACATTTGAACCTTAGTGAATGCTTAAACAAACGAATTTCCGGACGATTTTCCTTGTCGATTAACGCAAGCAACTCAGAAACTCTAAATTGACATTCCTCACTGTTCGTTATAAAGATACTAAAAACTTGCATCACCTCGGACAATTCTTTATTAGGACGACTCCTTTTTCTCCCTGTAGATGGTGTAGTTTGCAAATCTCGCGTACAGGAATGATGATACCTAGCACCTGTAGCTTTGGCATCAGAAACATTTGCAATACGTTGCACAATGTTCATTCCGATTCTGCAAACGTACGCCAACGAAATTTCTTAATTATATGTATGAACATTAGCTGAAGTATAAATGCTAGAAAAAAATGTTTAAGTAAAATTTCAACGGAATTTTATAACAAACATATTTGTTGGTATAACTTATCGTAAATAAATAGTTGACTAGATATTTGCAAAAAAACATTTTTAATAAACTTTTGAGGTGTAATAAATTCATAAATATCAACTTTATAGAAAAAAGTGAGGGCAACAAATGTGGGCAATGATGAGCTCATCACACGATATAATCAGTTTTGAAATGTAACGGGGAAAGAAAAAGATTTTTATTTTTGAATTTACATTTTCCGACATTTAAAGCGCTATAACTCGTGAAATATTAGCCCTATCTAAAAATGATAAGAGCAAAAATTATAGATAATCGTGCGTTCTATAAGTCTTAGCCAGGACTTTTTTATGCCGGGCTAACCGTTAACGAAGTATAGTGCAAAGAAAGTAATGTATAAAGTTTGAAGCACTATAACTTCGAACATATTGATTTTACAAAAAAAAAATCTGAACAAAAAAGTTAAATCACTTATTTATCTACAAAAAAGATTATATACGTTTTTGTCGTAAAACGCATAGTTTCTGAGATATAGAATTAAACGCGTTTCCCTTCATTGTAAGTGAAGCATAAGGGTGGGGATGACGCCATTTTGAATTTAAGCTCATAAAAATATGTAAAAACATTTGGTAAAAAAAAAATCGCGTGCGGTATTTTTCGCAAAGAAAAAGTACCTATTTACTGGACTATTATGGCATTGGAAATTTCGAGAAATAGGCCAATAGGTAGACCCAGGAGGAGATGGATAGACTCTGTGACGCCTGACGCAGAGGCCATGCCCAACATTCGGAACTGGAGAAATGCTACAAGAAACCGTCAAACTTGGAGAAATGCCCTAGAGGAGGCCAAGGTTCGCTTTGGGCTGTAACGCCACCATTGGATGGATGGAGGGACTCATAGAGCTTGTTACATGAACCCTGGATTGGGTGCCCGAAGAGCCAACTTCAGGGTCACCAAAAAAACCAAAAATTTGAATCAAAACTCCAAAATAAAAAACGTACAAAAAACTGAACATCAAAGCGTACCCAGGGCCTCAAAAGTAGGGCTGGCTCGCCGGGGGTCGTTGAGTGTTGAAACCCTTGAGGTACCACCTATCGAAGTGCGTCATCACCACTTTCATGTCTGTCTGTGAGCATGCTCTCATCTTGGCGGACGCAGAGTACCTATGCGGGAGAGAAAGTAGGATGCCTAAACCTGAAAATTGCGGGCGGAGAGAAATTTATCCCGCCGCTAGCCCATCCTGTTTTTCTAGCCTGTGATGAAGCCAATGGTTACTTTAGTCTATGAGTTGGTTTAATGTTTTTTATAACTGAAGGTTATGTGATTGTTGACGTTTTTTAACTTCCCAGTATAGGGAAGTTATTGTATCGGTAGAGCCGTTTTTTGATTTAAATGACATAAATGATTTTTGTACCTGCACGATATCGCGCTAACTATAAAATATATCGACTTAGTTTAGGTGCCGTTTGAAGAGTATTAACAAAAATACGATTTTCATAAAATTCGGTCGAACCGTTGTTTTTTGTTTAAACGACTTTCGTAAATTTTGTACCTGCATGCGGGAACCAAAAACTATATAGACTTCTTTGAGGTGCCGAGAGAATAATATTTAGGAAAAAATGCTCTGACAAAAATTTCATAACATTCGGTCGGGCCTTTTTTGTTTAAATGGAAAAACTTCGGCTCAGTGTCAGAAAGATCTTAAATAGATAAGTTTTGCTAATAAACTCGATGGAATGAGACCCGTTCTAAACGAAGTGATCTTTTTTGGGTTCTGCACAGCGATAGCCTTCCAACAAAACATCACTTGCCAAAATAACACCGTTAAGAAAATCAACTCGGTGGAATGAGACCCGTTCTAAACGAAGTGATCTTTTTTGGGTTCTGCACAGCGATAGCCTTCCAACAAAACATCACTTGCCAAAATAACACCGTTAAGAAAATCGAACCCTAGACGTTTTTGGGGTCGCTGATCAAAATTAGGGCGTCACCCCTAAAAATGCAAAAAACACCCATTTTTAGGGGGTTTTCGCGATCATTTCAGTAATAATGAAAACTAATGCGATGAAATGCACTTTTTTTAATATTTATTTGCGAAGGTGGTTGATTTATACTAACTTAAGGCGAACTTAATGGTAAGGGGTACTCCTAAAGGGTTTAAAGTACCCCTAAATTGGCGAAAATGGCAAAAATTGTAAAAAAAATTTCCCAAGTTTATGTTTCAAATTCGATTGTGGACGTACTGTCAGGCAAAAATAAATTATTTTCAACCCTTAAGGGGATAAAACTACCCCTACAATATAGTTCATTGAAAACTAGGGAGGGGGGTGTTCCAAAGTAACACCGTTAAGTTAAGAAAATCGAACCCTACACGTTTTTGGGGTCGTTGATCACGAAAATCGAGGTCCCGCGGTCCTAAAACATGGGCTTCCCCCTAAAAATGCAAAAAACACCCCTTTTTAGGGGGTTTTCGCGATTATTTCAATAATAATGAAAACTAATGCGGTGAAATGCACTTTTTTTAATATTTATTTGCGAAGGTGGTTGATTTGTACTAAATTAAGGCGAACTTTATGATAAGGCGTGCTGTCAGGCTAAAATAAATTATTTTCAACCCTTAAGGGGTTAAAACTACCCCTACTATAATAAAAACAACTTTATATAAAAAAATTGCAAATTTTTTTTTTCCCCTTTTGTTTGAAATTTGGTTCAAAAGGTATTATCAACAAAAAAATTAATTTTTTCAACTCTTAAGGGGTACAACTACCCCCACATTAAAATTGTAATTCAAACAAATTAAAATTTATTGTTTTACATTTAAATTTTATTTTCCATTTGTAATCATTACAGCATTTGGAACATTTCACTATAAACCCCTTTGTACAGAGGTTAAACCACCCCTAAAGAGAAAAAAATATATATATATATATATATATATATATATATATATATGTATATATATATATATATATATATATATATATATATATATATATATATATATATATATTGAGAAATATTTCATTTCATCTTTAAATAAACTCTGCATTTTTGTAAAAACGACAATCACACAATAATTGCGAAATATGTACCCTAATTTATTTGTTTAAGATAATTTTAATTGATTGTCGTAATCAATTCACTCAGAATTTCACAATATTTATATATGTAGAGACCTCAACTACGTTGTAAGCTAAATTCAATAATAAAAAATATAAGTAAGAAAAGAAAATATAATCCATATTACATAAATGAGTGGAAAGAAAATCGACCTCTTCTAAGTTGATCACTAAACAAAGAAAACCCCACCTCATCTACGTTGAAATCTAAAGTCACCACATCACCACAATAGGGAATAATAGAAATGAAAGTAATTAATGTGGGTACTCACCTGTGCTTGCACTATAGTAGAACTCTTAACGACGATTATAAGTTTGGGAAGGATTAGTAATTTTTATTCACGGGCAACTTCCGAGAATATTGAAAATTAGTACAGGTTCTATTTACTTACGAACAAATTCCGAAAGCAATAGTGTCCCTGTATTTTTATTCACGGGCAACTTCCGAGAATATGTTAATGTTAGTATTTTCACGGGCAACTTCCGAGAATATTGAAAAATAGTACAGGTTCTATTTACTTACTAACAAATTCCGAAAGTAATAGTGTCCCTGTATTTTTTATTCACTTCCGAGAATAATACAAAAATTACTCACGAACAAATTCCGAGAGTAATATTGTGAGATGTTAGTAATTATTCCGGAGAATAATGTAAAATAGTACAGGTGCTAATTACTTACGAACAAATTCCGAAAGTAATATTGCATACTAGTTGCTAGTTATTCCTGGGCAAATGTCAAGAACAATCCAAAAAATTACTCACGGACAAATTCCGACAGTAATTGTAAAATGTTAATTGTTAGTATTAAAGGAACAGTAGTCTTAAATAGTATGACTACTAAGGATGGGGATAATAGGAATAAGAGTTCTACTACCTGGTTTGATGTCCAACGTCCAGTGTCTCGGTCCAAGTCCCAATGCCAAGAGAGGCCGAATCATGTATTCGATGACTTTTATAAATTTATCGAAGTTAACTGGAGTGGGGTAGTAATGGGCAACGGTAAGTGACTTGTTCACTTGATATCAACTGAAGTGGGGATAGCACGATGCAACGGGAAAGATTTATGTGATATGGGTTACCAGATCGCTTATAATTTTGTTTTGTGAAATTTGGAGCGAAAATGACCTAATTTACTTGAATTATTCTATAGTTAGTTTTTGATGAAATTACTGCTGACTAGAATGCTGATGGGTTGTTTCAGTAAGTTGTCATCTTAATCTGGAAGAAACTTCAGTTGCTGAATTTTATGCTGATGAATTGTCTTCTTCATCGGGAAGAAACTGTAGATGCAGACTCTGGGATTTTCTTCCTTCCTTGTTTAGGTCCGATCTGTGTTTTAAAATATAGTCTGAAAATAAATTGTTAATGATGCCCTAGAGGAATGTGGTGATTAGGCCGAAGGGAAAGAAGGGGACCTTGTTTACATGATTTACTTCTGAATAATAGGGTGGTCCGTTTTTTTACAATGACATTTAGGCAAGTAAAAACGGAGGCAAAGTAATAATATAAAGAAATTGCACCGGAATTTGTTTTTGACGTGACAACGTCTATTAAATCGGTTTAAGATAGGACGCGCGTGTGAAAATGTCCCGAACACAAAAAAAAAATTGCTTCGAAATATATAATTTATTAATTGAGAAAATAATACAAAACGTAATAACAGACGTTGTCACGTTCAAATTAATAGACGTTGTCACGTTAAAATACGGACGTGATAGATACTTCACATCCAAGACCATTAATTTTTTTAGTAAATTTTAATTGCAGTCACTTGGAAGTTGAAGTAATAAACTAATTTAGTGAGGAATGTAATGTGATGTACGATTATACATTGAAAAAAAAAAAAAAATTACAATTATTGTGTTATTTTGGAACACCCCCCTAGTTTTCAATGACCTATATTGTAGGGGTAGTTTTAACCCCTTAAGGGTTGAAAATAATTTATTTTTGCCTGACAGTACGCCCACAATGGAATTTGAAACATAAACTTGGGAAAAAAAATTTTTTTACAATTTTTGCCATTTTTCGCCAATTTACTTTCAACCCTTTAGGAGTACCCCTTACCATTAAGTTCGCCTTAAGTTAGTATAAATCAACCACCTTCGCAAATAAATATTAAAAAAAGTACATTTCATCGCATTAGTTTTCATTATTACTGAAATGATCGCGAAAACCCCCTAAAAAGGGGTGTTTTTTGCATTTTTAGGGGTGACGCCCTAATTGTAGGACCGCGGGACCTCGATTTTCGTGATCGGCGACCCCAAAAACGTTTAGGGTTCGATTTTCTTAACGGTGTTATTTTCGAACACCATAACGCGCGTTTTGAATGGACTATTGGGATTAGCGGAAAATTATGGGAGTTTTATACCTCGTGAAATAAGTGAATCCCGCTAACCAGTCTACAAAGGCTGTCACGCCTGAGCTTGGCTCCGATTAAGCCGTCGTCGGGATGCTTTATTAAAGCTACTAGCGGTCGGTATTGGCAAACTCTAGAAATTAACAAGTCTGTCATCTTCATGTGGTTAATGAGTGAAAGGCGAACAGCTATATGCACAAGTTCTTCAAATGACAATGTCAGGCTATCAGAGAGAGAGAGTGCAACATTTTTATACGCGTTTGTACACAACTAAACAGCGGAAACTTTTATGAGTTTTTATATGGGGATAAACTTAATGTATTGGTGCATATTCGCTGGTTGTTTTGATTTATGAAAGAAAACAGCTGTTTCAATTTTCTTTCCTTTTCTGTTCTGCATATTTTATCGTAAAGAGAGAATCTGGCTTTGTCTCGCCGAGTTCACAAAGTATACCTTGAGTTTTGCTCAGCAGTGATGTTCATATATACACGTACACAACTAACGGGAGGAAAATTTTGTATGAAGATGAAAGACTTGTTATTACTAGACTTTGGGTATTGGCTGCATATGAGCTAGTTTTGAAGAGTCTGGGTAGAGTCCGGAAAAGAATGAGATTGCGCAGAGATTTAGCTAAAGGTAGTGTAGATTTATACAATCCAAATAGATATATTTCAGGGTCGGACCAAAATAATTCTGTCTTCGTCTGGAAGCCACGTGGCATGTGGCATGAGATAATATCACTCCGCGTTTTTTTTTTTTCAACTCATATGCAAAACCTGTCGAATCGAATAGCTACATTCTTTAAAATTTTATTTCTGTAATTAAACCGACACTACCAGAATATAATTACGTCACCTGGATTTTGCCAGCAAGAGACCATAAGTTAAGAACAATTATACAACGCACTAAACTTAATCGCCATTAGCGATGAAAACGTTCGTACTATGTATAATACAAGGATATTTCGCTTGTAATAATGTTCTTATTTAATGTGCAAGTATTTCTCTGTACATTCGTCATTCATTGAATGAGTTTTGATTGGAATAGCGCCGATAACCTGCAAGAACATTTTAGGATAAAGAAACCGGTTCATCGAAAACCATCTGTCGCCAATAAACCTCGTACCATGACGTGGAGTCGTAATAACAGTAACAACAGCAATATCGAGTTATGTTCGCGAAACAAGTGAAATTGCACAATTCTGCAAGATTTCATTCCTTCTATACTTTTTTCTGTCTTTTTACCATCCCTGCTCCAAGACACTCAGGACTTCATTTTAAGAAGGAAGCCAAACTGAACTTAGGCACGCATAGCTGGGAATTTTCGGTTTAATTTTATTTTACGATAATGTCCTCGTTTTCCGTTCTGTTGAGTTCAGTTAAATCCGATTTTATGGATGTACGTTTTTCCGTTCTCTCCTTTCCAATTCAGAAGGCTTCTGTAACTGTCACGATGAGGAAGTTGCAGGTGAAGTACCGATTATCTCTGCCTTTTTTTATATTTTTAATGATATTGTTATTTGAAAGTTTCTTTCTGTCACGTCTATTTCTGCGGTGATAAAAGTGAAGACAGCAATGACAAAAAAAAAAAGGAAAAAAAAAAACTAAAGCGAGCAATTTTCTTTAATTTGACCCTCAAGTGGTTGGCTGTAATATCTTTCGATAATAGGCTTGGAACGTTTCAAGTTGGCTAGATAATATCGAAATATTTTGTTTTCAGGTGTAACCTATTTCTTTGGATTTATAGCTAATTGGTGCAGATTAAAATACAATAATTGGGATGTGGACAATTTTGCTACGTTTTGGTCGTTGATACAAAATGTGTATTGGAAAACATTTTGGGGAGATTTTTTTTCGGGTTATTTGTTTTTGAAATCGAAATCCTGGATCTTATAGAAATTGCACTGTTATATAATGGCGAGTCAGGTATCTCCAATCAATTTTATTCCAGGAGCATAATATAAAACAGTTTAAATAAATTTGAACTTCGGGCAGGTTTAGAATTTATTATTCAATTAACTAGAACATATTATCTATATTCAATTAAATAGGATCCGGTGCGCCTCGCTGCACCCATCATAGCGAAATAAAAGAAGTTGTAGAAAATATGATATGAACCACATTTGGATATCTTTCATGAATGACAAATGACATAACATAACTGCTTTTATGACTGTTTATGTGTTTCGCATGCAATTTTTATTGGTACTTAATTTTTTATGTTTGCATGTCTCAGCCGAGCCCACGTGGTCGTGGTAAATGTTTCTCAGCCCAGCTGAGAAGTGCGCCTTCTTCATAAGAAGGGAAACTCTATTACTATTATAACGTCCCATTTGATACTGCGTTTATTTGTCGATCGTATTTGCATTAGAAACTCCAAAAACAACTATGTCAATCCATTTCGTGACATATTTGCATATGTATTTGATTGATTTGACGGAATTACAATATTCAACATTTATGTGAACAATGAACATGTTGAACAATAATAGGGAATAAGGTACGACCCAACGATTGTCAACTTCAAAATCCTGAGCGTTTAGCTTCCAAGTATCCTATTTGCCGTTGGCCTCAGTCGATTCACGACGTTACAACGACATCGTTCCCAATTACAGTTTCAAAAATGAATGCTTTGGATATCGCTTCGATCATTTCCTATCTAGCATGCATGGAGAGTTTAGGTTTAATGCTCCATATATTCCGAATAAGGCTTTTTGTTATCATTTCAAACAATCATGGATCAGTAGTTTTAGTTCAGTCAATCTGTCATAAAATTAATAGAAATGGTGCAAAAATTACCATAAAGGTCAAAGTTGATAATCGTTGGAGAATCATGTAAGGAAGCTTACTTTTGGATGGCCACCTGCTACTTGTTGCAGCAACTCAAAAAAAGTGTCAAACAAAGTGTTTTTCCATTTTTTTGCCCTTAAATAATTTTTTTTCAGCTACGATGTAAATGGAAAAGTTGTTGCTTTTAATATTTACAACAACTTTTATTCAAACTTTTTTTATACAACCTATCATTACAAAGTTATAGTGTAATACAGGCGTAAAGAACGCAGTGCTGCTAACGGTAATTTACTCGGTTCTATTTTGACTTTCTCCGGCATATTGGAATTTTCATATTGGAATTTTCAAACTTTAGCAAGCTGTAGCTCTAAAACGGTAAGTTGTATAAAAAAATGTTCGGATAAGAGTTGTAGTAAATATTAAAAGGAACAACTTTTCCATTTACATCGTAGCTGAAAAAAATTTATTTAAGGGCAAAATAATGGAAAACCCCTTTTTTGACACTTTTTTTGAGTTTTCCAAAAAACTACAGCAAGTAGCAGGTGGCCATCCAAAAGTAAGCTTCCTTACATTATTCTCCAACGATTTACCAACTTTGAAGTTTATGGTAATTTTTGCACCATTTTTATAAAAGATTGACTGTACTATTTCACCAGGAATTTCTGTCGAAATAACATCTTCGATTTCATCTATTCAACCAACCAGGTTAGGATGTAGGCATGTGGCAGGCAGTCCACGTTTCTGCCAATCAACTAAATAATGAGTCAACGATGAATTGGTGATTGGCCGAGATTTAACCTTCATTCAATGTGGATTGCAAGTAAAAGTTATGAACTAATCTGGGGGAACATATTGATGGACATATGTTTCCCCACACGTATCAGTGAATGGACACGGCTCAACTCTGAACACTTTGTTAACCGTTTTTTAGGAGAGAAGTGTCAAAAGGAAGAGAGCGAAGTATTGTATCTTGATCAACGAAAATGTTTTGCGTGAAAACTAACACATGCACAAATGCTTCATAGATAAAGAAACATTACTCGGGCTACCCATTGATATCTCTTGTAAGGATAATAGGTTACACTTGGCGCAGCAATACCTATGTACTTAGGGCTGCCACCCGTACTTTACTATAAAGTATTGTACGTTATTTCGTGTAATTATACTCTATTATATAAGAGAACAATAAAGTACGCGAAAATACTTTATTGCGGTTAATTTGGTTTCTCTGGGATTAATTTTACAGGGTAAATTCAAAAACTAATAGAAGTTCGATGGAGTTAAAGTGATCTTGGAGGGTCTTAGTGGAATCGCAAAAGTCGTTAATACGTTTTTCTGTATTCCTGAAGGCAGTGAAAAGTTCATCTATTTTTTTGGAGAATCGGGATTCAAGAGCCGCTAGATGTGTATCGAAATTCTCTTCCTGGCAGGTTTCGGAAGGTGCGCGAGCAAGGCCTCTGGTTATGATTGATGAAGGATTGTTTGAAATTTGTTTTTTTGTTGGCACTTTCCCGGACACGGTTTTGCACTTATCCGACGACATTGTAATCAAAATGTGTAAAAAGACAGAAATTAGGTGCGAAAAATTAACTTATTATGGAAAAATTGTGCGATTAAAACGGATTTGACACGGACCACAGAAATAGCGTTATATTCACTCTGACTCATAGTACTCAACTCGTATTATGGTATTCATTCGCTGAATCAAAATATATTTTCGGATTATGCAAATAATTTAACGTCGAGACAACCAATAACCTGTTTTCCTTAATCGTATACGTTTCAAGGAGATGAAAAGTTCACGAGCTACTTGAGCTTAAAATTTTTGGGACATAAACCTCAAAGCCCGGTCAGAAGTTATTAAGAGAGCGTTTCTTTTTCATAATACTTCGACAGTTGGTTTTAAGTATTTCAAAATATCCTGCTGAGATCAGCCAGCCGCTTGAGCCTGAATACGGATTCACATATTTGCAGATCCATTTTTTTTATTGATTTACTTTTCTCAGGAAACGTTACAATAGTTAAGTTACCTGCGAAGCGTATGGTTATCTGCAGGTGATTAGGTATTTTATAATGGTTTTAGAGAGATTTTTTCGGTTATTTCAAATTATTGGCAAACAAATTATATTAAATTTTTAATTCAGTTGACATTAACTTTAGGAATTTAGTAACTTCAACTTATTTTGGCAAATTACTAGTTTTAATATTAAGCGACATAGTGTAAGTTGAGAAAATAGAGTTTTATATATTTTTTACGTTTTTTAAAATTAACAATATTTTTGAGTTCAGCTGGTAGTTCATTCATAAATTCTGGCAAGGCGTAGCTTGGATGTTTTCTCCCATAAATATTGTAAGTTTCTGGCATCTCCAGCAGTCCTCGAGCACGTCTTCTAGTATTCTGGTTATGGCGTATTCTTTGGTGGAACCGCCGATCATCATAGTAATGTAAAAGTAGTGCCATCTTAGTGATGCCGTTAACATCTAGGACCTTTAAATTAGAATAATTAGTATTTATAATTTTTAATAATCGATGCTGATGATGCTGATATTTTATCGATGTAAGTTTTCGACGCATTTCCCCATGCTAATATTCCATATCTCAAACGGGATTCTGCTAGTGAAAGTTTCACTTGCTTCTGCACGTCAAAGCTACTGTTTTTTTTTTTGAGGTACACCATAGCGAAAACGGCAAACTTAAGCTGCCTCCGTATCTTATTAACATGTTCCTGCGATAGGAAGTGTTCATCAATTATAATTCCTAGTTACTTCATAGTCTTGAATACTTCAATTGGACCACTTTTCGATGCTGTTGGGCAGCCTTGATTCTGATGATATATGCTGATAGGAACTTCGGGTTGGTGGGGCATACGTATGTGCATCAGTTTAGTTTTCAAAGCATTTATCACCAGTCCTTGGTCGTGGCACAATCTTGAAACACTATCGAATTCATCCTGCATTATTGAAGCCGCTATGTTAATGCACTTATGCTTAACAATAATTGCCAAGTCATCTGCGTATAAAAAGACTGTACTTCTTTTTAATAATCGCAGAGGTTCGTTTGTGAATAGAGTGAAGAGTATCGGTCCCAGCTTTGCACCTTGGAGTACACCATGCAGGTTTTCCATCGCTTAGTATGTTTTTTTTACCTTTATCGTCCTTTCTGACAGGTAATTTTCTATCCACTTTGCTAGGATCCCTCTAAAGCCTTGCTAAAGTCTAAAAACATGACAAGAACGTGGTGGTTTTTGTTTAGGCCTGCGTTTACCACATTGGTGAGTTCTCCCAAAAGTAGCCCAGTGCTTTTATTTTTCTGGAAACCATATTGGTTTGGTTGTAGGATTCTGTGCTTTTGTATGAAATCTGTTAATCTTCGTACTATAATTTCCTCCAGGCACTTCTCTACTACAGGCAATATTGCGATAGGCCTGTAGTTTTCAATGCGATCTTTCACTCATCCTTTGAATTCTGGGAACACAACTTTGTCTTATGCTTCGATTGATAATTGCTTTAACAATTAAAGTTAGATACAAAGCGTTTAGTTTAAGATCAATCGGCCTAATGTAATCTGCTCCTGGTCCCTTGTCGGGTTTTAAGCAGCACAATATTCTATATACTTCTTCCTCGGTAGCTTCGTCAACCATAAATTGATTGCGCGAGTCTTATTCCTTCATGACTGGAGTTTTATGACAGCATCTATGTTCTATTTTTGACGCTTGACTAGAAAATTGTTCTTCAAATTTGTCCACCAGGTTCGGTAGGATAGTGCTCGCCAGAAAATTGTTAATAACAACCTCATCGATGGATCTTTTCTTTCGCCCCAGAAGTTCATTTAAAACACTCCATGTTTTCCTCGGATCATTTTTGGCATTTGTAAAACTTTCTTTGTAGTAATTGATTTTTGCCATCATAATATTTTTATTTATTTATTTATTTAGAAAAAAAAAATTTTAAAAACCGACTTCAGAAAAAACCGCACAAAATGCCCAAAAAAGGATGAAATAATTGTTTGTAATTCTTAACAACATTAATCCAATCAGAATGGATCTAGAAAGAAGAATTACTTTTGAAGACGGTGCTAACACCTGTGGGTGATGTATTAAGGGCATAAGCCTAACAAAGAAATGAAAACAATTCCCGAAGCAAAGTTAGTGCAATCAAAGACAACTACATACTACCTGGCACCGTCTTCAAAAGTGATTCTTCTTTCTAGATCCATTCTGATTGGATTAATGTTGTTAAGAATTACAAACAATTATTTCATCCTTTTTTGGGCATTTTGTGCGGTTTTTTCTGAAGTCGGTTTTTAAAATTTTTTTTTATTTCGTACTTTTTAGTCCATTCATTTTTTTCGGCGGCAATATAAAAAAAATTATCAAGCTAGGTCTACACGGCACAAATAGATCGTTGCGTGTGAGCTCAACTGTTCGGCTTGCACAATCCAAAATGTTTGGATTGTACCAAATATGTCTCGGTGATGTTCGACCACTTGCTCCTCCGACCTTATCACAATCAATGTAACATAATATAACGCGTAGATAAGTATAAATATAATGCGCAATAACTAATGGAGGTAATTTTCACTCGTCATTTGCACTCAGTTTATTCACACAATTCGACTTGCGCCAGGCAATTTAAAAAACTAAATCATTTCGAACGAATCTATCTTTACGATAATGCCGGGTTTTCATTAGTAGAATTAGTGGTAGAGTATACTGGGCGAGTACTAACTATCTTGAGAACTCGCTTAATGAAAACGAAAGTGGTAGAGTAGAGTACTTGATTACAGTAGAGTAGAGTGGGATAGCACCGTGGTAAAGTTACTCTACTAGTTCTGTCCCCCACCACTGCTTTCCACTCTACTCTACCGCCACTATGCTAATGAAAACAGTGTTGAGATAGTCGAGCATACAAGAAATTCGTGACATTGTAGTATTTAGCGTGTATTAACAACTAGTCACTATTACCTTCTGCACCATAGTATTTTCAATTTAAGTGAAAACGGGTACTCTACCAAAATAAGTAGAGTAGAGTTAGCTCGGCTTAAAAGTACGCCAGTTACTCTACCACTAATTCTACTAATGAAAACCCGGCATAAGTATGATGACTCTTCTTTTTAAATCCATTCTGAGAAGTATAACACGCCGCCGGGCCATCGAAAAAAATCGAAGCAGTAGCTAAATATTTTTTACAGTAATGTACATATTTGCATATTTTCGGACGAATTTAAAAAAAAAACTTATTTAATATGAAACAAAATTCATGTCTGGGGTCGGGGAGCGCAATTGCAAAATTTGATTGCAGATTGTATTGTCATGCGAACTATACGTATGTGCAAAATTTGCAGTTGATCGGTTATATGGAACTGGGTCAAAATCAAGTTTCAAGATTTGTTACACTACACACACATCCAGATCAAGATAATATAAGGCATATAAAAAGTTAAGTTGCCATTGATATCGGGGAAATTAAATGTAAACAATAAACTTCTTTGATTCTTCATCCACGTCGTGGTATATTTCTTTATTCGATATAAATAATAGTTTTTTGAGCTGCAAATTTCGCCATAATTTCGTTCTTATCGGCTTTTGTTCTGGAAGCAAATTTACAGACGCATTCACGTCGAAAACTTGTTTAATATGGAACAAAATTCCCCGAAGGAAATTAAAAAATAATTATTTTGTCGATATATAGAAAAAAAAAAGCACCGCGAGCCCTCGGGATCGAACTCGCACCCCACAGATCCCACAGACAAGAATACTTCCTTCGCGCTATGTCAAGTACTATAGGCCGCTGACCAATATGTTAATACAAATCATTTCAGAAAGAAGAAAAAGAGAAAAAGAAAAAAACCGGCCGGGAATTGAACCTGCAAACGCCACCCCACGCTGAACCGAGCATCCGACGCTCTACCCACTCCGCCATCGGCCTGCTGCCAGACTTACAACAATAAAGTAATTTGTTCGGTGCCCATGAAATGTTTAGGTGAACTTTAACAGGTTGAATTTTAACAGTTTTTTCTGCCTAACTTCGAACTCCGTTATCAGACTTAAGAAAAAATTTAACGGGACCACCGTGGGAAGCTCCCCCTTCAAATGAACCAAAAAAAAAGCAAAAAAGTTATTGGGTGACAAAGTTATGCGTGAACAGGACCACAAAATACCTACACGTCGAATTGAGTAACCTCCTCTTTTTTTGAAGTCGGTTAAAAAGGCAGGAAGGCCTACTGGCGCAAACCGCCCAAAATAAGCGCACACAGACTAGTAGTCCAAAAGGCGCTGAGAAGCTTATATTTTTAAATAGACGTCATTAAGTCTAGCGATCTTAGTAGTTCAAAAAGAGGATTGTTGTTATTATTACTACGGTCCAGAAAGGATGAGAGGGCAGGGAATTGACCAAGGATGTCTGCAGTTTTAAGGCATTCTGTTAGCACATGTCTGACTGTGAGAGTTAGCTCGTTGGGACATTAACTACATGTGCGGGCTGCGGTTTTGGTAAAAAGAGGTCCGAGGGAGAATAGAGTGTGACCGAGTCTGATCCTGCAGATAATTACTGCTCTAGATCTGTGAAGATTTGGGTTGTAATTTGGAAGAAAGGGAAGAGGCGTATGAGGGACGAGGAGTTATTCCACGTTAGAGAAGCTTCGGTATGAAAAATCCTTTGCGCGTATTGGCGAAAACAGGATTCTGAAGGAGGAATAGTGAAGTGATTATTGGAGACAGGGACACTTTTTGTAAAAGTATCAGCCGCTTCGTTGCCCTTTATGCCAACATGTCCTGGGATCCAGCAAATTTTAATGTGACCGTTTTTTATAATTAGACTGCGGATACTGGAGGGTAGGTAGGTTTTATTGTTTCTGTTTCTGATGGCTAGTATAGAAGACAAGGAGTCGGTAAAAATGGGGTGGTTAAGAGAGGTGTTTTGGAGACTTTTGACTGCCCGGTAAATAGCGAAAATTTCTGCGACTTGGGGGGAAGTCTGCCTGGACAAAAGGCCTGATTGTAAAAGGGACACCTCTTAATCTGCTACCTTTGCAGCAGCGAAAGAAACCTTTTCATCTGATTTACTGGCGTCAGTGTATAAGGGTGTGTGATTCGGAAATCGTTCTATTATTTCTTTGTGGAGTTGGCGGTAGAAAATGGAAGGGGTATCTTTCTTAATATAAGGCTCGGCATCTGTCACGAAATGGTCTAAAAGAGGGTACCAAGGAGCCACGATGTGACTAAGGTTAGGCAGATAATCGGGGATGGGTATGGTGAGCTCTGCTATAAGCAGAGTGCAACGACTGAGAGCTGAATTGCTTTTAGATTTGGTATTGATATAAGCACGAAGTCGGCGATACAAGGGCGCGGAAGGGTCTATGATGTGTTGTGAAAGGAGTTTGACTTAAAGTTTCCGGATTCTCACAGAGATGTGGGTGAACCCAGTTTCAATGAGTAAGGAATCGATTGGGGTAGAACGAAGAGCACCAGTAGCAGATCTAAGGACATTGTTGATGGAGATTTGAAGAGGGCGAAGAACAGTAGCTGGAGCGTTACCATATATTGAGAGGCAGTAACCAGCAGTGCCCAAAATTAGGGATTTACAGATGTGTAAGAGGGGGGAAATTGACAGGCCGTTTTTACGAGAAGCTAAACATTTCACGAGGTTATTGAATTTATTCATTTTGTTGGTTACTGTTTTAATGTGCTTATTCCATTTAAGATTCTTCGTGATAAGGAGGCCTAAAATTTTTAATTCATTGGTGGAGGTAATGGAGTAATCTTTGGTGGGTTGCAGTTCTTTTTTCTGCAGATGTGGAGTAATTCAGCTTTGCTCTTTGAAAAAATTCCTTCGGCAGAAGAACCCCAGTTTAATACTGTTTTCAGTGCAATGGTTAAGTTTCTCGAAACTGACTTGGGTTTACCTGAGCTGAAGACCAGAAGGTTGTCAGCATAAAGGTATGATGTGATATTATTAACCCGCCGTCTGCTACTGGGGTATTTCAATACCCCAGTCTTTTTTAAAATCTGTATATTTTCTAAATGGGCGCTGCTAATTTAATTAAATTAAAAATATTGAAAGTTATTCTTTGGCTATTAAAACCAATAAAAATTAAAGTTAACACTTAAAAGAGCAAACCCAAATTTTGTTAGATTTTTTAAAGCATTTTTAGTACCCTAAAGTATACAAGGAAACGAAATACCCCATGTAGCAGACTATGGACACAAAAAACCATGTAGCATACGGCGGGTTAATTTTGTGTAAGTTCGAACAAAGGGAAATGGTGTACAGGTTAAAAAGGGCACATGAAAGCGGAGAACCTTGTGGAGTTTCTTTCTGTAGTGGCATTATAGCTGAAAGGAAACCGTTAACTCGAACTTGAATGGTTCTGTGGCTCAGAAAGTCGACGATGAGAAGAATGAAACTTCTATCAACTCCTAACTTGGTGAGTTGATTAGCGAGGAAAGGGTCACTCAATCTGTCGTAAGCCTTTTCAGGTCAAGTGAAAGGACCGAGGCGTGCTTGCGTCGGGCCAAATTATATCGGTGGCGTGCGCGTCTAGAAGGTGTAGAGGGGTGTGCGTGCTTTGTTGAGGAATGTATGCATGCTGTGATTTAGGAAAAAACTTGGACAGCACAGCGTTTATTCTAGTTGAGAGTATTTTTTCTAATATTTTTGAAAAACAAGAAATCAAGGATATGGGTCGGAAGTTATTCACGCATAGAGTAGTAGAAACTTCTTTGGGAATAGGAACAAGAATGGCGTGTTTCCAGGCGCAAGGAAAAGATTTTTTCGCAAGGATTTGGTTATACAGGTTGAGGAGACGAAGTTGGAATGAAATGGGAGATTTCCTGATTATTTCGTAGGTTATCTTATCGAGCCCGGGAGTTGTACCCTTGAAGGAATTTAACGCATATTTAAATTGACTGAAGGTGATGGGATGACTAAGCGTAACGTGTGGGTCCCCAGGAGATTGTTTCATATCATAAGCTATATTTTCTTTACGTCGCTTATGCTCTGGGGTGAAGTTGCTGTCTGCTGAGTAACTCGTCCAAACTCTGGCGAATTCCTCAGCAATGTCGAGAGAGTTGGTAAGATTTACCCCGCCTGAGTTGCTGAGGTTCGATATGAGCCTGACTGATGGACCTACGGAAACAGCACGCACCTTTGCCCAGGCATCTTTGAGATTAGTCTGGACTTCTATGGACTTGACAAAGGAGACCCATGAGTCCGCTTTTGCTTTTTTAATTGTTCTTTTAAGGATGGCTGAATCCCTACGAAATCTCAGGAAATTGGACTGGGAGGGACGACGACGACAAACTTGCCAGGATTTGTTTTTGGTCTTTATCAAGGAGAGAATTTCGCGCGAGGAGAGAATTTCTGCTTCCTGGTATTCCTGATATTCTCAGAGCATGGACAGGCTGCCGACAGTTCTGTAACAGTTGCCGAGAAAAGGTTCAATTTGGCCTTTTTCAAGAGAAAGAATGAAACGCGCTTTGCACGGGCAAGGGAAATGTTCGAGCAGATAACGATGGGAAAGTGGTCGCTGCCCTCGAGGCTGGAGTGAGTATCCCAGTTAAGACACTGGGATATGTTGGAAGAGCAGGAAGTAAGATCAATGGATGTTAGGGTGTTGTGGGTGGATAGATGGGTAACAGGTAATTGTTTAGGAGGACTAGGTCTCGATTATTAGAAAGAAAATCTTCCATTACTTTACCTCTAGTGTCGTAGGAAGGGCTACCCCAGCAAGGGCTGTGGGCGTTGAAATCACCACCATAATAGTATTTGGCAGTTGATCGTAAAGATCTTGGAGGTCAGTTAGCGAGATGCTTTGATCAGTTTCCAAATAGACATTGGCAAAAGCCGTAGGGGGGCAAGAGTGGATAAGGACAGAGTTAGTTAAGATTTGTTCGTAGGGGCAGGGGGGTGTGAGATATGGATTTGTGGGCGAGTTATGTTCAATGGAATGGAACCTGGAAGAACCTTTGTCGCAGTGAATTTCTCAGCAATCTGTTGGTTATCGCATAATAATAGCAGAGAACCGTCATGCAGCCATGATTACTTAGAATACTGTTCGCTAATACCATCGACAGCCAACTTCAAAAGAAAAGCGTTTTAATCTCTTAGAGTTTTATTGGGCTTACACGATTGCAGAGTAATGAATTTTGCCGGGCTCGTGAGCTGTTGAGAGTGCAGAGGTGGAAAATCAAAAAGCGTGGAGGGTGAAGCAAAGGTCCTAAGATCGCGTTTCGATCGTCTTTTTTTAGGGGTAGGCTGATGCAGGTCAGCCAAAGAGCAAAACGGTTAGACCCTCCAGGGTCGGGGCCCATATTGGAGATTATTCCACAAAATATGAAGGTAAAACTAATATGTGTAGAAAAACAATTAAAGCTATTTTTTTTTTATGTGAAAGACTAGAGTCTCAGGAAAGGCCCTTTATACTGTCGACAATCTATTTTCTTCGTATAGAGTGCAATGTCGAACAGTAGCTCTAGTCGGGGAAGGAAGGAACTGCCACATATCTGCGATATTTTGAGTCCACTTACTCCCAACCATTACTATTGCGACTTTGACCTCGGGGATCGAGGAACAACTCTCTGGAGTGTTATGCCTCCTGAAACCATAGTGAATGTCGACTGAGTAGACGTGTTTCTGCATAGCTCCCGGTTTTTTAATTTATCCGCTCAAATCTTCCGCCAAGTATATATTACCGCCGTGTTTTTAAAGTCGGTGTCCGATTGCGTTTTTAGCCTTTCCTTTTCCGCTTTTCCTGTGCCTTAAAATGTCCAAATCAACTCAAACAAGGCCGAAAACAAGAAAATGTGCCGATATTGTCAATGTTAATCCCGCTGGGGTCAACACCCCCGCTAGCAGCAGCAGCAGCAGGCACACCGATGGCAGAAGCAGAACGCCAAGATCGACGTCAGTTGCTGGCCCTGAAGACAGCTTTGAACTTTTGGAAAAAAAGCTTTTAGTGAGCCTCAACCGCATGCTGGACGATCAACTTGCCACCTTTGAGGATCGTCTAAACTCACTCGAGACTCGCCTAGCAGCACGGATTGATGTGGTCGAGGATCGTTTGAATTCACTTGAGGCTCGCCTAACAGCTCGTATTGATGAGGTGTGTAATTCGTTTAATAGTCAATTTTCAGGGCTAAGAGACGATGTTGAGAATGTGCAACACGACATCGCCGTAGTCTCCGATGAGGTGGAGGATCTGCGCCGGCAGCTACGACTCCAAGATGTGGTCATCCGAGGCGTCCCGTTGTGTGAGAACGAGAACCCGAAACTTATCTTGGAATCGCTTTCCTCCACTATCGGGCATGAACTGTCACCTTTTGTGAACGTGTTCCGGCCGCATCAACGAAAACGTCAGAACTCCCCGACTGGTAGCGCTGCGGCTCCTAGCTCGCTACTGATAGTGAAATTCCCGTCGGCCAACGAGCAGCAGGAGTTTCTGAGGAAAGCCCGGCAGTACGGCACTCTCTTGCTGAACAAATTGAATCTGGGATTTACTGCTGACAGCGTTGTTCGTTTGAGCGAAAGCTTGTCGCCAAAAAATGAAGACATTTTTCGTTCGGCAAGAAAGCTTCAATTGAGGAACCTCGTCGCCGCGGTATTTTCACGACAAGGTCGGATTTTTGTTCAGCTGGACAAAAATCAAAGACCTCAAATATTTAAGTCTGTCCTTGACCTGAATGAAGCCATTTCTGTCAAGCCCTAACTTTGGAGAAGCATCCTGCTATACTGTGGAGCATTTGTTTGCTATGTTTTCATTTTATTTTATTTTTTCTTTACTCTTAGTTTTAATTTTAATTTTTATCCTCTTAGTTTTGATTTTAAATTTAAGTTGTTATAAGTTCTTAATTTTTTTACTTTTAGTTTTGATTTTAATTTTAAGTTTCTATAGAATTTGTATGTACTATGTTGCCTCTTTTCTTGGCTATTCTTCTTCCTCTTTATCTGTCCCTTCTTATCCTGTCTTTTATTCCTTCTTCTATTTAACATTTTTAGCTTGTTTCTTACTGACTTTTGAGGTTGTGACTGTGCTCATTTCTTGCATTTATGTATCAGTTTCCTGATAGAGTGCACAAACAGGGAAGACTGCTAAACATCCTTTGCTCCACCTCCTCTGGACTTAACATATGTGTTCTAAATGCGAGAAGTCTGAACAACAAAATGGATGAATTGAGATGGATGTTTGATCAAACAAAGATACAGATTGTGCTTGTGAGTGAGACTTGGTTAAAAGCAGGAATCCCCTCCTCTTTTGTTTCCCTTCGTAATTTTGTGCTACATCGTGGTGATCGGCTTGACCGCACTGGTGGTGGTGTCGCTGTATATGTGACCTCTTCGCTCTCCTCAAGAGTGCTCGGTAAGTCTAATGGCTTACAATTCGAGTTTATTGCTGTTGAGGTAAAATCTTCATATGACAAATGTGTTGTTATCAGCGTATACTGTCCTCCCAATGCCTTCAATTCCGATATCGCGAATGAGTTCTCCGATCTTGTTTCTTCTCTTTCTCACCACTATGAGAACATAATTGTTGCGGGTGACTTTAATGCTGATCTGCTCAAAATCAATCCTCGTGCGAATGCTCTTAGATATTTATTTGAGACATTGGACTTGCATATTCTAAATAATCTACCAACATTTCTTAATTGTCAAAACCCATCCTTGCTTGATGTCCTAGCTACTACCTGCACTGATGCAGTGTTAAAGCATCATCAACTTTCCCCCCCTAGCTTTCTGGACCATGACCTATTATTCCTTTCCGTTCAGTTCTCTCTTGGTGTGCTCTCCGTATCTAGTTCGTATACTTTTCGTGATTTTAGTAACATCAATGTTGATCAAATGTCTGAAGCTGCCTCCGCCATTCCTTGGGATGTTATCTATCGTACTAATTGTGTTGACGCTAAAGTAAGTTTGCTGACTCTATTTACTCAATCTCTCTTTGATCAATGTGTGCCGCTGGTCACAAGAAGCCGTAGGCCATCCTCACCCTGTCCTTGGTTTTCTAGTGAAATCCGTGACCTGATAAGTCAGCGAGAGTGCATGTACAGGCGTTATCGCAAGACTAGGATCCTTAGATATCTTAATGCCTATAAACAGCTTCGCAACCTCGTCACTAGTAAAGTCAAATCACGAAAACGTAGTTTTTATGCCCGTAAGCTTGATCCCTCTTTAAACACCAAGCAACTCTGGTCCAACCTTCGCTCACTGGGCATACATGCTACTGCACCCTCCCATTTTGATATCGATGTTGACCTTCTAAATCGCTCATTCATTCAATCCCCTCCTGCTTTCCCTATCTCCCGATCTTTCTCAGTCCTTCCGCATAGTACTGATGGCTTTGCTTTCCGCTGTGTGGACCCCTCGGAAGTTTTTGAAATACTGCTCTCCATTTCGTCAAGCTGCATCGGTTATGATGAAATCTCTCCACGGTTTTTCAAGCTGCTCGCCCCCTTAATTTTGAATATCATTACGCATGTTTTTAATTACTGCCTGACTACTTCTCAAGTTCCCTTGTTGTGGAAAAAAGCCATAGTGATCCCCTTACCGAAAAAATCGTCCCCTGCTGATCTCTCAGATTTCCGTCCCATTAGCATTCTTCCTTTCCTTGCTAAAGCCTTCGAGAAAACTGTTTTCATTCAAGTCCAGCGCTACCTTGAATCTAATAGCCTTATTTCTGAATATCAATCTGGTTTCCGTAAAAATCATAGTTGCGAAACAGCTATACTAAAGGTAACTACTGACATTCGCTCTGCGCTTGATAAAGGTGATGTTGCAGTATTAGTGCTTCTTGATTTTTCGAAAGCCTTCGACTCGGTGGTGCACACGATCCTGCTTTCCAAACTAAGTCAGCGCTATCGCTTCTCTTCTTCTGCTACACGGCTTTTCTCCTCTTTGCTATCTAATCGTTTTCAATGTGTTCGTCATAATAATGTTGTATCATCTCTCCTACAGGTGCCTTCTGGTGTTCCACAAGGTTCAATTCTTGGTCCTCTACTATTTTCATTATATATTAATGATCTCCCCTCTACTATTGGCCACTGCTCCTTTCATCTATATGCTGATGATCTCCAATTGTATACTTCTTGCCCTCCTTCACAGATTGATTCTTGTATTTCTGACTTGAATAGCACTCTATCTCGAATAAATGAGTGGAGTGCTCTCAATTTCCTTAAATTAAACCCTAAAAAATCACAAGTACTTGTGTTAAGTCGTAGCTCTATGCTCCCCGTCAGAATGCCACTCATTTGTCTGGATAACATACCTCTTCCTATTGTTGATCGGGTCCATAATCTTGGTATTGCTATTAATGCCAAACTAACCTGCTGTGATCAAGTTTCACTAATGCTCTCCAAAATCTATGGGACTTTACGTAAGCTCTGGCTTTTTGGTAGTCTCCTATCACCCACAATTCGTTCAATGCTTGTAAAATCTCTCATTCTCCCGCACTTCCTCTATGGCTCACTTGTTTACATTGTGTATGATTCATCCTGTCGTCAACGACTTAATGTTGCATTCAATGACTGCTTACGCTTTATCTTCCACTTGAGAAGATCGGATCATGTATCATCGGTTCGGAATTCACTAATAGGCTGTAACCTCTTTTGCTTTTTCGATATTATGACACTAGCTCTTCTACACAAAGTCTTCTACGCTAAAAGCCCTTCTTACCTATCCGACTTCCTTACCCCCTTGCAAACCTCGAGATCACTTAAATTTCTTATACCAGCCCATCGGTCTCGAATTGGTAGTCGTTCCTTTTTTGTGCACGCGATTAGACTCTGGAATGATCTTCCCTCCTCTTTACAAAGAATTAGCACAGTCACCACTTTCAGGAAACAAGTTTTTCTTCTCCTATCCACCTCTTCTCTATAGCTTTCCCTTCTTTCTTCTACTTTCTAATATCCAAAGTTCCCCTCTTTCTATCTACTATTGAACAATCTTGATATTCCTCTTAACTCTAGCTGTTCTCTATTCTGTTAGGTATTAAGCTTAGACTAGGTATTTTTCTTTCCATGTTTGAATTCAAACTATATTGATATTGTACTCTAAAAGATGTAAGTCTTGTGTACTTCCTTATGTATAAAATAAATTGAATTGAATTGAATTGAATTGAAACCAGTTGAATCTCATCAACTAACCGATGACATGCGCTTTTGGTGGAGCGGGGAAGGGCTAAGAAGGCTATGACAGGAGGAATCAGGAACGTAAAGAGGGAAGAAGAGAGAAGGAAAGTTATGTAGGTGGGAAAGTGGGAAAGGTTAGGACCGCGGTACCGCCGGGAATCGAACCCGGGACCTCTGGGATAGTAGTCAGGCGCTTTACCCCTAGACTACCGAGGCCCTTAAATTTAATAAAAAGTTACTTAGCTGGGAAAATAAAACAGAAAACCGCAATTAAATGTACGCACTGACGCACAGTCAAGTAGAGAGAGAAAAAAAAACACAAAAGAACTGGGGGGTTATCCTGGAATGCGATTCGAAAGTCATGAAATTCGGAAATAAGAAAATGGTATCGCCCAATGCGAATCGAATCAAATTTGTCCGCTTGTCATCGGATTTCAGTCCGTGAGTAAAGCCATTGACGGATGCGTTGAAATTTGTTTTCAAAAATTCTTAAAACTTTTTAAACATTTTTCAAACAATTGTCCGCATCAAAATGCCAAATTAAGTTGATAAACGAAGTTTGTTGGCTGAAAAAAGCTTCTTTTCGCATTATTATTAGGCAATCATTTCAATACGATACGATCGCATTCAGAGATTCAAAAACTAAATCGCATCGCAACTGGCTTCCGTTTGCTTCTCACTCTCTAATCGCATTCCAGGATAACCCCCCTGGTTTGTAACCCGTTATCACTGGCTCACTGATTTGAAATAATCACTGCTCCGATCAAGAGCTCGCAAGCGACTGTGATAATATTTTTATTTACTATATTTCGATACCGCTTGTAATCATGTTCATATCCTTGGTTTAATGGGTTGTTTTTCCACTGCCTATAGAGCTCGTCTTTCCTCTTGCACATTCTAGCTATGTCAGGCTTCATCCATGTTTTATGCTTGCGATTTTTTATGTTTGTTTCTTTTGATGATTGTGTGTATATATCATTCATTTTTCTTACAAAATTATTGTACATTCGCTCAACGTCAGGCTCTCCCATAAGATTTGCCAGTTCGTCTGCTCAATTAGTTTGTTGACTTGGTACTTCCTTGTTTTAATATACCTTCCCTCTATAAATTGTCGTTCCACACAGTTTTTTGTGGCGTACAGTGTGGCGTAGTGGTCAAAAATATCGGTTTCAATAATGGCCGATACAATGTCTTGTTTGGTAATGCTAACGAAAATGTGATCAATCATTGTTGAAGTATTTGCCAATATATTAACTCGAGTGGATTGATTAATAACATTGGTTAAACCTTTTGATGCCATTATTTCTAAGTACTTGTTAACTTGATGGTCATTTAAATTTTTTAAGTTAATATTGGTATCACCTAAGACAATTAGTTCTTTTTCTGTTTTTATATGACTGTCCAGCTCTTCGATAAATTTTGGTATGCTTAACTTAGGTGGCCTGTAGATAGCGTGCGTATTTTTAAATCTTTCCAATCTACTTTAAACCTATTTGGCGTGGATCCCGGGTTGCGACCGTAATATTGATATGTATAACTGTTTGAAAATTGTCTTAGAAATTCTTACCTTACCAGAAACAGATAATTAAGCTAATTTTTGTTTAGCTTTGCTGAATTATATACCAGTTAGATAAAATAAATCGTACTTTATTTTGACACAACGTACTTTTTTTATACCTTTAATAACCAATGTACTTTATTTGAACAAAAAAAGGGGGCAACCCTATATGTACCGCGAAAGTGTGATAACAAACAGGTATCCGTGTACGCCAGCCCAATGAGAGTAACATGTAAACGCATCACAGTATTGCTGCGACATATTGTTTAAAGGGCTTACAACTCCACACTATCACTGATGCCTTGTTTTTCAGAACGATTTCACTCTTTTTATTTCATTTAAAAAACAAACCGATTTCATATATATATTTATATTAATTTGATGCGAAAATAAAAAAAGGATCCAATAGAGATATCGACACATAATCATGAAAACTATGCATATAAAACTTTGCATAGAGGTCTTCTAACACAAACAACTCTCAATCGTTCATTTCATACCCAGCGGGAAATATCAGACGTTCCTCCAACCGAAGCACTAAATAATCGCCTTTATGTCACTGCCATAGGAAACTTTTTATAACTACATGTTGTCCTAGAGAGAAAATCAGAAAATCCAGATTTGAGAAGCTTTTATGCAAAAGTGAAAAAATCCAGTTTGAATAATTTTACACAAAGTGCGTTTTTCTCTGATGATTTCTTATGTTTTGGTTGCAATTTAATATATGTATGTATACCGGTTGTATTGCTTGAATTTCGAAACGCCCGGCTGTAGATAGGTCTTGGATAGACGAACAAAAAATCTTATGGGTGGGAGAAAATTGTTTAGTAGAGGTCGACATATTACCCTGTATTTTTGTAACCCTACTAACTATTCTATAAATAAGGCAGCAATCTACGCAGAATACTCCCACCTATCTAGAATAGTAAATGTCAAGGTGTCAAACCACCAACTTCCACAGTTATGAGTGGTCAAAGTTAGAATTTTAATTTGAAACTAGTTGGGATGTGGGTTTGACCCGTTCGGTCCACACGATTAACTTCTCAGTATGATGAACTAAGATGGAATAAACTGACTTCTTACAAAATAGTTATACGTTTAGAGTGAAAAATTGGCTAGTATCAGAACTGATGACAAAGCAATCCCGAGAGAAGCTAGTTCAAATAACTATAATAGTAGTAAATCCACAACATTTTTCTAGAGAATTTGTTTTTCCTGAACGTTAGAAAACAAACATTTCCTCCGTATTTCGTTCGCTGCACTAAAGCGGGTGTTCAAATTCGTATTGAGCGTGCTGAAGCGCCGTTGACGAACTGAGAAGCGGATGAATTCATTTACAAATTCCAAAGCTTTCCGGAGATATTAGCAAAACTGTAACTGTTAAGTACTTGTCAGACTTGACCAAAAAGAACAAATTTTGCGGTAACTACCTTAAATCCCGGGATGAACCGCAATTTCCTGAAACTGTATCACGCGTAGAAAATAATTCTCCGTCAAAAATTGCTAATCCAAGGTTTGAAAAATTCGCGCTGTTTGTAAAGGGTAACGAAATTTTTGCACGATTTTGAAAGGTTGTCGGATTTTGACAAGTTATGTTTTGTTCGAAGGCTATCGCTGTGCAGAACCCAAAAAAGATCACTTCGTTTAGAACGGGCTTATTAAATATTACCAAAACTTGTCTTTCTGCCAATTAGCCAAAGCTTTTCTATTTAAACAAAAAAGGCCCGACCGAATATCATCAAATTTTTTTCAGAGCATTTCTTCGTTAATATTCTTTTTTCGGCACCTCAACGAAGTCGATATAGTTTTTAGTTCGTGCGGTATCGTGCAGGTACAAAAATCATAAACGTCGTTTAAACAAAAAAAAAAACGGTTCGACCGAATTTTAAGAAAATCTTTTCAGATCATATTTTGGTTAATACTCTTCGAACGGCACGTCACTAAGTCGATATCTTTTATTGTTCGCGAGATATCGTGCAGGTACAAAAATCACTTATGTCATTTAAGCCAAAAAAACCGCTCGACCGAATATTATAAAAATCTTTTCAGATTATATTGTCGCTAATACGCTTCGAATGGCACCTCGAGTAAGTCAATATCTTTCGTGGTTCGGGCCGTATCCTGCAGGTACAAAACCACTTACGCCTTAAACAAAAAAAAAAACGGCTCGACCGAATTTTATGAAAATCTTTTCAGATCATATTACGGTTAATCCGCTACGAACGACACCTCAACGAAGTCGATATCTTTTTTGGTTCGCGCGATATCGTGCAGGAAAAAGTGACCACATACGTACGCATACACAAACACCCACACACACATTTCCTCCCAATTTTTTGCTTAAAATGCTCTTGGGACCTTGAAAGATGAAAATACGTCGAAAATTTAGATTTCGATTTTCGAACCGATTACAATAACTTCCTATACTGGGAAGTTAAAAACGGCTGGACCGAATTTCATGAAAATCTTTTCAGATCATATTTCGGTTAATACGCTTCGAACGGCACCTCAATGAAGTCAATATCATTTTTGGTTTGCGTTCTATCGAGCATGTACAAAAATCACTTACGCCCTTTAAACATAGATACCGCTTGATCGAACTTTATGAAAATATTTTCAAAGCGTACTTTCGGTAATACGCTACGATCGGCATCTCAAAGAAGTCGGTATCATGGTTGGTTCGTGCTATATCGTGCAGATACAAAAATCACTTACGTCGCTTAAACAAAAAACGGCTGGACCGAATTTCATGAAAATCTTTTCAGATCATATTTCGGTTAATACGCTTCGAACGACTCCTCAACGAGGTCGATATCAGTTTTGGTTCACGCGATATCGTGCAGGAAAAAATGACCACATCCGTACGCACACACACACATATACACACACACACATACATACTTCCTCCCAATTTTTTGCTTAAAATGCTCCTGGGACCTTGAAAGATGAAAATACGTTGAAATTTTCGATTTCGATTTTCGGACCGATTACAATAACTTCCTATACTGGGGAAGTTAAAAATGACATATACTACTTAATACGTACTACTAAAAGTACTCAATCGAACTAAATTTTAAACTATCCGACATAATGTAGTTGTTTGAACAAACATTTGTTTGAGATCTGCTATTAAAAATGGACAAGTTTCAGTGTCTAAACGGTCCATGCCATATGAAATTGATCATGGCTAAGATAGCCGCAGTGTTCAGGTGATTTCGTATGAAATATTTTATTAAGTGAGAATACTAAAGATTTCGGTGTTAAAATTGGTTGAATTTGGTGCTTTTCGGCATAAGCTCAGGTTAAGAAGAAGCAGGAAATAAGGCCAAATTTGACATCAAAATGGCTTATAACTTCAAAAGTAAAGGCCGTAGCATACATAATAATTCTTTGGATATTATTAAGCTTTCGAATTTTGTAAAAAAATGTATAGGTTAACTACTTATTTTTCGGAGAAGAATTTTGAAATTTTTGTTAAAAACCCAAACTTTTCACTTTGACGACTATTAGAGTATTCAACGTATACTGATACCTTATTCTAATAGGTTATACGGTTACACAAATACAGGATGATATTTAACACTCTAACAAAAAACTTCAAACCCCTTTGGGGTTAAACCGTCGCGACCTTACTTGGAAAGAGCTACCAACTACAGCATATCAGTCTTTCCTCTCTATAGAATAGTTGACGTTTCAAAGAGGTTATGATCATGTTCGTTTAATGTTTCTAGCTTATGGAACTATACCGTTTTGGAAGATAGTAGAGAAAATTTTATTCGTATTACTAAACAACGTCATACCAGAGAATTTCTGCAAGCTGTGATGTCTATTTATCGTCTGTTTTTGTACAGGGCGCAATGTCCCTCTTTTTCACTATGGCATGCCAAAGGTCTCAATAAGCTTGGTGTAGGTCATAAGACATGGAAATAGAATTGCGAAATAAAAAACATATTAGATCCCCTAATTAACATGTACCTAGTTTTTCATTACTTATAAACAAAAACAGCAGAAGTTCCTTATGTAATTAAGGATTGATAACCCTGCAAGGATAATAACCTCGGGATATTCTGAACTCCTCAGAGAATAATTTGAATATATACATACGAGTATACATTTATTTTACGAAAAAAGGCAAAGATTTTATCCTTCCAGGAGTCTCATAATTCGGTACATTTTCTTAGAATTTCCTTTAATGCCTTGTCAGCTTCTTAAGCAGGGTTTCAGAATTTCCAGAAGCTTAAGATGAACAAAACATGAAAACATCATTCACTCCATAACCCATAAACACTGACACTTTGTAACAAGCTGGCAAAGTTGCCGGAGTTATAGCCAAAAAACCAGCTTCATCCGAGCAACAATGAGGGATTTTGGGTAAAAGAAAATACTTTGGCCCATCGTAGTAAAAGCATTGAAAGCCTTCACAACAGGGTAGGAGATGGCTACACCGTGGGACGTACATTGCATAAAACAAGAACAAGACGTCTACGACAATGCGGACAGAAAGAAGGACGGGCGTACGGGATAAATTTTATTATTCCAATTAGGGACAGCAAATTGGGCAATTCATGAATAACAACGCCCTTCAAATATGCACAAACGAAATAAGATGAAAATGACAGCATTGCAGGGAATCACAGGGCTCTCGTCGAATTGTGATGAAAACTTAATTAAATAATAATCTTGAGATGATTTTGCTTAAGATTTGCCAAATTATTTTGGCAGCAGTATTCTTGGTCTGTAAAAATTGTTGCCACGTGGGATTTAGTTATTAACTCGTAACCAAGTTCTGTTTTGTTCCTTGAAATGAAAAAGCCAGCTTGAAATAGTCAAACATCAATTTATTTTTCTGTAGTTTTTTTGTGTTCTGGTCCTTTCGTTCTGGTTTAAAATATCTGATAGTTTAATCAAAATATAATTGAAATATATATATGTATATTAAGACAACAGCTAGAAAACCCCTGCGTGCGTTGCCACGCCTTTCCATTAAAAAATACGTGTGCACAGTCCGCGGTAGGAAAATTGTTCCCATATTCTGCCTGCATCAATGAAAACTTTACCTTCAAATTTTGACATGAATATGTCTTATCCTGGGGTCTATTTTGAAGAATGTGCGAACAAAAATCGTTACCATGACTCATTACTGACTTTGGGGGCTGATTTGGGATCTAGTCTAAGTATATAGGGAGGAGATAGCAGTGGGTTAACTAAGGCTGACACTAATGAGTCATTAACGATGACTCACTCTATGGCATGATATTGGCTGCGCCTGCGCGGTAATTATACGCAGATGTATGCACGTGGTCTCAGAAACACGTGCATTGTCGAAAAACGTCTCAAATCATCACCATTTATTTACCATTCACTGCATTTTTAATAGTTTTATTACGTAGCGGTTTCCACTTTTGAGCACGAATACTGTGTAAGTATTTTTAAAAAAAGAATGATTAATCGTAAATTGAATTCTGTCGGATGAATTAGAATTTTATACAACGCTCGGAATTATCGACTCCACAAACATAATTTTTCATTGTCAGATGTACCTGAACAATTTCCAAAAAAAAATAAAAAATTTCGTACATCGTAAAATTCAATTTCATTTTACTAATTGCACTGGACTATATTGAAAAATAAAATATAAGCAATTGCTTAAGGCACCCTTGACGACGACTTGAAAAATAAATTCATTTTTAAGGGTAAACTAGTTGGGATGTGGGTTTGACCCGTTCGGTCCACACGATTAACTTCTCAGTATGATGAACTAAGATGGAATAAACTGACTTCTTACAAAATAGTTATACGTTTAGCACTAGTGGAAAATTGGCTAGTAACAGAACTGATGACAAAGCAATCCCGAGAGAAGCTAGTTCAAATAACTATAATAGTAGTAAATCCACAACATTTTTCTAGAGAATTTGTTTTTCCTGAACGTTAGAAAACAAACATTTCCTCCGTATTTCGTTCGCTGCACTAAAGCGGGTGTTCAAATTCGTATTGAGCGTGCTGAAGCGCCGTTGACGAACTGAGAAGCGAATGACTTCATTTAGAAATTCCAAAGCTTTCCGGAGATATTAGCAAAACTGTAACTGTTAAGTACTTGTCAGACTTAACCAAAAAGAACAAATTTTGCGGTAACTACCTTAAATCCCGGGATGAACCGCAATTTCCTGAAACTGTATCACGCGTAGAAAATAATTCTCCGTCAAAAAGTGCTAATCCAAGGCTTGAAAAATTCGCGCTGTTTGTAAAGGGTAACGAAATTTTTGCACGATTTTGAAAGGTTGTCGGATTTTGACAAGTGATGATTTGTTCGAAGGCTATCGCTCTGCAGAACACAAAAAAGATCACTTCGTTTAAAACGGGCTTATTAAATATTAGCAAAACTTGTCTTTCTGACAATTAGCCAAAGTTTTTCTATTTAAACAAAAAAAGGCCCGACCGAATATCATCAAATTTTTTTCAGAGCATTTCTTAATATTCTTTTTTCGGCACCTCAATGAAGTCGATATAGTTTTTAGTTCGTGCGGTATCGTGCAGGTACAAAAATCATAAACGTCGTTTAAACAAAACAAAAAACGATTCGACAGAATTTTAAGAAAATCTTTTCAGATCATATTTTGGTTAATACTCTTCGAACGGCACGTCAACTAAGTCGATATCTTTTATTGTTCGCGAGATATCGTGCAGGTACAAAAATCACTTATGTCATTTAAGCCAAAAAACTTATAAAAATCATTATAAAAATCTTTTCAGATTATATTGTCGCTAATACGCTTCGAACGGCACCTCAAGTAAGTCAATATCTTTCGTGGTTCGGGCGATATCGTGCAGGTACAAAAATCACTTACGCCGCTTAAACAAAAAACAGCTCAACCGAATTTTATGAAAATCTTTTCAGATTATATTTCGGTTAATACGCTTAGAACGACACCTCAACGAAGTCGATATCTGTTTTGGTTCCCGCGATATCGTGCAGGAAAAAATGACCACATACGCACACACACACACATTTCCTCCCAATTTTTTACTTAAAATGCTCCTGGGACCTTGAAAGATGAAAATACGTCGAAAATTTCGATTTCGATTTTCGAACCGATTACAATAACTTCCTATACTGGGAAGTTAAAAGCGGCTGGACCGAATTTCATGAAAATCTTTTCAGATCATATTTCGGTTAATACGCTTCGAACGGCACCTCAATGAAGTCAATATCATTTTTGGTTTGCGTTCTATCGAGCATGTACAAAAATCACTTACGCCCTTTAAACATAGATACCGCTTGATCGAATTTTATGAAAATCTTTTCAAAGCGTACTTTCGGTAATACGCTACGATCGGCACCTCAAAGAAGTCGGTATCATGGTTGGTTCGTGCTTTATCGTGCAGGTACAAAAATCACTTACGTCGCTTAAACAAAAAAAAAAACGGCTGGGCCGAATTTCATGAAAATCTTTTCAGTTCATATTTCGGTTAATACGCTTCGAACGACACTTCAAGGAAGTCGATATCAGTTTTGGTTCGCGCGATATCGTGCAGGAAAAAATGACCACATCCGTACGCACACACACACATACACACACACATACTTGCTCCCAATTTTTTGCCTAAAATGCTCCTGGGACCTTGAAAGATGAAAATACGTTGAAATTTTCGATTTCGATTTTCGGACCGATTACAATAACTTCCTATACTGGGAAGTTAATAAGATCGTCTTAAGCTTTTGGTTAAGCATCAACTATTTGAATAAGATTTGCTTGATTAAGTTCATTCTTGAGCATTTGCTTAAGGAAATGCTTAAGTAGCGACTGTGAATCGAAACGACACCTTAAGCAATAGCTTAAGCATGAACTTTGAATAAGAACTGACTAAGAATAAGGGCCTTAGTCTATTATATGTCTTGGGCCATTTTGCAGTGACCGTCATATTTGATTTTAAATGACGCCATACAGCTTACTTTCTTACTTACTGTACACTTTTATTTGATAACCATACCGAGAGCGAAGTAAAGGAGAAGATAAACCGCCATTTTGTGTTGGCTGCCATTTTGAATTTGGAATGATGCGACAGATAATAGTATTCTACTTGTCACACTCTTTCATTTGTTACCCAAGCCGAGCGCGTTGTAAAGGAAAAGGAAAGATAAGGTAAAAGGTAAGGTAAGGTTTTGCGTTGGCCGCCATTGTGAATTTGGAAGACGCCACACTGCTAATTGTAATCAACTTGTTATATTCTTTCATTAGACACCCATACTAACCGAGTGCCTTGTAAAAAAAAATAATCCGCCTTTTTTAATTTGGAGTGACGCCACACAGGTAATAGTATTCTTCTTGTTATACCCTTTCATTTGATAACCATACCGAGTGGCTTGTAAAGGAAAAAGTTATCCCTCGTTTTGTGTTGGCCGCCATTTTGTATTTGCCGCCATTTTGAATTTGGAATGACGCCACACATCTAATAGTAGTGTTGAACAAAAGCAAGAGCAAAACAGGACTAATCTAGTTTTATCCTTGGCTTGTTTAGTCTGTCTTTTTCTTGTTCTTGCGAGCATAACCAAGTCTTGTCCTTTTTCTTGGTCTTTCTAAGTGTGCAAGAACAAGACAAGACTGCAAGAACAAAACCATTTTTCATCATCACTAGTTTGCGCACAATGTATGCAAAGTGATTATGTACTTATCTACAAATGCTTTTAGAATTATCACACTAAAAAGTAAATATACACGCATGTATTTATATCATATTTACTTGAACATCATAATCAATTTTATATTTTTTGTTTAAAAAGAATGAATTTAGGTGTACATTTTGCAAGAATCTTGCTAAAGTCTTGCTCTAGGTCTTGTTCTTGCACAGTTAGTCTTGTTCTTGTTCTTGCAAGCATAACTAAGTCCTGTTCTTGTTCTTGATAAATTCTTTTTTCTTTTGGGTCAAATATTTCCTCTGAAATTCCCTTTTTTATTTTTTTTGGCGCCATCTACCCAATCGCATTCGTAGCATGCGGCTTACCCAGTCAAAATACACATTCTGTTAAAGTTTCAGCTCAATCTGCCGGCTAGTTTTTGAGTGTCGCACTGCAAACAAGACATTCATTTTTATATAGTAGGTATATATTTCTCAATATTGTTTTCAAAAAAATAAAAAATAAAAAATAATAAAACTGTAAATTCAACATAACAAAAGTAACCTGGAAAAAACTAAAGCAACTGTACTCCTTTACGTAAAAAGAATGTCTTTTTTGACAACGCAGACCATACTTTGTGAATGAAGCCGTTATTCCAGCAATTCAAGTTGCGTAGAAATTGGTTTTTATGGCCGGAAGAGTTCCAACGAATATTGTAAGTTTCTTGAAAAGTGTTCAGTACAAGGAGAGCCGTTGATTAGCACGTGTTATGCAAATTGGCGTAAAAATGGCGCGGAATAAGTATAACAATATCACCAAACAGTGCATTATCGACGAATTTACCCGTGGTGTGTCAAAAAACATTTGCTGAAAGGTACAGTGTACCAAAATCCGTTGTCTCTAGACTTATAAAAAAATTTAATGAAACAGGAAGTATTCAAACGGTACATACAGGTGGACGTCCTAGGAAAACTACGGCACGTGAAGATGCTCTAATAATAAGAAAAATAAGACAAATGCCTGGAATATCTTCAGAAGTAATTCTCAGGGACATGGGTTTACAAGTTTCCTCGCGAACAATCAGAAACCGAGCACTTGCAGTAGGCTTAAAGAGTAGACTACCAGCATCAAAGCCCCTTATTTCAAGGAAAAATCGCATATTAAGAGTCAGCTTTGCAAGGAAGTACATAACATGGACTGAAACACAATGGAAGAGTGTATTGTGGTCGGATGAATCGAAATTCAATTTGATCCAGAGCGACGGAATGTGTCATGTAAGGCGGCCGAAAGGTGAGAGACTGAACCCCAAGTGCTGCAACTTAACAGTGATACACGGTGGAGGATCCGTCATGGTGTGGGGATGTTTTTCCCGAGCAGGAATTGGACCTATTGTCAAAATTGACACCATAATGGATAAAGGAGGTGGGTCAAAATTGCCCCAGGCCCGGCAACATGATCGGGATCCCAAACACACATAACTTGTAGTGAGGCAGTGGCTACAGAATAATCAGGTTGATGTGCTAGAATGGCCAGCTCAATTACCCGAATTAAATCCTATAGAAAATTTGTGGGAAATTGTAAAAAGACAACTGCGCGGAAGGCGGTTTTCAACCAAAAACCAACTGTTTGAAGCCGTTACTACAGAATGGGCTCAAGTTCCGCCAAATATCATAACTAACCTAGAGCTGCTGTTCGACATTCTATAGGAAAAAATAGATTGTCGAACAGTACAAAGGGGGCTTTCCCTAAGTCTCTAGTCTATCACATAAAAAAAAAAAAAACCTAGTCAGATCAAGGCCAAAAGGATGCGCAGACGTTATAAAGAGTAAAGGATATCCCATCGATTATTAAACTTATAAATTTTTTAAAATTAGAATTACAATCTAAGAATTTTATAAAAAGTTGCTTTAGTTTTTTCCAGGTTATTTTTGTCATGTTGAATTTACAGTTTTATAATTTTTTATTTTTTTGAAAACAATGTTGAGAAATCTTTGAGTGGACATTATTGAAGAATGTTTTAAGGTTTTCAAAAATATATTTTTATAACCATTCCGCCAAAAAATGTACTTTTTATTGATATTTTTCGACAAATAAAGCAAATGTGCGAAGCAAGTTGCTTTAGTTTTTTCCAACACTGTAGATAAGAGAAAGTCGAAAATGTAAAGTAATTTGCCTCTTTGATACAAATACCGCAATAAATATTAATATTACCGAATAATATTGTTTAGGATATTTAGGCCTGTAGTTTGTAACTATCAATAGTGATAGAATATGGTGAAATTTTTATAAGAGAAAGTTATTAGTTATACATCCGAAACAATCCAAAATGAAACTATATTTGGGTTGTGGGTTTGATCCTTTCGGCCCACATATTCAACTTTCCGGTATGATGAATGTTGAATATTATGTATGGATATTTTAATAAAGTATGATTGTGTATTAAAGACCACAAGGCAGAAGTGAAACCTCGCTTAGATTCTTATGGCTATATGTTCTTTATTATTGTATTTGAATTGTGTTTTTTTTTTCTTCATTTGCTCTTGTCTTGTGTAATAATCGAAAATATAAATGCAGCACGGAATAGAAAGTAAGAGCCATAATACAAGCAAGGTATTGAACCTATTTTTAATTTATTTTTACCAAAATAATTACGATCGAATTGTTTTGAGCAGACGTACGATTTTTTATTGTGGGCGGGCATTTATAAAAAACACTTGTCCCAAATTTTGGATAAAATAAAGCAAACAATAATTACCTAAATTCGTTTCTAAAATCAATCGAGTTAGCCAATACCGAAATACCAGAAAATAAAAAAAAGTAACCAAAACCACAACTAATCACCTATTTTAAAAATATCGCAAACCCTCTCACCAAGAATTTGAAATCAAGTGAAATTGATAGTGGATCTGAGACAGTCATTAAAAAAATACACTGAATGTTCTAAGAAATAGTAAAAATACAAGGCAAACGTTTGAAAGATGACAATGTTGCGAGAAACATTCTGTTGTCAGTTCCGTTCCTTGCTCCCCTAAAATTCCAGCTTCCTTATCAACAAACTCACCGCATGTCTTGTGCTGCGGACCATGACCACGTTCGCCTTCTTGTGTACCTGGAAACTCTAATATGTTGCATGTTGCTAAGGTGGAGGCAATCTCAGGGGTCTGCCGATGCGAAAAGCGTTCGGGTTTTTTGTTCTAGCTCTCGCATCTTTATACCGAGTATTATGTTATCTCTGGCATAACACTTTAACGCTGGCAAATTTCGCGGACCTGATGGTTGCGACAGATGTAATTCCGGGAAATATCTCTAAGAATGTGGCGATTGAACCCGTGCAAACGAAGTCCCGGTACAAGTCAAGCTTTGTTATTGACCTCTGTAACATTCGTGGACTTCATGCGAACTTCTCTTTTGTTGAGTGCCACTTATTAAATTTTAAACCCCCAATCCTCGCGCTTAGTGAAACCAAATATCACCCGATAATGACTTAAGTCAATATCAGATATCGGGGTACACTTTAGTGCATAATCTCTCTCCCCATAGGGGCATTGCCATCTACGTTAGGGATGACGTGGCTCATTATAAAATATTCAAAAGCACTTCTTCAAATTTTAACTCACTTTGGATTAAAATCATCATCCGAAACCACGTCATATTCTTTTGCTTCCTAACCCTAACATAAGTAACGAAGCCTCCACTTCATCATTTGACACTATTTCCGAACGAATTTCGGGATTTTTATCGTCCAATCCTAAGTGTGAAATCATCGTTGCGGGTGATTTCAATGTTCACAATGTAAACTGGCTGACTTATAGTGCGTTTCCATGACAGCTTGAAGCTTACTTGAAGCTTACTTCAAGTACAAATGTAAACGCAAGCAGCTCGACTGGAGTCGATCAAAAAGATTTTTGTGATCGGCTCTAGTGCTTGTCATGTAAACCGAGCTTGAAAGCTTGAGTGCTCGAAATTGCGAAAGTTAGGCCTGTAAATGTGTCTAAAGGTAATGTGTGGGAATAAGAGGAGAAAAATATTAATGAAGAAATAAAAGCACGATAAAAGGAAGAAATAAAAGAAATATATTAGTAACTTCAAATGACAGCTAAAGAACTCAAGCTCGGTTTAAGCTAATATGCCTCTTGAGTTCTTGAGATTTTCAAGCCTTCGAGTACTCAAGCTGTCATGGAAACGTAGTAATACTCAAATGGCACCAGTGCTTCTGGCAAGGACGTCGAGCTCTTTGCAGACAGACACCAATAATTTTAATCAAATTGTGGATCATCCCACGAGAGTCCCAGATGTTGCTGATCAAGAAACCTATCTCCTTGATCTTTTCCTTACTCTCATCCAGCACGATATACCGTCACAGTTGATTCACCTCTCGGCAATTCCACTTCTTAGTTAGCGTTAGCTTCCCATTCAAATTTTCCACCTCTCCCAAACCAGTTAGAAGAACTGTATGGCATTATGGGAAGGCCAATTGGCCGGGGCTTACTAATTTTTTTTTAATCTACTGAATCTGAATCTAATTCTACTAAATCTGTGAAGGCTAGGCCCAACAGATGGTTTAATCAGGAGTGTATAATGCAATCAGAAATAAAGAAGCCGCCTTTCGAGCTTACAAGAGCTCCCCGAGTGAATCGCTCCGTGCAAAGTATATAAATTTAAGAAATTCCTGTAAAGTCACCATCAGGAATGTAAAAAATTCATTTGACAGGAAGTTGAGAAGTAAACTCTGGTAGCAAAAACTTCTGGGCCTTGGTAAGTTCTATCAAGAAGAATTTCACCACCTCTACAACCCCAACAAAAGGTGATAACAGGCAGAAAATTCAAGGCCGATTTATTAGGATCTCTGTTTGCTTCATATTCTTCTCTACCCCAAAATGATACGCTACCCCCGGTCCTCGAGCACAGCGCTCATTTACTGGACAGGGTTTTCTTCAAGACTCGCGAGGTGTACAGGTGCCTCAAGGAGCTCGACGTCAACAAATCCACTGGACCCGATAATATACCCCCTATCGTCTTAAAACAATGCGCCTCACCTTTGGCTAAACCTCTGCGCAAAATTTTGCCCTATCATACTCTTCCGGAGTTTACCCAGATTCTTGGAAACTTGCCCATGTGCAGCAAATACCGAAAAAAGGTGACTCCAGCCTTCCCTCCAACTACCGCCTACTAGCAATCACTTCTATCCTCTCCAAAACCATGGAGACGATAATTAACAAAAAGCTTATGGGATATCTAGAATCCAACCAACTTATAAACGACAAACAATACGGCTTCCGACAAAAAAGATTGAATGGTGATCTTTTAATTTGCCTTACAGAACACGTCAACCGAAGTTTGCATGGATCTGGTGAATCTAGTTTGGTTGCTCTAGATATCTCCAAGGCTTTTGATAGAGTGTGGCACTCAGCCTTGTTAGCTAAACTATTGGAATTGACTCGCGAGAGTTTCCTTTCCGGCCGTTCAATTAAGGTAGTTTTGGATGACGTCAAATGGCGTCTGAATCTCACCCCATCTCTGCGGGGGTCCCCCAGGGGTCAATTTTATCACCGGCCCTATTTCTTATCTTTAGAAACGACCTACTTTCAATCCCCTCCAATCCACTTCTCAGCTTCGCTGACGACGGTACTCTACGTTACTCGTACAGCTTCGATACAAGACAGACACATGCCAGATCCTGTCTTGATGATCGTGAACTAATGTTCAACTCTATTAATAATGACATTGAACTTATTCTAGAGTGGGGAAAAAAGAATCGTGTCGAATTCAACACCTCCAAAACCAAGTACTGTCTTATTTCAAAGAAAAAGATCAACACCTCACCATCCTTGAAAGTGGAGGAAGTGGTACTAAAGGCCGACCCATCCCTACACATCTTGGGCGTGACATTAGCCAAAGACTTACGATGGAATGACCATATATTCCAAATCGCCAAACAAGCATCCCAGTACTTGGGATTTCTTAAGAGGTGCAAGTTCCTCCTCCAGCCATCAGCCGTGCTGTTATTTATAAATCCTACATTCGGCCTCTTTTCGAATACAACTCCCTCATTTGGGGCGGCGCTCCAATATCAACCTTAGCATGGTTAGATAAGGTCCAAAAAAAAGACCGTTAAGTTAATTTATGACGATACCGCTTGCTCTACCATCGACCCCCTAAGCCACCCACCGTAGGGATGTAGCAGCACTGACAAAATTTTATCGCTACGAGTTAAACGCTCTTTTGTCTTCATGGCAATCTTATACCCGCAACACCAGATTAGCCCACTCGTCCCATTCCCTGCACCTGCACCTCCCTCTTTCACGCACTCAACAAGATATGAATTCGTTTGTAAATAGAACAACTAGACTGTGGAATAATCTCTCGCAGTCGGTATTTCCGAGCTCCTACAACATCCAAGAGTTCAAACGCAGGGTTCATCACCACCTTCTTCAATACCCCCCGTACCTAAGTACATATGGTTATTTACGTGATCTTAAAACAAAATCAAAAATTTTTAAAAATTTTCTCTGCCTGTATGCCTGTATGTCTGTGGGGCTGTATGGCTTTATGTATCTTTGGCTATTTGTCCGGTATAATCTCGGAAACGGCTTATCCGATTGGGATGAGACTTTCACTGGAAGATTTAGAATTTTTGGGGGCATGTTTTAGGATATTTATATACCCTTATATTAGGTGGTCCTTAAAAAATTATTGTCTTTATTTTCTTTGGGGCACCCTGTTACTTTGTTCTACAATATAAACAAAGGATTACTGTAATTTTTGAGGATTTTTAGATTTTGGTCAATATTATTGTAGAGTATGATAAAGGTTATAGAGAATTCCCTGCCGATATAGAGAATTCCCTGTTGATCGGGGTAACTGCTATCAGCCGATCATACATCTACGGGGGGCATGATCTCCGAATGACATGTTTGATATCGAGCTTGGTGTACTTGAGGTTCGATATAACTTGCTTTGTTTTGAGGTTCGATGTAACTTGTTTCTCCTCAATTTCCAACATCATTTTCGTTGTCTTCATCTGTTAAAGCATATAACATTTTCCTTTAGAACAGCTAGTTTCATGCACGATCTGCTTATACTTACCTAAGACATGATTTGGAGTCTTTGAAGAATTTAAACGATTATGAAAGTGTCAATAAGGAAATTTCAAAGTGCGCAATGAAAAATTTTGTTTCCGGCATTTGTATTACTTAGCAGAGGAACTATTAGAGGAACTGGTTCATTTACATTTTTTTATAACGAAGTTCCTGTAGACAAGGCAACAAAAATAAAGAAAAACTATTGAAGAAGGCCCAAATAGATCCAGATGTTATTCCTAAAATATTAATTGTATTAATACTTAGCAGTAGCGACCCCTAAACCAAAGTCTTAAAATCCCAAAAAAATTACAGTAATCCTTTTGACGTGACAACGTCTATTAAAACGATGAACGCCGGCTGCATGCACGAAAAATGATGACTCATTGTCCCGTTATGTCCCGTTATCTCCCGAAGTAATTTTAAAAATTTGATCGTAGTAATCTTAAAAATTTGATTAAAATTGTCAATATTTAATTAGATTAAATTTGTCAAATTGTCAACAATAAGCAAAGCAAGCCAAACACTCTGTCTCCTAACTGGGTGCCGGTGTATAAGAAAATAGTGAACATTACACTGACGAAAACTGTGAAATGCAAACGAAAACAGTTTCCTTGCGTTCCTGCTTGTGCTTTTACCATTCACAAGTGGCAAGGTGGGACGTTTACTGTTATTGTTTATAAATACTCCTCGGAGCAACCACAACAGTTGGTGAACGTGGCGCTGAGTCGGGTAACGAATATAGACGGCTTGCACATCATCACGGAAAAAGATGCGCCTTTTATCTTCAAACACGGACGGGATGGGAACGACTCACAGACTACGCGAGCTGTCCGTAACAAATACATTCGACTCCGTGGACACGCCCTTCAAACAATCACTTCGAAAGCAGTGAAATTTTGTGATGACGGTAACAACGCTGGGCAAACTGTAGTGACAAACCTTAATGTTCAGAGTTTGTCTGCGCACTTCGCCGATATTGAAACGGATCCCGTGATAGCAAGATCGGATTATTTGGTATTGACTGAAACGTGGATGCGTGACAATTTTGATCCAGTTCCAATCAATAATTATGAATGTATAACCAGGCAGAATAATCGATCGGATTCTGATACGAACGCAGCTGGTGGAGTGGCAATCTATCGAAAATTAACATCAACATCCACGGCCAAAGTTCTCCACGTTGAATTGTCGGACACAACTCGTCTCATCAGAAACACAGGCGAGGTCTGCTTGGCTGAAATTACATGCTTCACTGCTGATACAACTTTTAAAATTGTACTTGGCGCAGTGTATATTCATCCTGGAGCAAGTGTCTCAAACATTAATGTATTGCTGCACCAAGCACTCTTTCCGTACGTGCATAACAGGCAGTATGTGCATCCGATCATGCAAGGTGATACCAATGTACCAATTCTTCTTTGTGGCGACTTCAACACAAACGTGAAAAATGATGATACATTCCTCAAATTCATGAAGGATATGTACCATCTCGAATGCACATCAGATGTTACTACGTCAACAACGCTGAGAGGAACAACCCTCGATTTGACTTTTTCAAGGCACATTACACTTGAAACACTCCCATTCATTTCATACTTTTCCTATCATCGACTTATCCTTAACAGAATAACACAGATTGCAAGAAGTTAAATATCAGACATGTATAAAAGCTGTAAACGAATTTGTTACTACACATTGCTCCTTGTAAATAATCTGTTCATTAAAGTAATAAACATATTTGAATTCATTAGTGCAAATAAAAGCTAATTTATCAATCAAAATGAATATTTCATTTCACTCCTTTTTGTATCCATACAAAATAATGATAATTTAATATAAATGATTCAATTTTATTCATAAAAGTATGCAATCATTTCATCAATGTTTTCTCATGACGTTGTCACGTTAAACTATCGTCCGTAAACCCTCTTTACAGACAACAATTTTTTTTTTATATAGTAGGACTAAGTAACAGAGTGCCCCACAGAAAATTAAGAACAAAAATTTTATGGACCACTCTAGCATTAGGGCTGCCATCCTTCCGGATTTCCCGGATTTGTCCTTGGAGGGCGTCCGGGTATCGTCCGGGAGAGGTTTTAAAAAGTGTCCGGGTAAAACCCGGGCAGTTTTGTGTCAGGAGTGAATCAATCAATTGAAAAATGTTTCCCTCTTATTTGAAAGTTAGAGTTACAATTCAATTATCAAACGTACAGTGAACCGAAAACGAAAAGAGCTTAATCCAGTCTTTCAGGCAAACCAAGTTTTTAGTTGTCAAACGACTCAATGTCCAACCAGTTTGTTTACAGATCAAAATGACCAAGCATTAAACCCTATAGCTTGCACCTTTCATCGAAAATTTCGCCAGTTCTACTAGATGTTTGGTATTCCTATCGCAAGCAAATTTGTAATCGATGAATAACATATGGAAGTTTTTTCCGGGTTTTCCAGGGTTTCTCTGAGAACAAAGAGCTGGTCTGTTGAGGATCTTTCAGGACGAAAATCACATTGATACTCTTCTACAAAGTATGGTTGTTCGTACTCGTGGAGAATTGTAAAAATACTTTGCATGCTGTCTTCAATAGCATTAATTCTCTATAGTTACTACAAGATTGTGAGATCCCTCTGTACGGGGCACAATATATCCTCGTTACATTAAGGTATTTCTTTTCGTCTCCGGATTTCCATTGTTATCTCACGCAGTTTTTAATGAGTTCCGCGGGTATGCTGTTAGAGCAAACACAATTTTTTTTGTTAAAATTTTCGAAGAAAATGGTGTCCGGGGAAAAAACTAAGTTTCACCTATATGTCCGGGGTTTTTGAAGTTTTTGTCGGGCCTTGTCAACTTAGGTGATGGTAGCCCCACCCTAGATGCATGCGTATGTATGTATGTGTGTAAACAAATCTTGCAACTTATCATCAACTTGACAATGCAGTCTGACCGTTTTGTAAACTAGTTGGGATGTGGGTTCGACCCGTTCGGTCCACACGATCAACTTCCCAGTATGATGGATGTTGAATATTATGATTGGATATTTTAATAATAAATGAACAATAGGCAATATACAATATGTATATGTATAATACCGAGAATTTGTCACAATTGTTTATCAATATTTTCGCTAAAATGTCAAACTAAATGTGCGCACTTACAAGATTAGGATGACGAAAATGTATACAAAATTGATGTATTAATGTTTTTTGGCACCTCAATGAAGTCGATACAGTTTTTAGTTCGCGCGGGATCGTGCAGGTACAAAAATCACTTAAGTCTTTTAAACCAAAAAACCGTTGGACCGAATATTATAAAAATCTTTTCAGATTATATTGTCGCTAATACGCTTCGAACGGCACCTCAAGTAAGTCAATATCTTTCGTGGTTCGGGCGATATCGTGCCGGTACAAAAATCACTTACGCCGCTTAAACAAAAAAACGGCTCGACCGAATTTTATGAAAATCTTTTCAGATTATATTTTGGTTAATACTCTTCGAACGGCACGTCAACTAAGTCGATATCTTTTATAGTTCGCGCGATATCGTGCAGGTACAAATATCACTTAAGTCATTTAAACCAAAAAACCGTTGGACCGAATATTATAAAAACCTTTTCAGATTATATTGTCGCTAAGACGCTTCGAACGGCACCTCAAGTAAGTCAATATCTTTCGTGGTTCGGGCGATATCGTGGAGGTACTAAAATCACTTACGTCGCTTAAACAACAAAAAGGCTGGACCGAATTTCATGAAAATCTTTTCAGATCATATTTCGGTTAATACGCTTCGAACGACACCTCAACGAAGTCGATATCAGTTTTGGTTCGCGTGATATCGTGCAGGAAAAAATGACCACATCCGTACGCACATACACACACACACACCCACATACTTCCTCCCAATTTTTTTCTTAAAATGCTCCTGGGACCTTGAAAGATGAAAATACGTTGAAATTTTCGATTTCGATTTTCGGACCGATTACAATAACTTCCTATACTGGGAAGTTAATAAATAAAGATGGCGGCAAAATTTCGCAATTGTGCTCCTCGACCCCCGACATGGATATTAAAGGAAAGGGTATAGAAAACAAAAAAATATAGTTTAAAAAAAACTAAAAAATATCTGAAATATTAATTTTTATTTAAAATCTTTATGTTAAAATGAGCTATATATTAAAAAATAATTTTGAATGTATAGTTTTAAGTACTCCAGCCAGTATATTGAAACAACCTACCTTTCGAAATGTGGAAAAGCATAGTATTTTGGAAATTACCTCCATTAGTTACTGCGTATTATATTTATAATTACCCACAAGGAAAATTGAGAATGCTTTCTCTTGGTAGAAATAAGGAAGCCTTCCTGTTCGTTGCCCAACGAAAGTATAGAGAATTTTTTTAATTTGATTTCCGCAAAAGCTGCATTCTAAGAATTCGGTTGAAATGAAAATTTCTTGTTTGGACTTGTTCAGTTTTCTGTTTTAAATAATTCTGTTTTTATTAGAGACGCGCACTTTTGTTTGAGCATCCACAGATATATAAACTAACATTTGTAATTAACAATCATGTTTGTGATTTATTATTTTTCCAGAATGCAAAGTGCATGCTTCCAAATAGCTTCCAAGAAAAGTCAAATGAAGTTTTCTTATAAAATTCGAAATAATTTGCAAAGAATGTTTTCATATTACTTCTGCAGAATAAAAACAGAAGACTTCGTAACAACTTCAATAGAAGATAAAAGGAAGTCTTCCATCCAATGACATGTATGGATAAAAAGAGTATGAACTAGCTAGAACACGGAAGAGAATGCTTCTAAACTTCTTCGGAAGGTTTCCTGCATTCATGATTGTATGTTTCCTTTTCCTTGTGGGTATCTACGCGTTATATTATGTTACATTGATTATGGTATGGTCGGACGGGTAGGTGGTCGAACATCACCGTTCAGCCATGCGCATGCTGAGGGTCTTAGCCGAGACACATTTTGGCTTGCGCAAGCCAACCCGTTGAGTTTACATGCAACGATATATTTGTGCTAATTTTCTTGCGCAAGCCAATTTTCAAAAGTAAATCGTGGATCTACCCTAATAAATACTTTTTTTAATTGCTCCAGAAAAATGAATGGACCAAAAAGTACGAAATAAAATAAAGTTTTAAAAACCAACTTCAGAAAAAAACCAATCTCGTGATTCACAAAAAAGGATGAAATAATTGTTTTTAATTCTTAACAATAGTAATCCAATCAGAATGGATTTAGAATGAAGAATCTCTTTTGAAGACGGTGCCAGGTAGTAGTTGACTTTCATTGCACTAACTCTGGCTTCGAAACTTATTTTCATTTCTTTGTTAGGCGTATCCCCTTAATACATCACCCACCGGTGTTAGCACCGTCTTCAAAAGTGACTATGACAACAAAAGTGGGTAACTGAGTCTATTAACTAGCGACTCAAGCACCGATTATTCACTTTGGAAAACAATTAAAAATTTACAAAGGTTAATCACGCAAACTTCTAAAATTAAGAAGTTAAAGGGCAGTTCGTCAAGAAATAATGAGTGAAAAGCATCAAGATTTGCAGAACATTTAAAAAAAAAATATTTCAACCTACCCGCAGCAACTACCCGAAATCTTTGAATAAGAGCAAATATTACATTACTCCAGCTGAAGTTAAAAATGAAATCAAAGTGAACATTAATCCAAAAAAGGCCCCTGGCTATGATCTTATTAGGAAGCAAAAAATCACAGTTAGAAGGAAGGGTTGTGGAAGGTAGCTAAAGTTATTATGATTTCCAAACCTCTGTAGGAAGCCACCTTCAAATCGGTTAATATCATTATTACCAATTATGTCAAAATTACTTGAAAATTTTCTACTGAAAAGGTAAAAACCCATCATCCAATAGAAACATTTCATTCACCAGTTTCATTTTCGTAGTCCACATTCCACGGTCGAGCAGGCCCACATAATCACTAATATTATTGAACAAACGTTGAAAGAAAAAAAGGTTTATTCAGCAATATTTTTGGATGATGCGTAGGCTTTTGATTAAGTCCCCGATGAGGGCTGAAATCATAAGCTTAAAATGCTGCTTTTGCACAATACTCGTATATTTTAGAAAAGTACTTCAAAATCGAGCCAGCGGAGACGTATTCTAATCTTAAAGAAAATTCCAGCGGGTGTGTCACAAGGAAGTGTACTGGAGCCAGCCCCGCTACTTTCACCGATGACACTATGCAATCTTGGCTATTGCTAACAACAATTCTGCGAACTCCGAAATATAAGGTTGGACTAAGACATGGCGAATTAAACTTGATGCGACAAATCTGTGCACATTGATTTCACCAATTAACATATCAAGCACAAGCTAGCATACGTCAACCAGAAAGTAGTTCCGTGCCAGAATACCGAACATGCGAAACTCAGGTAAAAGCCGCATGTCAAGAAAAACAGGAATAACTAAAGATGAAGTACAGGAAGATGTACTGGTTAATGGGTCGTTATTCTACTCTGTTTCTGCCCTATGTCCAATGAGGGATTAAAAAAGTGTAAAGAAAAGAAGAAGTATTCTACTCTGTCAACGTACCGTTCGAACTAGTGTAAAAAGCAAAAAACTTCTCTAGGCTTTTGGTATGTAGTTACTAGAATGCTATAACAATAAAATCAAAAAAAAAAAAGTGTTCTTATCTGGCAACAGTACGAATTCAAATTGAAACACAATTACGCAATCTTGTGCTCGTATAACAAAACTCAGTCGAGACACAAATTTTTATAGATTCGACATTATCGTTTTCCCAAAGAGACTCTATGAATGTATACCAAAAAGGATCATTTACCTCTGAGAATATTATACAAGGCCATTCTTTATGACAGCACAGTTTCTTAGGTGGCTATAAAATAACAACTAAGAATTTTAGGAAGCTTCCTTGTTATGGACGATTTATGGAATTTCTATAGATATTAGCGGGAAGGTACAATAGGCCCAGCGTTTTCTGTACACTAAAAAATCTCTCCGCCCCATACATCTGTACCTAACAGTTTTACTCAAGAAATCTCAAATAGCCCCAAAATAAACTCTTTTCGGCCAATACCATCCGAAATAATTCAACCAAAACGACAAAACATCCTCCAAAGGCGGTATTTCATATCAATTATGAAGGACCACTACCAGAAGAAGTAGCATTGCTTTTTACAGAATATTACTTTTGATATATTTTGGTATATTTTGGCTCAACAATGCAACATATGGATGTAAAAAAAGAATGAATGCATATCATGATATTTAAAAATTCATCACTTGTAGATCATAAAAGTTTATTCTATAACTTCTTATGGTGTTTGAATTGATGAAAGCGAATGTGATGCTCGCTCACCTAGATGATCCTTGTATTGTGGGCAATGAAAATGCCGAAATACATTCATGTACGCAGACATGTTCTGGTGTGTTTGAATTTAATTTGTGGCAACAGGGCATCCCGGATAAAAACCGTAAAAGGTGCCACAGCTCTATATAAGCACGCCGGGGTTGTAAAACAAGCGAACAAGACCGACATAAAAGCCACACCAGGGAAGCACCTTCGAAATGTGTCTCAAATAACACGAACTCCCACTAACCGCAGACAGGACTCCGCAGAGAACAGGGTGGTTATAAATTTTTTTTTTATTTGCTTCATTTATTGAGTGTTGTGCGCCCTCATCCCTACTCGTTTTCCTTGCAATATCGTTGAATTTTTCTCACTTGCCTACAAGGATCCTGGATGCAAGAAGATTGGCTTCTCCAGTGGATTTCATGACGATTCCTCTAAGGACACGGCCGTGGCTTAGCTCTTCAGCCCATCGAAAGTACCAGCCAACAGGGCAGATAAATTTTTTACTAGCGCCACATGCATGCAGCCCATAAAACAAACGTTGTTTTATGTATATGACCTGTAGAATGTCTTATTTATTACAGGTCAACCTCACAGGTTAATAAAGTGGGAGCATGGTGGCAACAGGACGAGATAGAGCAGGATCCAGCAACTGAGACGAGATGTCAATATTGCTGGAATTTTTTTATGATGTAGCCTCCACGCAATTATCCCCTCCTCGGGCAATGAATTACTCTGTACGAAGTAGATGAAGTATTATAACGCTATAAACCAGGAAATAGCTGCAAAGTTAGTTTCCCATTTACTCAATGAAATTGCGCAACTCCTGATTTGTCTCAGTTGGGAAGACCACAATTTGAGGGGCAGAGCTGTAAAGTTTTCTTTAAAAGCTAAAAAAGATATTTCGCCAAATTACTGCATTAAATTTCCTATAAATTTAAGCTGCGTGAGGTTTGGGTGGAATAAAAAAATGTCATTGGTGAAACATCATCTAAAACGTACGTAGTCGGTAGTTATTATCTATAAGTAGTTTTTTTTAATAGAGCTTCATATTTTAAAATTTATTTAGACTGAAATTATCTGTTATATGCTATTATACTGGAATTATAGTTTACTAAAAAACTTTTTATCTGAAAGAAAACATTTTGACTAACTTCTCCACAATTAACTAGATTCCAATTGATGGTAATGTTTGGATCAACCCCATCTATTAATGAGAAATTGTTATTTTTCTGTCGGAGAATTAAATGGAAAATGGAATTTTGACAGTAGTAATACCGGCATCGGTGTCCCAAATCATAGAGACTAGACTCTCGACCACGATAAAAGCGGTGAGCGACTACCGGCAATGGACAAAATAGTAAACTAGTTGGGATGTGGGTTTGACCCCTTCGGTCCACACGATTAACTTCTCAGTATGATGAACTAAGATGGAACAAACTGACTTCTTACAAAATAGTTATACGTTTAGCACTAGTGGAAAATTGGCTAGTATCAGAACTGATGACAAAGCAATCCCGAGAGAAGCTAGTTCAAATAACTATAATAGTAGTAAATCCACAAGATTTTTCTAGAGAATTTGTTTTTCCTGAACGTTAGAAAACAAACATTTCCTCCGTATTTCGTTTGCTGCACTAAAGCGGTTGTTCAAATTCGTATTGAGCGTGCTGAAGCGGAGATATTAGCAAAACTGTAAAGTACTTGTCAGACGTGACCAAAAAGAACAAATTTTACGGCACCTCAATGAAGTCGATATAGTTTTTAGTTCGGGTGATATCGTGCAGGTACAAAAATCACTTACGCCACTTAAACAAAAAAACGGCCCGACCGAATTTTATGAAAATCTTTTCAGATCATATTTCGGTTAATACGCTTCGAACGATACCTCAACGAAGTCGATATCTTTTTTGGTTCGCGCGATATCGTGCAGGAAAAAATGACCACATCCGTACGCCCACACACACACACTTCCTCCCAATTTTTTGCTTAAAATGCTCCTAGTCATTGTCGTTTCCACCATCTGTATCCCTGGTAATGTTATGAAGAATGCAGGGTTGTTACAGTGGGTCAAGAAGTTTACGTAGACTATGAAAATTTTATAAAATAAATGTTTATTTTTCTTGTTTAAAATCTAGGTGCTAAGAATATATTTCCAAAAAACCAAAACTTGTTTCCAAAGTAAGGCTAATAGCGATTTGTATTAGTAGAGGCCAGAAATTTTCTGCCTACACAAAAAAACTAGTTGGGATGTGGGTTCGACCCTTTCGGTCCACACGATCAACTTCCCAGTATGATGGATGTTGAATTTAATGATTGGATATTTTAATAATAAATGAACAATAGGCAATATAGAATATATGCATAATACCGAGAATTTGTCACAATTGTTTATCAATATTTTCGCTAAAATGTCAAACTAAATGTGCGCACTTACAAGATTAGGATGACGAAAATGTATATAAAATTGATGTATTAATGTTTTTCGGAACCTCAATGAAGTCGATATAGTTTTTAGTTTGCGCGGTATCGTGCAGGTACAAAAATCACTTAAGTCATTTAAACCAAAAAACCGCTGGACCGAATATTATAAAAATCTTTTCAGATTATATTGTCGCTAATACGCTTCGAACGGCACCTCAAGTAAGTCAATATCTTTCGTGGTTCGGGCGATATCGTGCAGGTACAAATATCACTTACGCCGCTTAAACAAAAAAATGGCTCGACCGAATTTTATCAAAATCTTTTCAGATCATATTTTGGTTAATACTCTTCGAACGGCATGTCAACTAAGTCGATATCTTGTATAGTTCGCGCGATATCGTGCAGGTGCAAAAATCACTTAAGTCATTTAAACCAAAAAACCGCTGGACCGAATATTATAAAAATCTTTTCAGATTATATTGTCGCTAATACGCTTCGAACGGCACCTCAAGTAAGTCAATATCTTTCGTGGTTCGGGCGATATCGTGCAGGTACAAAAATCACTTACGTCGCTTAAACAAAAAAAAAACGGCTGGACCGAATTTCATGAAAATCTTTTCAGATCATATTTCGGTTAATACGCTTCGAACGACACCTCAACGATGTCGACATCAGTTTTGGTTCGCGCGATATCGTGCAGGAAAAAATGACCACACTCGTACGCACATACACACACACACATACTTCCTCCCAATTTTTTGCTTAAAATGCTCCTGGGACCTTGAAAGATGAAAATACGTTGAAATTTTCGATTTCCATTTTCGGACCGATTACAATAACTTCCTATACATACTGGGAAGTTAAAAAAAACAGTTTTTGAGTGAAATTTTGGGCAAAAAGTCATTTTTGATAACTTTTATCTTGAATAGCTTTTAAAGGGTTAATCGAGTATTTTTGTAAGAACTAAAGTTGTAGAGAATTTAGTTGTCAAAATTTCGGGTCCTTGCACGGGGTTGTATAACTTATAAAAACCAAGATACAAGGAAAACGAAAGTCAAGCGCGATATTTTGTTGGCCATGTTTTTTTTTTTTTTTTTGATGCCGAAATTGTCACAAGGAAGCTGTGGGCCAATATTCAACCCTTTTTGAGTTTTGTCTCCATTTATACGTTTTTTTTGCGAATTTTCCCGGACTAAATAAGCGAATTCAAAGACTTGAAATTACCTCCATTTAGAAAAGTGTTCTTCAAACTGAATGGGACAAAATCATGGCTTAATATACTAACAAGTTAGTGCACAATATGAAATGTCGAATGAAGGCGGTCAGCTAAAGGGTATGCGACCATTAACTGAATTTACTTTAATTTTTTTTTTTTATAGAAACCCAATGAGAAAGTAACAAAAGGTCCAGATCTGGCCCAGCGAAGGCTACGGGCATTCGACACCCGGTAACCAACCGTTGGGCCAAACCTGGAAATGATAACGCTTAACCCAGTCACTTTATACAAAAAAAGGGCCAAACCTCTGAATAAATGCAGCTTGAGATTTATCAGCGGGATTCTCTTTATTTTGGGCTCATTAATAATTTCCCAAAAGTCCATAAAGCCAACTGACCGGCTACTCGAGTTATGGAAGGTCAAAGGTCACGGAAATCAGTTTTTCTCAAAAATCTCGTAAATTATCGGTTTTATGCAATTTTTGTCTAAGTAAATATTGCTCGTGAGATGAATCTGCATTAAAATGTCTTATACGAAATTTACGTAGAACCAATGGTTTTTGAGGGGGGGCAAAATCGTACGGTCACCTCCTCGCTGGTGCCTCCTGGATAACCAACCGACGACGGACGTACCCAGTGCCCGGGGGTATAGCTGGGCCACCCTATCCGATGGGGTATAATTCACGGATCCGGTCCTCCTGGTAGTGGGGTTGGGCTAACTACCGGACCTTGTAAAAACCCATCAGTTAAGAAACCCGAAGCAAAGCCTCGGAACGGACGGAAAAAACGGCAACGACTACGGCAACAGCACCTGGAAATGATTCTCGGAACATGGAATACGCGAAGTATGTACAGAACTGCAACAGTTAAGTCACTATTAGACGAAGTGAGCAGATATAAAATAAAATTACTCGCGTTACAAGAGATCAGATGGATAGGAGACGGGACAATGGACCTTGGCAACTACAGGATATTCTACAGCTGCGGAAGGGAACATCACTTAGGAGTAGGCTTCGTAGTACACAATTCAATTATAAATAATGTGATAGAGTTCAAGCCAATCAGTGAACGATTATGCTCAATACGACTCCGAACGAAGTTCTTTACCCTCTCAATCATAAACGTACATGCGGAGACGGAGGAGAAAGCGGACACGACAAAGGACACTTTCTATTATAAGCTTGAGCGCGCGTATGATACGGCCCCCTCCAATGACATCAAGATGGTGATAGGAGACCTCAACGCCAAAATTGGAAGAGAGAACTGGCACAGACCGACCATTGGAAAGGAAAGTCTTCACGAAACGTCAAACGATAACGGACAACGTGTTATCGATTTCGCAATGAGTAAAAATATGATCGTCAGCTCAACATATTTCCCAAGAAAGGACATTCACAAATGCACATGGCAATCCCCCAGCGAAAGATACTGTAATCAAATAGACCATATTCTAATAGACAGAAGGGCAGCTTCCAGTATCCTGCAAGTAAGAACCTGTAGGGGTGCAAACTGTGAATCGGACCACTTTCTAGTTAAAGCTAGATTCAGATGTCGGCTGTCTACTCAAGAAAGAAGAAACAGCAAACAAAAAAAATTCGACGTCTATCGCCTCCAAGAACAGCCCGTGTTGGAGAGATATCAGGAAACTCTAGCAGAAAGGATAGGTATAAATATTGAAGATACAGTCGAGGGAAAATGGATGAGACTGAAGACGGTACTGACAGATGTCACGAAGGAAACTGTAGGGTATAAACGCAGAGCCAGAGCCAGTGACTGGTACGACGAGGAATGCAAAGCAGCTATAGAGGCCAGAAATAAAAATAGGAGAGTATACATAGAGACACCGACGAGGAGTAAGAAATTGAAATACGAGGAAACGAGAAGAACCGCAAAAAACATCTGCAGGAAGAAGAAAAGGCAATTCCTCAACAATCACATCCTGAGAGCAGAGGAAAACTTTGCCCAAAACAAAACACGGGAAGCATACAGGGAAGTAAACTTCTTCAAACCCTCCTCCGGTATATGTAGAACAAAAGAAGGCACTATAGTCGCAGGCAGCGAAGATGTAAAGAAAAGATGGAAGGAATTTTTTAGCGAGCTGTTGAACGCAAACGAGAGCATCAGACATGTACCAGAACCTCGTCTACAACATAATGATGACACCAGAGAAACAAATGTACCCACTCTGGAAGAAGTACAAAGTGCCATACGATCATTAAAAAACAATAAATCTTCAGGAATTGATAACATCCCAGCAGAGTTGATCAAACAAGGAGGCGAATCGCTCTCAGCTGCTATACACAAATTACTATGCTGCATATGAAGGAATGAAGAAATGCGTGAAGAATGGGAGCAAAGCATTATCTGCCCAATACACAAGAAAGGGGACAGATTCAACTGTGAAAACTATAGAGGCATATCTCTTTTAAGCACAGTATATAAAACAATGACCAATATAATTAAGACCACACTGGAACCTTACGCAGAAGCTGCAATAAGTGAATACCAAGCTGGATTCAGAAGAAATAGGTCAACAATGGATCAACTTTTTACAATAAGGCAAATCCTCCGAAAATGCTGGGAATACAACATTGACGTGTATCAACTTTTTATCGACTTTAAACAAGCATACGGCAGCATCGACAGGGAGCAAATGTATGCAACAATGCTGGACCTAAACTTCCCCGTGAAGATAATAAAATTAACAAAAATGACAATGGAAAATACAAGATGTGCAGTTAGAATACAAGGAGAATTGACGGAGTCCTTCCCAGTCAAGCAAGTCTTAAAGCAGGGCGATGGGCTGGCACCCATGCTATTTAATATCTGCCTAGAAGGAGTAATTCGCAAGGCTAACATTGATGCGAACGCAACCCTGCTTAACAAATCCAAACAGTTGGCAGGATACGCCGACGATATAAACTGCCTTGCAAGATCACTGTCATATCTTAGAGAAACATTTACAGAATTAGAAGATGGAGCAAAACATATAGGGCTGCAAATAAACGCAGAGAAAAGTAAGATTCTAATTCAATCAAGGGTGGAAAGAAGAAGAAGAAACAACAATACCACCTGGGGGGAATATAACTTTGAACGGGTAAACCAATTTAACTACCTGGGGTCCACAGTCAGCGAAGACAACTATGAAACGATAGACGTACAAAGAAGAATAAACGCCGCGAACAGAACATACTTCTCACTACTGCCAGTCATGAAATCGAGAGACATCCACAGAAAAACTAAAATAAGAATCTACAAAACCATCATACGTACAGTAGCTACGTATGGATGTGAAGCATGGAGTATCTCCCAGAAATCCGCAGACAATCTGGATATATTTGAGAGGAAGGTTCTCCGAAGGATATACGGCCCAATCAATGAAGAAAATGCATGGAGAATACGCTACAATCACGAATTGTACGACTTATACAAAGAATGCAAACTTTCGACCCATGCCAAGCTACTACGTTTACTTTGGGCCGGCCATGTCCAAAGATTGGATGACTCAAGGATACCAAAAAAAGCCCTGTATCTACTACCAGATGGCAAAAGACCAGTTGGCAAACCACGGTTAAGGTGGGAAGATAATGTTAAGGGGGGAGCCTGCTTTAGAGGCTTCAAAAAATTTATTTTTTTGAGGAATTTTTAGGGAAGGAAATAAATATTTAATTGAAACGAAACTTTCAGGTATTATTGTTATATATTTCAACATTTTTCTCAAATTTTTTCATTAACATATATGTCATAATATACCGGGTACAAGCATTTCGCCGAGGCGCCTCGAGCGTGCATGTGTCGTGTTGGCGGGAAAGATATGAACAAAATTTAACGTCCTATCGAAACGAGACAAAATTGATTGTATTCAGGATTAAATTCTCTTCTACTTGAACCTAAAAAACCTTAAAAAAAGTTATAATTAACCCACTTTTTAAACAATCTAAGGTGAAATTTTTTTTTTCCAAAAAAAATTTTTTTTTTAAGTTGCGAAAAATTGTTGAATTTCTCACTTTTTTTTAGATTTTTTAGGTTCAAGTAGAAGAGAATTTAATCCTGAATACAATCAATTTTGTCTCGTTTCGATAGGACGTTAAATTTTGTTCATATCTTTCCCGCCAACACGACACATGCACGCTCGAGGCGCCTCGGCGAAATGCTTGTACCCGGCATATTATGACATATATGTTAATGAAAAAATTTGAGAAAAATGTTGAAATATATAACAATAATACCTGAAAGTTTCGTTTCAATTAAATATTTATTTCCTTCCCTAAAAATTCCTCAAAAAAATAGATTTTTTGAAGCCTCTAAAGCAGGCTCCCCCCTTAAGGCCGATGCAGCAAAACTGAGCAGAGAGACGTCTGGAGGAAGAAGCTGATGGAGGCCAAGGCTCGAATTGGGCTGTAGAGCCATCGAAGAAGAAGAAGAATGGTTTTTGAGATATGGATTTGGGGAAACTTGGGCATCGGGCATACATTTTTCAGAAATATTCGTAGGTACATTCGTTTTACAAAATGCACTAAAATTGATTTTCGTGACCTTTGACCTTCTATAACTCGAGTAGCCGGCCAGTTAGCTTTATGGACTTTTGGGAAATTATTTGTGACACCAAAATAAAGGGAATTCCGTTGCAAAATTTCCAGTTGCATTTTCTTAGAGGTATTTTACGTATAAATTGCAGAATGCAGAATAGTAGCATTACAATTTTCCGTTTCGTATGGTTCTTGTCGGCCCCGCCCGATGTCAACTCGATGTCCGAGGATACCACAATAGACTTATTAAAGAAACCTTTTATACTAATTATAACAAAACATCTGCTGTCAATAATCACACTGACCATAATAATAATTTAAAATTTATTAACAATTTTATTAGGAACTACCATTAATATATTTTTAAATATCACCTTACCCTTTATACCTCTTGTAGGGACATCGTCCTACTACTCGTCTATTACTTGACTGCAAAAGACTTTGCACAAAAGCATAGCCAACTTGCATCAAGTATTGAACAAATTAATTAATTCATTAATTAGTTGTCAGTTTTCAGTAAAAACCAAAAAAAGCAATAAACCGAGAAAATTACGTCATCAAGTTGTTTAATTTAAAAAAAAGATAATTTTTGTAAAGAGAATCGATAAATAATATATAGATTAATAAATAAAGTTTCCTTATAAGTAATTATAAAACTGGTAAAAAGGAGTGTAAATAAATAAAGTTGTATTATATCGATTATTGGATTATTATTTGTAAAAATAAAAGTCGTATTGGGAAAGGGCCCAATACTCTCAGATCCGTTTTTCATGTTATAGCACTTAGTTGGTAATGACTTTTATTTATTTTTATTTTTATGCTGCTACTTACCTAAGAATTCAGATCACCTTTTGATCGTCATTCTATTTATGACATCTCAACACAAGTTTTTTTAACATTAATAATGATTAATTATAAAAAGATTAAAATTAAAATTAATAAGTTTGTTTTACATCACTATCTTTTTGATATTGATGTTTTGCTTTATTTATATATTTCATATCAAGATTGTTTAATTTTTTGGTGAATATTCCTTTTTGGTGAGTTTTACATAACCTATACTATTGTTATCTAATTCCATTTTTATTGTTAACTTTGTATTACTAACTTTTAGCTGAAGATGACATCAGTTTTAACCCATTATGACCTGAATTATTTTAGGGTCTCAGATTTATGTAATATTTTAGTATTTTGTTTTAATATGTTCTCTTAATAATTTCTGATAGTTAAAAATTTGGTTCAACTTCTACTTTTGGAAATAATAGCGGGTGCCGTTTGGCACCGCTAGGCTCATATCATGTCTTACCCGTTGGTCTCATGTAAACATAATTTACTCATTGCTAGCTACTACTTTCCTAATTATTGCTATAAATGTTTAAGGGATTTTTTTTTATAATTCAAAAGTAACATTAGTAATAAAACTATTTTTATTTAGGAATTATATACATTTCAAAAATCACATTTTTAATGTGTGAAACTGGTAGTTGCAGGCCGCACAGAGCCCCACGTTGCATATTATGCATTGCAGTCTAGTCTGACTGTTACAGGTCTCCAAAGCACATTTCCGTCGTGATTCGCTAGGAACCAACAAGTGATTGCGCCCATCATAGCGTATATCATCACTGATCCTGTGTCCAGTTTTAGATGATTTTGAAGTTGCCGGACCACCGGCACCACGCGGTATATTTTTGAACTGTAAAAGGTACGTCTGAACGATTTCTCTGCGAAAATCTAGCTGAGTAAGGGTACTACCTGCTTGTCTTGATAGTACCCAGGCATTGCATACGGCTGCGTCAATCAGATAGGTGAAAATGGGCCACCACCATTTCTTTCCCCTGATTCCTATACGATAGGTGCCGATATTTTGATCCATTAGATCTGTGCCACCCATATGTTTGTTGTATTCCGTGAAGATGGCTGGTCGTGGAACTTGTATTTTCTTTTTTTCCTTTCCACAGTAGCGACTAACATTTGACAAAGGCTCTACGCCGTGTATAGTGGACATTGCCGTAACTGCAGAATTGTCTTTCCAGCGGACTACAATTATATCGTCTTGCTTACTTTTTGAGTGTATATCAGTGCCACGTTGTGTTTTCATCGCATGTTTCCTGGTTGTCAGTGGAATGCCTTTAGGAAGACGATTCTCCCGAACTGTTCCTGTCCCTTCATATCCGCGTGACTTCAGATGTGCTAATAGCTGAAAACTGGTGAACAAATTGTCAAAGTAAAATCTTGTTGGCAAGGACTTTACATTTTCAGGCAAGTTGTCTATCATCTTTACAAGGGGCGATGCCGCTTTCCCAAACATTTCATCATATTCAGGATTTTCCACAATACTCTTTCCTTGATATATTTCGAAATCGACTAAATATCCATAAGGCGTGTTGAGGCACCAGTTTTTAAAACCAAAACGAATTGGTTTGCCACGGAGGAACTGCTTACAGCCATGTTTTCCAAAATACTCTATCATTGACTCGTCGTAGCTTAGGGTAGCCAATGGCACATAATTTGCCAGAAAGTTACTTTTAAGGATGTCGATGAGGGGTCTCAGTTTCCAAAATTTATCCGTGCCAACCATCTTGTTATTGTCCGCACAATGCAAGAAACGCATAATTGTTATAAATCTGTCTCGTCGCATAGAATTATAGACCGTCAAATTTCTCATATCTTCACCTTGGTCCCAATAATGTCTCTTTGAAGGAACAGTATTGTAGCCAGATAAAATAAGAATCGCGATACAAGTCCTTATGTCGTCATGAGATATTTTTGGGTCTGGGCAGTTGAGAAAAGCTGCATACCTTTGTGATTGTTCTACCGAGAGGTTGATAACGCTCTCTCCCAAAAAACAATTAAGCATATCAACAGCCGATTTTCCTCTATATGAACTAAAATCCCCTTCAGGAAACATAGGAGTCTCACGACGTAAATCGTCATCTATCCAGATGCAGTTACTATTTTTGGATTTCTTCGGTGGAGGTTTGTTTGAGTCAGAACTGGTAGAATCATTTGATGAATTGTCAATCTGAACAGCACTGCTTTTGATTCCTCGTCCACCACAGTGACGAGACGCAGGGCACTTACGTGTAGTACGAGAACGAGACCTGCCTTCCGATTTAATGCCAGAAGCTCCCTGTACATTTTCACAACTGATGTTGAGTGTCTGGGGTGGTGTTTTAGACGTAGATGCCAGCACCACTTCACACCCGGCATTGAGTTGCCGACCTGAGAGGTTATTTATAAAACCACCTTCACCTTCGTCCGCCGAATCTTCGTCTGAATAAACTGCAACATCTGGAGGTTCAATATATAAAAACCGAGCTTCAACCTCTTCGTCTTCTTCTAAAATAGCTAACGCCTCATGTAGTGTGCAATTCCTGAAAATCCAAAGAAATACCTATACACGCGGTAAAATGAAAAAAAAAAACGCACCAAAGTCATATAACTTGAAAAGACTACATAACAGCCTACGGGTGCCGTACGGCACCTGTTACTCCCGCCATGCAATAAACCACATGCACAAACAAAATTGATTAATTTTAGTGTTTTATTAGGAAAAACGTTGTATTGTGGTTAAATATGAACGCATAAATATACTGGATTAGAGATGCAAACGAAATAAAAAGCACTTACTTGAAAGGTGCATCCATTTTTTGCAACGAAAAATTTCAACACTGAAAAACATGCGTCCGTCCCGATTGCAATAAGCCAACTGCTTCAAATAAAGTTATAGAAGTGAAAGCTTTCTCTTTCTAGAGCCGCATCAACAACTATCCCTTGGGTTTATTACTTATTAGGAGCTTGAAGCGCAAAAGTCTAAACGCATGGAATTAGGTGCCATATGGCACCTCTAGGACATAATGGGTTAATGTCGAAACGGCCGATTTTAATAGTATTATAACTACATTTTAATAAAAGGATCACTAAGACTCACAATGCATTTCTATTCTTAAATACAGTACAAATGACGTTAGCATTGGTTCGATTTCGTTAGTATAACCAGCAAAGCTCTGTTGCGTTGACTCGCCGTTCCGTTGCGTCCATTATAATGGCACAGTTACATAGCAGCGTTGCGTTACGAAGCTCAGCTGAGCATAACTTTTCACAGCCTATTCACATCACATAACAGCTTAGCGTTGCGTTAATTGACAGACAAAGTTCCGTCAAGTGCTGTAAAGTGTCAACCAAATTGGCAGAGTTTGTTTTATAAAAAAAGTGGAACTTTGTTAAATTGCCAACTAAGGTTATGTCTCGCGTAAAAGTTGAACCATGTTTTGGCAGCAACTACACAACGCTGCTAATGTAACAGTTCCTTAATTGAGACTTTAAACTCCACAAAGTTGAAGATATCTGCCTACTAATAGGCCTGCAGCGAATCCCCAAAAAGTGCTCTAGAAATGAAAAAAGTGATGGAAATGAGATAACCGGTCGCAACTAATTGCAATCGATAGAGGATGGAAAAATGCATCTACAGTTGATTTAGGCTGAAGTTTGGACACTGCCATCATATAAAAAAATCAGAAAAATGCATTTTTTTCGTATCTCAGTCAATATTGCAGATATCAATTTCAAATTTTAACATAGTCTAATTTGACTAATTCCCTAAATATAATACTTTAACCGAACAGTTAATATCGTTTCAAAACACAATGGCGAACGTTTCCAGATAAAAATATCTTCTCGTTCAAAAGTTACGGCAACATAAGTTGACGCTCAACTTCGCACGCAACAAATGTTCATAGTACAGTTAAATTAAGCCGAAAATCAAAATAGCGTAAATGATTGGATACAGGCTGAAAATTGGCACAGAGCTTCCTTTTGGAGTTCTTAATAAAGGGCTTTAAAGTCTACCCATTTTCTACCCCAGAAAGTCCACTTTTTAGGGGGTTTTAGGGTCAAAATATCATCTTAAACTGTAAAACCTATCACAAAGTAATGTTTAAAAAGTTTGTAGATCATGCAATTCCCTACAAAAAACGGCATTTATAATACATTTTGCCATACCAATTGTCATTTATGAGATATCACCCTTTCAAATATTTAAAATACTCATATGCACTCATTCGCGAATGGTATAGGTTATCAGACGTCCAAGCTGGACTGCGTTGCTCATGTTTTCAGATACAGGGTGTTTATGAAAAAAGAAAGTATCTTTTTTTAATTTACTTAGAGTTAAATCATTCCTAGACTAATTATCCTAAAGCAATTTACTTAGGCTCAGCTTTTAGGTAAATGTGTACTCTTTCAGAACGAAAAAAATGAATTTTTATGATTTTTTTATATGATGGCAGTGTCCAAACTTCGGCCAAAATCAACTTCATATTATATTTCATATCTAAAAAAAATAACGTTTCTTAGAAAAATAGGTTTCTTTCGAAATTTTTCATGCGTACGTACACTTTTTGCGCTCACTGCAGATGATGGCAGCCCTAGGTGTGACCAAAGCCGGCCAGTGTGGCTACTTTGATACATTCGTATCATTTTGGATACTATTTAGTTGTAAAAAATGGTGTGGAGACGATGCTTCGTTTTCGGGAAAAGGATACGTTCGCGCTAGAATTAATTTCTAATATCTGCTACATTTTTTCTCAGAGTTATGAAGCAACCTAAAGCATAGTTTTCTGCTCTACCTTTTTTAGTAGAGCAATTTCGGGCAATATTTTTTGCTCTACTTTTTTCACAGTTACTGTTCTCTGAGCTGGCTTGAGCTATTTGCCCTTTCAGTTTCACTAAACATGGATATCCTTTTTTATCTTATCATGTTCATGTCGGGCTTTAAAAGTGAAAAGGGTAACGTTACTTATTGTTTGCGATTGCGATCGATAGGTAATTTCTTAATAATTACTTTTTAATTTCTATTTGAACCAATATATGTACAATCATTTGCTCATTTAGTATCATATGGATACGTTCAGAAAGGTTATGGATACGATTGGATACTTTTTCTGTGCTGTTATGGATACGACAAACCGTTCAGCGAGTGGCGACACTGAAGGCGGCTTCGTCGAATAAGACTATTTAGACTAAATTTGAATTCTTTTAGCTTAGGTCTACTTACACAACACAGTTGTAGTAAAATCCAGTAGGACCTGTAAACTTACCGAAGTACTAAAGTAAGCACTTACTAGTAATGAGTAGGTCTTACCATACCCCTTATAGAAGTGCTTATTTTAACACACGATGTCATAGGAGATAAGGCCTTACTTTTTTACTCTCCCTGCTCATCTGTAAGGGGTGTGGTAAGGCCTATCCCTTACTAGTAAGTGCTCTTTTCAATATTTCTGTGAGCTAAAAAGTCCTACTGCGTATTACAAAAATACGAAAACACATGAGTCATCAGGTAAATTCTCACTGGTTTGGGTCTAGCATCTCTTGTAATGATTTATATAAGGGCTCATCTAACACCAAGAAAATAAGGGGTACCTCTTACCAGATGACTACTTAAATCAGTGCTCCATCGGTAAGGCCTTCTTAGAATTCCTACTGGGAAAGTTTGCTCATATATTTTAAACTCCAACGGAGTTTTAATTGAAGAACTGGACATGAGTAGGATGATGATGCAAGATTACCCTATAAGAGTAGTAGTACCTACATGTATTCGAGAGATAAATATCTGAACCTAGTTTAGAATTGGATTCGACTTTTTAACAGCTGGTTATGTAGGTTCAAAGTTTATCCAAATAAAACAGAATCTACATATGAATACAGGTTTCGTCTGTAATGCTTGCATCTCGAAATACCTTCCCGTAAAAATGGTACTCCACAACAGTAGTTACATATCTCTAATATTTACGTAACTATGCACGTCCCCACAGCAAATGCAATCCATCATGCATTCACCTGCGACCGATATTAACCAAAACTAAACGCATCCTTCACACCAGGCATATTCTGCTCGGCCACGGCTCAAAAATTGTCAAAATCCCGATTTATAATTCCGTTTTAAGTTATCCGTCATTTTCATGTGGCACATTCATCAAAGCCTCCACCGAGCAGCAAGCTACCACTAGCCCCAATGGATAACTTTCATCGCAATTAATAACTTTCGCATGTTTCCACCATTTAAACCGAAATTTTCATTTGAAGTAAGTAATTGCAGTCAAAGGATAATTTATAGTCGCCATTGTCGTACTGGCTAGGCATATCGACCCTGGCGACAGGGTAATTTTTGCAATTGCCACATCGGTTTCGTGCATTTGGGTCGCCCGTCGACTGTCGACCATTTAAATGTTTTGTAGTATGCCCAGTTTCGGTGCCGCTGGTGAAGAAATTATTTCTGCGCCTGCTAGCAACCGCAACATAATTTTTAACGAATGCAGTCCTCGCTCTGGGCTTTTACAATTACCCGCACCCGTAGCCCCGTGGTGACTGGGGCCTCTAACCCGCCAAAAAATGTTGTCCATTTATGTGAGTGCAGCCCCTATACTGGAAGTTTTGTTGACACGCAGGAAATGAGTGGTTTAAAACAACTACAAACATACGCAAACATTTTATAACAGAGAACGACCTCTCTCTATACGAGAAAGTTACGTTCACAAGATGGAAAGGTCCTTGCGGTGCAGATCTACTTAGAATTTTCGGGATACATTTTTATGGCAGTGGCACAAAATGAATTGTTGCTCATCTTGTGGCGACAGCCATCCAATCATAATATTACGTATAACTCAGCACCTACACAGTCACTCGTTTTGGGAAGCTTCCAGGGATGCCCCTATATACAAGGATATATGGAGGCAAAAATAATTGGGAACCGCCTTCCTACGTGACACTGTACGTCGTGGGCGTATACCCGAAACTTTTATGCCTATCACACTTCTTTCTTGGGTATATTCCTTAATGGTTGACCTATTTCGAATTGCACTAAAAAAGAGGTTAAACTAAGGTCAACAAGAAGGATGACAAAATATCCTTGTATTTGCGAAAGGTGACCCAATCGCGCCTGTGTTGAAAATATTTTTTATTGTTCAGCTATATTTCGCATAAATTGAACGAATTGAATATTTCGCAGAGACGTTTTATTATAATAACTATGGTGATGTTCATTTGAATTGCTACAAAATGGCACAATGTAAATTGTAACCAAAGTTTTCATGTTTTATTTTAAATTTTTAAGCAATTTCAGTCAAATTTTGTTGGGGATTGGTTAGCAATGTCGACAGCAATTTTCGAGTTTAATTTATTGCCCTGGTTAATTTTAAAACAATGATCGAACTATTAAGCCAATTGCTTATAATTTTAGTCTTAATATGGAGCTAATTAGTCGAATTTCTGACCGCTATTCTATCGTCTATTTCTCATTGAGCAGCACTTTGTCGGGCATTGAGAAACATTTAAGGCACAAACAGTTTGGCGCAGTGGTCGTGGCGGAAATATGCACATGAAACAGAAACTCACAAGGTATTATTGAAGTTTTTCATTTAATAGCTATGAAAACAATAAGACCTATTGTGCTATTTTTTAATAATCGGCAAACAAACTCATAGCTTTGAAATGAGCCTGATTTTAAGTTTTTAAAATGAAATCTAACAAAATTATGATGATTAAAAATTAGCTCTTTTAAGCAATATCTTATTGGTTTGAGCCGCTCGCAGTGCCATCTATATTAAACTATTTTCAAAATATGATCATACAATGTAAAAGTACAAACTCAAAGCATTAAAATGATCTCAATCTTAAGTTTTTTGAATGATTTGAATATCAGCTCAGCAATATCTTATTTGTCAAGTGCTCGAAGCGCCACCTATGTTTAATTTTTTTTTTTATTAAAAAAGTGCAAACTCAGAGCGTTGAAATGAGCCCAATTTGACAAATTTATGACGATTTCAAAGTTAGGTCTCTCTAACGATAGCCAGAGAGCTAATTTTAAAGAGCGCATATTTTAAATTGTCCTACATATTTTTAAATAATCAAAAAACAATGCCGTGAATTTTTATTATGTTAAAATATAAACATTCCCCTTTAATTTGACGATAATAACGTCAAAATCGGTGAAGGTGTTTTTGAGAAATTGATTTTTGGAGTTTGTGACTAAATTGTGACTGAATAGCTGATAAAAACAAATAGTTTTGAAATTAAACTTTGTAAACGTATCAATCTATTAAAACACATCCCCTAGAAATAGAAAATATTTTTTTCCTAATGAATTTGGGTCTAAAACATTTAAATTTAAGCTGTTATATATGTGATTTTTGATATAATTTGTTATTAATTAATTTTCAGCGTTAATGCAACAATTTCGTTAAAACAACGTCATTTCTGGTAGATTTGGGATGTGAACTAACGAAAAAAATACTTTTACCGATATAAAAAATCGTCATTTTTTTGTCCGATTTGACATGGAACTACCCTATTATTAATAAGAATAAAAAATTTTCCGTCATTTTGGAAATTTTATTTTTGAAATATCTCAAAATAATGTTGAATAAGCTGCCATCAAAGCTCACTAAAATGCCACTTAGAAAGATGTACTATGCGATGACGTCTTTACCAGAATATGATGTTTCGAAATCTGGAGGTTTTCAAGGCGGGGGAGAATGTTTAAGATCAACCAACAACAAAATTCATCATAGCAGCAAGTCACACCATCCAGAGGATGAAGAACTAATCTTCAATCGAACAAAGGTCCGCGACAGCAATAGCCGCTGCTCTCCTCCTCTTGCTGGTTCAAACCAAAGTCTAGAAATTAACAAGTCTTTCATCTTCATATGGTTAATGAGTGAAAGGCGAACAGCTGCATGCACAAGTTTTTCAAATGACGATGTCAGGCTATCAGAGAGAGAATGCAACATTTTTATACGCGATGGAATACAACCATAAGTCGGAAAATTTTATGAGTTTATATGGGGATGTATTGGTGCATATTTGCTCGTTTGTTTTGATAACTTCAATTTTGACAGCTGATTCAATTTTCTTTCCTTTTCTGGTCTGCATACTTGTTCGAAGAGAGAGAATCTGGCTTTGTCTGGCCGAGTTCACGAAGTATGCGTTGAGTTTTGCTCAGCAGTGATGTTTATATATGCACGCACACAATCAACGGTCTGAAATTTTTGTATGAAGATGAAAGACTTGTTATTACTAAACTTTGGTTCAAAGGAGCTCAATGCGATAAATCCCGTAAAACCCACGACGAGAAGCTGACATTCTGCAACAAAGGATTTGCGTGATCAGTTGCCTGTGGAATCACGATCGGAGCACCAGTCGGCTCCACATTTCGTTTTGTTTTATTTGCTGTTATATTACATTTCATTTTTTCTTGAATTAGTCTTCAATTGTTAGTAAATTTGTATTGCTGTACTCACCAATAAAGGAAAATGAATAGCACCATAAGGCCTAATTATTATTCTACTTGAAGAAGATTGCAGTTAGCAGAGGACACCTGAAATGTCGCCCATCACACTCATCCAAAACTTCGTGGAAAACTCGTCCCTCCCACTCACCCCCATATCAACACAACACAAGCGAGTTTTTGCTAGTTTTTAAAATAATAAAAAATTCTAAAACGAAAACTAACACAATTCCATAGTATAGATATTACCAAAAGCTCCAAGTGTTTATTATTTAAAAAAATTTACTTATTCCACTCAAAAAAATTAGCCCATAATTAATTTTTTTTTTTTTTTTTTTTTTCAAATCCATCACACAAACCCCGAGCATGAAAAAAGATTATTTAATCCGAGAATATCTCAACAACAAAAGATTTGTCTCCAAAAATTTCACGTTATTAAAACAAAACGAAGGAAATAGTCAAATCAACTTAAAACTTGTTATCAAGAGTCCTTCAGTCGATGACAGCTTTAGAGGCTGACACAAGTAAAAAGTTCAGCGGCACAATTAAGCAAACTCTCTAGCTATCTCCACAAAAGCCTCTCTGAGCCTTAATTACCGCCAAACGACATACCTGTGCAGATGAAGTACTAAATGCCTTACCGAAGAACTCTTATGTTAGTTTTAATTGCAATCGAGCAAAAGCGAGTTGAACAACTGTTAATGAGGAAGAGGCATAAAGGACAAGATGGGTTCCCTTAATACAAGGATTTACGAAGGGAGGTGAAAAAATGAAATACAGTACTTTAAGGAAGCCGGAATTTTAGTTTTTTTAAATTATTCAGTTCGATATTTACATTCTCCAATAGAAGATATCAAGAAAAATAATATTTGAACTGATGAATCCTTGGTCTTAATGATGATGACTCACTTTTCCAAGTGGGTTTCCGAGCCAAGGATAAACTGATGGACACGGTACACAGGACTTCATCCATCGATCTTCATTGGTACTCTCTTTTGTTAGTTGACAAAATCGCTCTTTGCAGCTAGGTTTGTGCAGTTGTTGGCAGCTCTTAAATGGCTTTCCTGGTTTTGGATTGCGCACGTATTCCAAAACTCTGGCGCTGGATACAATGTAGACGTCGGGAAGGCGGTTCATGTATTTAAGGAATCTGAAATAAAGTAATGTTTATTTTATCTATCTATCTATATATATATATATAATATATATATATATATATATATATATATATATATATATATATATATATATATATATACATATATATATAAAATTGGAATGTCTGTCTGTTATTTAAAACAATGGCTTTTTTCTAAGCTCTGTCTATTTACATGATATTAAAACAAATGTACATAAGTATTTTAAAAATTTTGTCTGTATGTATGCCTGTATGGCTGTGTGTCTGTATGTCTGTTTGACCGGACTAATCTCGGTAACGTCTAATCCGATTGCGATGGCATATTTACTGGAAGATTTAGTACTTTTTTGGGGGTGTTATAGGTAATTTTTACTCGGATACGACTATCGGATCCAATTATCGTTTTCGACTATCGTGTCCGGCTACCGGATTAGACTAAAAACATGCACCGATAGTCGAAAGCGAGTGAACATAAGGTATAAGATGCAGACCGACGACCTACAACATAACACAGAGATCGCCATAATAAAGTAACTACGAATGAAGTCTCTATACTATTGGTAGGCCATCAATGTCTGGGGCATATTCCTTCATAGAAATTACAACAAATCACAGACTCACATATAATTTGATGCACTGCAATATCCTTAAATATTTGTTTATGGTCAACACGGATATAATTTTACAGCCTACCAAGTCAATCCGGTACACGACGGCACAATTTTAATAACTAAATATCCGCATTGCATTTCTATTGTTATGAAATTATGGTTCGAGAAAATGAACTCTATCATTTGGATTGTAATAAACAATTATTAACTTCCCAGTATAGGAAGTTATTGTAATCGGTCCGAAAATCGAAATCGAAAATTTCAACGTATTTTCATCTTTCAAGGTCCCAGGAGCATTTTAAGCAAAAAATTGGGAGGAAGTATGTGTGTGTGTGTGTGTGTGTGTATGTGCTTACGGATGTGGTCATTTTTTCCTGCACGATATCGTGCGAACCAAAACTGATATCGACTTCGTTGAGGTGTCGTTCGAAGCGTATTAACCGAAATATGATCTGAAAAGATTTTCATGAGATTCGGTTCAGCCGTTTTTTTGTTTAAGCGACGTAAGTAACTTTTGTACCTGCACGATATCGCCCGAACCACGAAAGATATTGACTTACTTGAGGTGCCGTTCGAAGCATATTAGCGACAATATAATCTGAAAAGATTTTTATAATATTCGGTCCAGCGGTTTTTGGTTTAAATGACTTAAGTGATTTTTGTACCTGCACGATACCGCGCGAACTAAAAACTATATCGACTTCATTGAGGTGCCGAATAACATTAATACATCAATTTTATATACATTTTCGTCATCCTAATCTTGTAAGTGCGCACATTTAGTTTGACATTTTAGCGAAAATATTGATAAACAATTGTGACAAATTCTAGGTATTATAGATATATTCTATATTGCCTATTGTTAATTTATTATTAAAATATCCAATCATATATTCAACATCCATCATACTGGGAAGTTGATCGTGTGGACCGAAAGGGTCGAACCCACATCCCAACTAGTTTAATGAGTACTTGAAAAATGTCTATGAATAGATTGAAACAGAGAGACTGATTTTTGTACGCTTTATATTATCTTTACCTGTATGCTGTATTTTGTATGTTGTATGTTTTATATTCTATGTTGCATGTTGTGTGTTGTATGATGTTGTTTCTTGTATAATTATACTTAAACTCATTTATGCCTCGATTTTTGACATTTTTGGTACTAAATTGTTTAGATCCAGTACACGAGATCCGCTGAATTTGATATGGCGATTCAAATGGTTTAACTAACCCATGCGGAAAGTTACCCATGTCAACCAAAACACGAGCGAGACGGGTAACTCAATTTACAATGAGAAGGAATAGGAAGCAAGACTTTGGTTGGTTGGTTCGTGTCCAATAACTTATCCCCGCCATTTAAAAAAAAGGAAAAGTAAGATTTGTGCTGTATTGTGCTACATGTGCTGTTCATAGAAAATTGCATAACATTAATGAAAAAATTTATTTATTGCCTATCGCAGGCAATAATGTTTTCTATAACTAGATAATTAAAAAAATGTAACGCCTAGGTGATTCCGAAATGGTTTTCTTAAAAAGCCCCAAGGAAGCTGTGGACCAGTTTTCAGCCTCAGGCTACTTCTTCTGGTTCCAGGGTAGCGGTTCGTAAGGTTCAGGATAAAGGAAGCAATGCGCCTTTAATTAATAAAAAACTGAAAAATAACAAATGTGACAACGAAAAAGTAGAGAACCGTAATATCGATCTATTTTATTTTTAACTAGCAAAAACCCGCGTGCGTCGCAACGACTTTTAATAAAACAAAATTATGTGTGCATAGTCCGGAATAAGAAAAGGGTAAGGGTATAATGAAACAAAGAACAAATCTGCAAGACATGATTTTGGATATATAAAAAACTTTAGAGTTGACTATAAAAATATGTTACCTACAACTTTTTTTAAAATTCGAGGTTAATCATCGGAAAACTTTTATACTACGTTCACAACAGATACCTAACCATTTTTATTCCGAATATCGATTTTGACGTTCTCGGATAAATGGTCCCCTGAACTTGCCTCATGGCGAACATGGCTTGAGAAGAAGATTGCCAACATTTTAAGACGATACTACTGATTTGATCCTAAAAAGGACAGTTGCTGCTTCCCGTTTTCGTGTTTCGTCGTTTCCGGTCATACCGCCCTCACCGCACTGGTTAAAAATCCACTGTAACGCTTGTTTATAAACGATGTTAGATATTTCACTTGTGTTGTAGAAACTTAGTAAGCATGTTGTACTTAAGTTGTTTTACTCTGTATACATAATTAAATCTTTTGAGCCTTAGTAGCCATCGTTTATGGCGATACAAAAAACATGCCAGCTATAGTTCAGTGTTATAAGTTATGGTTGAATAAAAACGGTTGTAATAAAGTTACGGGTCGTTTTAATTTGAACATATATATATATATATATATATATATATATATATATATATATATATATATATATATATATATATATATATATATATATATATATATATATATATATTATATATATATATATATATATATATATATTATATATATATATATATATATATATATATCTATATATATACATATATATATATATATATATATATATATATATATATATATACTATTTTTTACAACACTTGTAAGTATTACAATCTTTGTGGCATTACTGAGTTGAGTCGATTTAGTTGAGTTGATATTTTCGAAATCGTCATAAATGTCGCTCATCACAATTTCCTCGTCTGTTACGAACTTTCAAACAACATCCTGCAGCTCACTGTCATCATTCTCATTAATCTCAGAACATTTTCTATTGTATATCCTTTGTTGAGGAGAATAGTACTGAATTTTGAGTTTTCCGATTGCGCTCTTATCTTTTGCTTTAAATGACGTTTTCCAATACGTCCCTAAATGAGTGATCATTTCAGACATGCATCAATATCATCGGCCCACATATTTGTCCGGACAGCCGGCAACATTTGCCCGGAATCTATGCCAATAAAACAGTTACTCCCCAAAATAATTGGTTTCTACATGTAAGATTTATCGCGGTGTTCTGTTAATAGATACTTTATTGCCATAGTACACTCATCGCATTCCCAGGCAGTCATCATGCAGTCTTGTAAAACTTTAGATTTTGTCCACGCAGGTTTTAGATTTGTTCTACGCAGGATTTTCCATATGATCTTCTTCAATCGGGATCTTAAGCATAGAATGTGCTGTTCTTCCTAATGTGAGTAAAGTTGCCAAAATCTCTGCTACAGTCCTGATCTCATATTGGCCAAATACCCTACCTTCGAAATGTTAAAAAGCGTGGGACTTTTCCTATATTCTTATTTTATTATTACTGCTAGTGCCCCATATATTATATACTGGCTTGAGGAAAGAAGGTTTCATTCAACATAATTTTTTACTTTTTAGTTCATTTTTAATCAAAAGCATATTGTTAAGTTGTCTTCGGTTATTTTGTAGTTACCGATATTTAAAATGAGGTCACCCAGCTTACTGTACTCTACTCATCATACACTTTTATTTGGTATCCATACCAAGAGCGTTGTAAGAAAATGTAGTCCGCCATTTTGTGTTGGCTGCCATTTTGAATTTGAAATTACGCCACTCAGCTAATACTATTCTACTTGTCATATCCTTTCATTTGATACCCATGCCGATCGTGACGTAAATAAAAAAGTAATCCGCCACCTGTATTTGGCCGCCATTTTGTTCCGGCCGCCATTTTGAATTTGGAATGACACCAAATAGGTAATTATATTATACTTATCATTTCCTTTCATTTGATACCCATGTCGGCGGTCAGCGAGCACAATTGCGAAATTCGGCCGCCATCTTGAAACGGCCATCTTGATTTTTTTCGAATGGTCAGATTGCATTGTCACTTTAACTGTTCATGTGTGCAAAATTTGAAGCTGATCGATTATATGGAAGTGGGTCAAAAACCATTTTCAAGATTTGTCTACATACATACATCCATACATACATACAGGTAGAGCTAATATATAGTGCATATAAATAGCCTAAAACATGCCCGCCAAAATACTGAATCTTCCAGTGAAAGTCTCATCCCAATCGGATTAGCCGTTTCTTAGATTAGCCCGAACAAACAGACATACAGACATACAGACACACAGACATACAGACATGCAGACAGACAAAAATCTAAAAAATGCGTGAATTCGTTTTAAAATCATGTAAATAACCATATAAAATTAAAAAAACACAATTATTTTGAAATCACAGACATACACTCCAGTTATATTTATATAGATTTAAAAATAAGATAGTAAGATTGTTGTTTGTTGTATTATATACAGAAGGTACACTCCTCGGCTGCGGCCAAGAAACTTTTTACCTATTCTATGGAATGAGGGTCCCAAAGGTACCTACAAATTAAAAAAAAAAAATAAGTTACATACACTGCGCGACACTTAATTACCCTACCATGAAACTTTGAGCTGAATCGTACTACGATGGTAAAATCTCCGAAAACAATTTCCATTACATTTTCTACTTCTTTTTATATGGTTGCTAATTAGCAGGAGAATGATTGGAAATCCCGTGGTTCGATTTTAGTCCTACTTGGAATGCGACACTAAATTACCCTCACCTATAAAAATACACTGGGTGACCTTTCTGGCTTGCCAAGTGGTTAATGTTAGATGGTAGGCCAAAAATGATTGACAAAAAACAACTAAAGGGGGGCTATCTCAGTCCGTTTACGAGATAGGGTGTTTTGAATCTTGATTTTTAGGAAAAACTGTAGTTTAAAGCTTTAGAATAAAAAGGTAATGAAACAACGCTTGATATCGACAAATATGGTATCTTTGTAGTCGTAAGGAATGCGGCATTCATTTCAATAATAAAAACAATAGTGTATGATAAAATAAAAATAGGAAATAAAGGGATTTCTTTGTAAAAAAAAAAAAAAAATAATGAATTTTTTCCCATTTTTTTTTTACTCTTAATCAAAAAGTAGGGTCCTTAATTTCTTCTTGTTTTGAACATTTTTCTTATTTAATTATATCTTCAAAAGTTTCTTAAAAAATCCAAGACGCCAGCTGCCCTGGTTTTTTTGCTACTCCAATTCAAAAATAATTGATCTGTTTTTATTATTTTTCATTACATTCTCCTTACAAAAAAAAATACTTCAAGCAATATATGTACATTACGTTGGTTCAAAAATGGCAAAAAAATTTCAAAAAAACGTGCACCCCCTATCTTTAAGTTCAATTAAAATGATGACTTTTGGCGGCAATCGGAGAATTTTTGATTGACACTAACCATTGCCGCCGAGCACATTTCGTTTTAGAGATTTACGATTTTTAAACGATAATAAAAATTTGATAATTCTGTTCATTTACGTCCATTAAACTACCTAGATCGTGGTTTCTATATGGTTTTCGAGGTCGCTGATTACGAATTTGACGTCAAATCGAAGGTTTGACAAATGACAGCTGTCAAAAACGCTGTCAACTATGAACAAAATATTGCATTTTTTTTACATTTTTTTCAAAATGACGTGAAATTTCGTGCTATAGAGGGTTTTCGGGGTCGGTGATTACGAATATGACGTCAAACCAAAGGTTTGCAACATGACGGCTGTCAAAAACAGATGTTAAAAATCGCAAATCTCTAAAACGAAATATGCTCGGCGGCAATGGTTAGTGTCAATCAAAAATTCTCCGGTTGCCGCCAAAAATCATCATTTTAATTGAACTTAAAGATAGGGGGGTGCACGTTTTTTTGATTTTTTTTGGCATTTTTGAACCAATGACAAGACAATTCAAAAAAATAATATCTATCCTTGTAATTCATCAGTAAAGAGAATCATAAAAATACAATGGAAGCTACAAAGTTATCAGCTCATATTCAATACACACCGCCTGCTACAATATTAGAAAAAAACAATAGATAAAGAGAAACTTCACCTATCCTCGACTTCTTTTTTCTTCACTCAATATACAATAAACGCAAATTCATATTTTAAGAGCCAAAAACAAATTTTCAAGAGTAAATTTAATATTTAATAGTTGCAACCACTGACATATAAAATGGACTGCTAACCTGAAAATTTTCGTGGCACCAATTCGTTCCAAAGGGGGCAAATTTTTTCACTGTCATGTATACACGACACTGACTTTTAAACAAACATTTTTAAAATTCGTATTTAGAAGATTAAAGTAAAACACATTTTGAGAAAAGAAAATCACAAATAAAATTTCGTTAGCCCTTTTAAAAGCCTCTTTTTCATTAATTATAAATTTTTATGTCAAACTGGCCGAGGTTCTCAACGCCTGCCTCAACAAATTCTGGGGCTTTTGGGGAAAGAGAAGGAAATAAAAAAATTACTACATCCATCTATTTTTTGGAAATGTTTTGACATTTGAAAGGGAAAATATCAAATCAGGTATGGCAACTTTAATCATGATATTAGTCTTAGAAAAAGGCAAAACGATTTACGAATTTTTTCATGGAATGTTCGAACTCTGTACAGATCTCGAGCTACACAACATCTGGCCGATACCCTGTCAAAGTATAAAGCTGACATTACCGCCATTCAGGAGATGAGATGGACAGGGAATGGTGTTTTGCAAAAACCTGAGTATGACGTATGTTTCAGCTGTCATACAAAACACCATGTTCTCGGAGTAGGTTTTATGGTTAGCAAAAGAATGAAGCCTACTATTATCGGCCTTCGTGCGCCAGGTAAATTTAAGAACATCAGCCTCAGCGATTCATGTTCACGCACAGAAGAGTCCCCTGATGATGATAAAGAAGAATTCTTCGAATTAGTTGAACGGGAACTTAATGCCTGCCGCAGGTATGTTGTAAAAATCATACTGGGAGATCTGAACGCCAAAATTAGGCCGGGAGCCCATACACAGGCAATCTTGCATGAAAACACTAATGACAATGAACAGCGAGTTGTAGAGATGGCAGCAAGTAAGAACTTGGTCGTTGCAAGTTCTAGATTTGCGCGTAAAGAATTCCATAAAGCCACCTGGGTATCTCCTGATGGAGCCACTCGCAACCAAATAGATCATGTGTTGATAGACCGCCGCCACCTTTCGGGTCTGATGACGGTGCGAACGTACCGAGGTGCCAACTTCGACTCGGATCCCTATCTTATTGGTATGGTGCTCCGAGAGCGCATTACAACGCTGAAAAGCTTTGTATTCGCTGATCAGGCTCGAATCAACACAGCTGCACTACATGGCCAAATGGCCAGAAACAGCTACGGTCATGCATTAGAACTCGCCCTAAGTCCTGGGGATGAGATGCCGGGCGTCGACGAGAACTGGACCCACCTTAAAAATACTGTCATTAGTACTGCTGATTCCATCTTAGGCAGAAGTCGTAAAGATCGGAACGACTGATTCGGTATTGAATGCAAGCTGGCAACTGAACGTAAGAATGCTGCGTACCGAGCCATGCAGCAGTCTCAGAGAACACGGGCACGCGAAAAGAATTATAAAGAGCTCAGAAAAGAAGAAAAGAGAATTCACAGACGAAAAAAGGAAGCCTGGGGAAAAAATCTCGTCTGTGAGCTAGAACAGTACAGAGAACGACGGCCGCACCAGGCGCGGGAGTTCTACCAAAGAGTCCACAGTATGACGCAATTTACACCACGTTGCACATACTTTCATGAATTGCTAAATGGCGAGCTAACTGAGGATTCGGAGGCTCCACCAATAGCCCTAACTATAATGGTCTTAAGATACCTTAAGATTTTTTACGCTCCTATGAAATGTCATAATACCAACTATAATGGCCTTAAGCAATCTTTCGTTAACTTTTCCAATCTTTCGTCAAGTCTTTAATGTACGGTAACGAGCGTACAAATCTTAAGCAACCATAAGAAAAGTGTAATTTTCTTTAGTGTTTCTAGTTGCAGAAAACGTTTTTTTGCAAAATGAATAATTTGGAGTTATTAAATAATTTGGCGTTATTAGTGAAATTGGTAGAAGATGTGAAAAAAAACTTAGATCGTGTTGTGTAAGAAAAAATAAATAGAGACAATAAAAAAACAGTTTTGAACTAAATCAATCAGTTCTTCATTAAAACTATTGTTAATTTCCATTTTTTTAATTTATTGGACGGTTTCCCAGACTCGATTTGTTTACCTTTTACAAATGTCAAAACGTCTTAAGGCTATTATAGCTGAGCTTAAGATTTGACAGATAATTAACCAGTCTTAAGAGAATTTGACGAAGAATCTTATGATGTCTTAAGATCATTATAGTTAGGGCTATTATCTGATTATAATGCTATGCTGCCGCCACCAAGCAAAGAAGAAGTTAGCAGAGCCATCAGCCGGCTCAAAAACAACAAGGCCTCGGGTGCAGACGGCATCGCAGCGGAGCTGCTTAAATATGGAGGATCTACATTACACCAAGCGATTCATGAATTAATTGTGCAAGTATGGGAGCAGGAAGTGATGCCAGAAGACTGGAGAAAAGGCATCCTCTGTCCGGTACACAAAAAAGGAGATATCACAGCGTGCACTAATTATCGCGGTATAACGTTGTTGAGTACCGTGTATAAGATATTCTCCGCTATCCTACAAAACAGGATGGCCCCATACGCCAGAAACATCATAGGCCATTACCAGTGTGGCTTCAGCCCAGGCAAATCAACGACTGATCAGATTTTCACCTTGAGGCAGGCTATGGAAAAATGTCTAGAAGTTTCAAAACTCAATTCAACACCTCTTCATAGACTTTAATGCTGTAAGCATGCTAAGGGCGACGGTGCACACCAATTAAAAAGCACACACAAGAATAATCATCTTCGACATCCGAATGCTACACACGCGCACAGGAACATATGTACGAGAATAGCTACACAATCCCATGTCACACCGCCCAGGCAACTTTGAGGGGCGACGGCTACGAAATAGAACTTGGATTGATTGAGTCGCCACTCTCGGCGACCTCGCCGTCGAGTGGTCTGCATATTGTGCTGCACCCTTCATACTCATAGAAAAGCTGTGTGTTCTATTCGTTTTTGCCAGTCGCTGTGGAAACTATTTTCGCCCTTAGCATGTTTACAGCATAAAGCCGCCTATGATAGCATAGCCAGAGTAGAACTCTACAAAGCCATGAGAGAATTCGGCATCCCCAACAAACTGACAAGACTATGTAGGTTGACCATGACCAATGTGTCAAGTCAAGTAAAGGTATCCGAAACACTGTCCAGACCAATCAACATCTATAATGGACTCCGACAAGGGGACGGTCTGGTCTGCCTCCTTTTCAACCTGGCGTTGGAGAAGTGATCCGAGATTCTCTCGTAGTAATAAAAAATTAATATTGTAACATAAATAAAGAATTGTCAAAGAACCCCAATGATTTTTTGAACTGTCAATATCGTATATTTTCATGGAAATTGTATTTTTTGCGTGGAGTGCGTGGACCCCCCATAGGCCCTGCGACAAAATCGAGGTGGGCCAGCTAAGGATTGAAATTATTCCAGAATTTTATTTACCTTTCTTCTTTTACTGTAAAAATAAAAAAAGTTATCGTATTATGTCATTTAATGAAAGTGAAGAGTAAAAATAACTAATAAATTGAAAAAGTTTGCAGTTTTTGAATATCAAATTTCAGTTCTTCAATTTTGGCACTACCTGATTTTATTTCGGCCAGTGAAGTCATGGCACGAAATTAGACATAATTTGAGCTCGGTGACAAAAGGGCTTATGGATGATCAAGTTGAATTGTGCATTTTATATAAAAAAAAGCTATACATCACTTGCTTAGTGTTTCCAGAAGAAGGCATAGATTAAGATTTTTCTTCAGACTTTTTATGAAGTTGCTTATTTGATCAAGAGAAGCAGGGCTTCCTTTGCTTCCAAAGAGGAACCACCTCCACCACTGCTACGAAATACCCGGGTGCTTTCAGTAAGTCAGTTTGCGCCTATTTCCGGTTGCATTAATTTCATAAAAGCAAGCGTGCGTATACACAGAGTTCATAAATGCTAACATGAGAAGCAAATATGGACACGCTTTGCAAGTTTTACGATACCCCTGCGGACAAGTTTCAAAGAAGAAGGAGCCACTTCGATATCAAATGTCAAAGTACTTGTTAACAACATAAAATGAATGAGGAGAATATTTATAGAGTGCGGTAAATATAATCAGTGATAAATATTATTAATCTAACTTTCATTTATGGCGAAACTAGTTCACTAATGCATACTTGCATGCATGGGCAAATGATTTTTCTGCAATTGGATGCAGGATCAACTTACGCATTTTGCTCATGCAAATATGCATTACTAAAGGACCCCTCCCCCTCTTGTCATGATGAAAAAAAATTGCAAAAATAAATTGTTGAGTGAATTTTTGGTCGAAGTGATTTTTGGAAACTTTGTCCTTGAATAACTTCGAAAAAGTTAAGTTGCCGAAAAAAGACAAGAAGGCTTTTTGTAGGAAATAAACGTTAACTCGCAGAAGAAATATGACTAGAATAGAAAACATATTAGCCTCTCCGAAAAAAGGTATTGTCAATCCAGGGTATATTCAAGTCAGATATCAATCATTTATGTACACCGCAAAGGTGTAGACTTATGCCAATGGACAATAATGTGAAGAAAGAAAAAATAAACGCGGATGACACCCCACAAAACATCTCAATTGATACCAGTTCTTCTGACTAACGCTAACAGAATGCATGGCAGTGTTCGCGAGTGTATCGAAAGCAAGTTATTACTAAGAAAATCCTATTTGGATAATATCTGCCATGTGCCCAAAGACCGGAATTGGTTTAATTTAGGGAAAAAAGTTCCCACAGAAAGAGAATGATAACAAATACGCATAACTACAATGGTTTTAAGAAGGTTTAATATTACTTGCCAAATTCTCTTAAGACTGGCAAATTTTCTGTTATAACGTAATGAATCTTAAGTTTTGCTATCAGGCTTATTACGTTTTGACAGAAAATTAGCCAGTCTTAAGAGAATTTGACGAGGCATCTTAAGCCGTCTTTAGACCATTGTAGTTAAGCCTAATGGGTCGCATTATATTAAGTGGAAGTTTTTCTGTTACAAACTTTAAATTTTTGGGTCGAAACGAAGCACTCACCGGACTGCTCCTCTAGGTCGCGTGTATGCCTTAAGGCTGGAAATCTCAGTAAAAACCCATCGACCGACAGACTCGGTCACGGCAACGACCCGGACAGAGCAATAGGGAATTCGTAGCTTGGAACACTACAGTAATACAACCTAGCGATCACAGCTCTATAGGAAACCAAATGCATTCAGTGGCATAATCAGCCTTATTATGGACGTCACTTCCTCATAGTGTGAAATGGCTCTGTCATTGTCACTTTTCATATTATGGACGGTGAATTCAGACAGGTGAGAGATTTTAGTTCAGCCTTATTATGACTATCATCATTTTCGGTGATGTGATTTTTCTTGTAATTGAGGATAAACAGAAAGTTATATATTTTTCTTTCTCAAATGGGAAAAATTTCACTTATAATATCAAGCGAAAGCAATTGTCATTGAATTCGCCGTCTATCGATATCAGTGACAACCGCTATTCGCCTTCTCTCATTAGAATAGATAAATGTCGCTTTTGGAAAGGATCATAATAGCATTTTTGCCTCACCATAAGTGACAACTATAATAAGGCTGAATACATCTCAGAACCCACACGTTACTTTCCAATGGAACACCAACCGAAAACAAACAGTTTGAAGTGATTCATTATGAAAAAGAAAATGAAATCACTTATTATAGAATATGAGACGTATGTGATGTTGACAAGATGGAGTGATCGCAATAATCGATGGAACTTCAAACACACCTATACTAGAACTGACGGTTCAATCAGGACTATAAATACGTAATTAAAGAAAACATTCCAGCCACATCGTACATCGCAAGGACTACAAGAGCCGGGAGGTAAGTTTTCAAGTTAAAAAGAAGAACTGAAGACAAGCTGTGCAGAAAGAAAAAGAGAGACTGCATTGGAGAATTATGAATGCATACAAAGGAATACGCTAGATCAGTAATAAGTTTCAGCCAAGATCGACATCGGTAAAGACTTACTTATAATGGGAACCTATTAGCAGCCATTTATAGGATAAAAGAAAGGTGAAGAGGATATTTTCAAAACTTATTGAATCCAATCCCCATATAACAATCAAAGATCCAATGCCGGGAATATTGGTAATTCCTGAAGATAAAGTTCCAAAAGAACCACCAATACTGGATGAGCTGTTTGAAGCTGTGGAATCGTAGCTAAAGAAGGACCGCAACTCTTAAGAAACTTACACGAAGTCATAAGCAGCACCTGGGAGGAAGAAGCTATACCAAGCCGAATAGGATAATAAGGGGAGGGGTGTTGGGGGATCATAGCGGTTTAGCCGCTGCGGGTTTTGAAATGTTTTTGGTAGAGGTTTACATATTGCCCTGTATTTTTGTAACCCTATTCGATATTTTCATGAATAAGGCAGCAATCTACGCAGAATCCTCCTACCTATCTAAAATTGTAAAACTCAAGCTTTCAATCCACCAACGTCCAGAGTTATTAGTCTGTTTTTTATGGCTAAAACTTCAAGTTCAACTACCTTTTTCTCCAAAAAATACCTAGTTAATAAATTTTTTAAACAATTTCCTATTATCATGAATAATGTCCGACAACTTTTACGCCACGCCACGCCCACTAGTTTTGAAGTTATAAGCAATTTTAATATTGAAATTGGCTCTGTTTCGTCGTTTTTTGAATAACTACGTATTTTTTTGGAGAAAAATGCGGTTGAAGTTGAAATTTTAGTCAAAAAAAGAAGATTTGGTGGACGTTGGGGGGTTGAAACTTTAACTTTTACAATTTTAGATAGGTGGGAGCATTTTCAGTGGATCGTAATATTTAATGGGCAATGTTCATTTGAAAATGCAATCCAATTGTCTATATTTATCATATATTATTCCAACATGATCAAATGAACATGTAAAAAATATACACAGCGACCAATTAAATGATAATAACTATAAAAAATATTACTGTTCTAATGAGGCTAGTTATTATAACGTATTGCTGAAATATGAATCTTCCCATTCTTTTCTTTTATCAAAAGAGAAAATTCCATTGTACTTTTAAAGGGGTTTCGTATTCTTGAATACTAAGTTTTTTTTATAAGCAAGCAAATATATGATAAGATAAACCATATCTAAACTAATATAAGGGTTGAAAAATGGCAATACCTTTCAAAAAATTTCTTTATACGTCCTAAATTCGAATTTAATGTTTAAATATAATATTTTATACTCACTCCTTGTATCCTTCGTAATAGTTATCGCCTTTAAGGAACCAGGATGAATGCAGGTATAAACCAAAGGGAGCACGATTGGTGTGGTAAGAATTGTTGAAATTACTAATCATCCACTGTAAAATACTATCAACATCATCTTCCGGAGGATATACACAAGCATCAATCATGGAGCATTTATTTCCTTCAACATCCTCCCAATTCAATAATGGATTAACCCAAACTCCGGGTATGGAAGCAGATGGGCATTTTCCAATAGGGCAATCTTGTCTCGATGCATAATCCAAAGTATACGGCCATAATCCAGGTGAAGAGAACTGTTGTGTTGGCCATGAGCTATCGTAGGTAATTCCAATTTTCTGCATTGCTACAAAGGAATTGTTGCCAGGCAGTTCAAAAAGAGGCATTCGCATTCCTTGAATATCATTGATATTGATCTTAGCAAAGTGCGAAATAAGTTCTCGTAAACCACCAAATTCTTGGACTAAAAGATCAACGCTTGCATTTCTCCAGTACTTTGTTGAGGGCGTATGAGTAATAGAGTGAAGTGCAATCTCATGACCTTGGGTCCAAAGAGAATGAACCTTTGTGTAATCGGTATACTCATGGGATACAAAGAATGTGGCTTGTGCTGGGCAGCCATCTGGATTTACTATGGTCTCAAGAGCCTCTTCTATGTAATCGTAATTAAGGACAGTTACTGCATCATCGAAAGTCAATACTACAAGCTACAAAAATTAAATAGAAAAGTTGGTATAAATTACCAAAAAAATTGCAAATAATTTCAACTCACTTGCGGAATGTCCTTGACATTCATATCCCTTTGAAGATGCGTATCAGAACATCGACAATTTGGCAATGCACACTTCTGGGGATTGCATGGTTTGGCAAGTTCTAGTTTACTAGTTTCATCGAACGAAGAAACTACAACTTTCACTACTAGCACTAAACAAAGTAGAATAACTTTCATGTTGTTTAGCCAGTCGCGTTTTAATATAGACTAAACAATTTTGTAACCTTCATAACTTCTTATATAGTTAGAGTCTGACTGAACATCGGTTGTTTTTGGCGGCCTTAGACAAACGATCAATTAAATTACAATTGCGATAAAAGTGTCGAACATTAATTTTGTACGTTCAATACATTTCGGACAATATTTGTTTGTTTTCATGCCATTTAAAAGTTTCTTGTTCGGGAGCTTGTAAGATAACGACGGCACTTTATAATAAAAAGGTTATCAGGTTTTCACGTGGGCTATATACATGTAGTTTCTTATATAAAATGATTCAAGCAAAGAAAATTTGAATAAATTTTAGAAATTTTTTTAATTTGTTGAATTTTAAGCTTCCGTTGTGCACTTTACTCATATTTTATTTTGCGGTTCATCAATAATTTGTGTTACTTTTTGCTTTGTGATGCAGTTTGATGTGAATTGAAGTTGTAAAAAGCAAAATTGTTAGAAATAATAACAATTTTTTTACTTTATAAGTATAGAATTTCACAACATTAAATACTCCCTTCCTTTGAACATATTACAAAAACAATAAAGCCCCAGGAAAAGAAAGCATAGAACTGAGATGTGGAAATATGGCGGCCCAGAATTAAAGAATGTATTACACATGAATAGGCTAGTCATTGAGAAAGGAAAAATGCTAAAAGAGGTATTTTTTATCTATAAATAAAGAGAGTAATCTATTGTAGGAACATATAACACCCAGACTCTTCTTCACTAAGCTATCGCCCTTTAAATAAAAAAAAAGTGAATGTGTGGTCGCCACGCACGTTGGAAGTGATACTTCAAAGTCAGAGGAATGGGAAATTTGTACGGAAAACGAAGAATTAAACTATATTCATTCATCCGCACAAAATATATATTTATTCGGTTTTGTTCAAATCTTCACCAAAATCAAAAACTGAAATGACAGATCTTAGGACAGAAATTAGGATATAAAAGTACGTGATTTTAAGTTCATTCAAATATTTACAACATACAGCGGCAATCGGTATTCTAGATCTTTTTGCTATTATTTTATCATTATTCAGCTTCAATTTGAATTTATATTCCAAGAATTTGTGCTTCTGGCTTGGCGAAATTTATATTACAATCACCGCTCAATATCATTGGCATTTCACTGCAATTTTGATTTATTAAACCTGAACATTTTTTTGTGTATGGCAGTAATATTTCGTGTATGGAATCTGTTATTTTACTAATTCTTTTATTTGGTGGTATACACTCCCCTCCAACCCACTTCACTGCTTCGCTGATGACGGTACTCTGAATTTCTCTTACTGTTCAATTCTTTCACAGCAAGGCATTTTCCTTGGTTATCCTTTGAATTCTGTCTGCTCAGAGTCCAATCACCGAATCACCTTTAGGAGGGCATTTAATGTTTTTTTATTACAGATGGATAACATTAATTCACGAAGAACGTTTAATTACGCACTTTTGGGAACCACTTGATAAAGGAAGCTTGGTCATTCGGCTACAGTGGACATTCATCAACCTGAAACATCATCATATCTGGCCAAGATCACCACATCAACCATCACTATATTACATCGTCATTGATATACTAATATAATTTAAGTTTATTACAATCGATTTACAATTTACGATATTCATTCAAAATTTACTCTGGTAACCCCATCACATCAATACATGCCTACGTATAAAATCGCATTCCCACTTTTTATTATTGAAGCAAAGATCACTTCAAACGTTGCGGTTTTCTTTTGTATCCCCACTTGAATTAAATTCAAGCAAATTAATAAATACTAGTTGGGATACCCGTTACCGAAATTCGGTCACAAAAACAATAAATATATAAAATTCAGGATTTGTTCGAATTTAAATTCAATTTAAATATTTTTATTTAAAAAAAAAATTATTCGCAATGGCGAATTTTTAATTACTATGAAACATTTCCATTGTCGCTCCAGAGCATCTAAAATTTCCCAGGATTTTTTTAATCGCATCCATGCCATTTACAGTGTTATTTGACAAATTACACTCAGAGCTAATCATTGCAAGGCAGCATTACACGAACGAATATTTGCAAAAAAAATTTTAGAACGATTTTTAATACCACTTTCATTCGAAGTTAATCATTCAAAAAAATTATTGAAAAAGAAATTTTGAGAAAGTGGAGGTAGATTAACTTTGCCTTTATGACAACACAAAGAAAATGCCTCAATAATACGTAAAGTTACTTGAGTCAGAAAATGTTTGGCACGACAGAAATGACAACTCATATTAAAAGAACCACACGAAAACGAATCAAAATTAACCGGAATAACATTCAAAGCACATTTAAAAGAATCAGTCAAAATTTCTAAAGGTGCAACACCATCAACAAACATTTCATTATGAAATGCATCAACATTCATTTCATTCACACCACTATTCAATTCATTATTTGCAACATTCATTTCATTAGCACTACGTCAATTTCTAACGCGACTCCTAGTATTTTCGCGAAGCGATCTAAAATCGACATTCGAGCGTCCCCGTCGTTGCCTTGGCATTTTGAAAAGAAAACGCGGAAAAAAAGTAAGTACTCACCGATAAATTGCACTCAAAATTCGCAGTTAACTGTTTGGAATGACAAAAATACAACTCAGATTCCGAGAACCATACGAAAACGAATAAAAATTACGCAGAATAACATTCAAAACACACTTAAATGAATCAATTAAAATTTCTAAAGGCATTCGCTAAAAAACGAACGGCAGCCCCTTACACAATACAACTCAATAATACTATACACAAAAGAGTATAAAAAAATGCACGTACAAAGTGACCGAGTTTTTTTTATGTCAGTTATGCCGCCAAACGCTTGTTTTTCTCTGTTTCTCATTCGCTTCACTGAAAGGGCATTTGTGTCAATCGTAGGCTACTTAGCTCTACGTTGATGCTCACAAAAAATTCAAATTTTCCAACGGCTTTTTAAAATCCGAAAAATTAAAATCGCTATAACTTTTTTATTCGTGAATCGATTTCGTTGAAATTCCTTATTACAAAACTATGCCATAAAAAGAACATTTTCTGAAAATTTAAACGAAATCGGTCCACGAACAAAAAAGCCTTAGCGTGTACAAACTTTTTGTTTGCCTATTAATATATAAGATTGCTGCGAACGACTCGATCGCTCTCTCTGGACCGGATCTTCACCGAGGTAAGTTGATCGTGAACATAAAACCTTTACTCCATTTCCTATATTCCTTTTGTTTTTGGGATTCGACCATAAACAAACTCCTAACTTTTCCTTTGTTGTTGGGCTTCGCCCATCAACAATTTTACTAATTCCTTGTTGTTGGGGTTCGACCATCAACAAGTTTATTAATATTCCTTTTGCTTTTGGGACTCGACATAAGCAAACCACTAACTTTTCCTTGTTGTTGGGATTCGACCATCAACAAGTATTACTAATATTCCGTTTGTTTTTGGGATTCGATCATAAACAAACCACTAACTTTTCTTTGTTGTTGGGATTCGACCATCAACAAATTTACTAATATTCCTGTGTTGTTGGGATTCGACCATCAACACATTACTTCCTTTCCTTTGTTGGTTGCATACAACAGTAACTCCCCTTTTATACAAGTTCAAGGTCAACTCTAGAAATCAGGTGAGTACCTCATTTTACATACTGATAAAATTCTATATGTACATTTTTTTTCTCTTTCGTTTCTTTTGGTGATTCGGTGATCTATTTTACCGTTTTCTCGTTTCTTCGAAAATTTGAATTTCGCGATTTAGTGATCAACATTGTAGAGGTGTTCTTTGCAATTCGATAATTGCTTAACTGATTTGTAGCTTACATCGTTGATGAGGTGATGAAATTGAATTTTTAGTTTACAACATTGTTGAGGGTGTTTTTAAGTAAATTTTGGGGGAATATTCAACTGAAAATAGTTTTGAGTTAATCTGGTTATCTTTTTCATTGAATTTTGAATTTATTCACTAATTGAATCAACTTACTAACCCTTTTAACAATTGAAATGAAATTTCTTTAATACATAAAACTTTGTTCTATTTTGATTTGAATTACAAATTTAATATTTATATTGAATTGACTTGATACTTGATATTAGACTTAATATTTATATTGATTTTCATTCTGAATTACAGATTTAATATTTATAGTGAATTAACTGGATAAATAAATTTTAAGTGTTTTGCATTGAATCTTACTCTTTTATTCAGGTACTCTGCAATTAGAAGCCAAAAGGCGGCAATCAATCTTTATAATTATTTTAGGGTTTTTGAAACAAAAACACATGTCTCATTCCATCGAGTTCATTAGATATTAGCAACACTTATCTATTTAAGGTCTTTCTGACACTGAGCCGAAGTTTTTCCATTTAAACCAAATAAGGCCCGTCCGAATGTTATATGAAATTTTTTTCCGGACTTTTTTTGGTTAATATTCTGCTCTCGGCCCCTCAGAGAAGTCTATATAGCTTTTGGTTCGCGCGATATCGTGCATGTACAAAATTTACGAACGTCGTTTAAACAAAATAAAAAACGGTTCGACCGAATTTTATGAAAATCTTTTCAGATCATATTCTGGTTAACACTCTTCGAACGGCACCTCAACTAAGTCGATATCTTTTATAGTTCGCGCGATATCGTGCAGGTACCAAAATCACTTATGTCTTTTAAATCAAAAAACCGCTCGACCGAATATTATACAATTCTTTTCAAATTATATTGTCGCCAATACGCTTCGAACGACACCTCAAGTAAGTCAATATCTTTCATGGTTCGGGCGATATCGTGCAGGTACAAAAATCACTTACGCTGCTTAAACAAAAAAAAAACGGTTCATCGAATTTATTTTATGAAAATCTTTTCAGATCATATTTTGATTAATCGCTTCGAACGACACCTCAACGAAGTCGATATCTTTTTTGATTCGCGCGATATCGTGCAGGAAAAAATGACCTCATCCGTACGCACACACACACACATACATACTTCCACCCAATTTTTAAGCTATTGCATAGCTTTTATCGCAGGCTTTGAGCGGGGTGACCGAATTGAGAAATTCCGTAACGAAAAAAAACCTAACACGAGAGGGGAAATTTTATGAAGCGCCTACTTCGATGTTTAAAAATTTAAAAAATTTCAAAATTAAACGGAAGTAAAGTGTCTGTTGACAACTGTTACACGAAACCCCCCTCTACAAAATAATAAAAAAATTGCGGTGGCACTCGAGGACTGCCGCGGTAAAGCTATTGCATAGCATTTTTTATCAACTTATGCAATTATAATTATTTATTTATTTATTTTATTTATGCAGTATTTTAAGCTATTGCATAGCTTTTATCGCAGGCTTTGAGCGCGGTGACCGAATCGAGAAATTCCGTAACGAAAAAAACCTAACACGGTGCGTCATTGAATGGGGTTTACCCAAACCGCTAAAGCTATAGGGCTGAAATTTTGACAGTGCATCCCTATAATGGCGTGGACATCCACTAAAAAGCGATTTTTCGAAATTCATCCCCTAAGAGGGTGAAATGAGGTTTATCCAAACCGCTAAAGCTATAGGGCTGAAATTTTGACAGTGCATCCCTATAATGGCGTGGACACCCACTGTAAAGCGATTTTTCGAAAATCATCCCCTAAGGGGGTGAAATGGGGTTTACCCAAACCGCAGGAGCTATAGGGCTGAAAATTTGACAGTGCATCCCTATAATGACGTGGACATCCAATAAAAAGCGATTTTTCGAAATTCATGCCCTAAGGGGGTGAAATGGGGTTTACCCAAACCGCTAAAGCTATTGGGCTGACATTTTGACAGTGCATCCCTATAATGGCGTGGACATCCATTAAAAAGCGATTTTTCGAAATTCATCCCCTTAGGGGGTGAAATGGGGTTTACCCAAATCGCTAAAGCTATTGGGCTGAGATTTTGACAGTGCATCCCTATAATGGCGTGGACATCCACTAAATAGCGATTTTTCGAAATTCATCCCCTAAGGGGTTGAAATGGGGTGTATCCAAACCGCTAAAGTTATAGGGCTGAAATTTTGACAGTGCATCCCTATAATGGCGTGGACATCCAATATAAAGAGATTTTTCGAAATTCATCTCCTAAGGGGGTGAAATGGGGCTTACCCAAACCCCTGGAGCTATGGGGCTGAAATTTTGACAGTGCATCCTTTTAATGACTTGGACATCCACTAAGAAGCGATTTTTCGAAATTCATTCCCTAAGGGGGTAAATTGAGGTTAATCCACACCGCTGAAGCTGAAGGGCTTTAATTTTGACCGTGCATCCCTATAACGACGTCGACATCCACTTAGGAGCGAATATCAAAGAAAAACCTTGAATTGATATCGGTGAAAAAATACTGCATAAATAAAATAAATAAATAATTATGAGTTGATAAAAAATGCTATGCAATAGCTTTACCGCGGCAGTTCTCTAGTGCCACAGCCCTTTTTTTGCTTAAAATGCTCCTGGGACCTCGAAAGATGAAAATACAATAACTTGCTATACTGGGAAGTTAAATAAATGCGTTTTGAATGAGGGCACCAATTAACTTGCCTGAGTGTGAAATAATTGTTGCGGGTGATTTCAATGTTTCCAATGTAAACTGGCTGACTTACTGAAATGGCACAAGTGCTTCTGGCAAGGACGTTGAGCTCTTTGCAGACACCAATAATTTACATTAAACTGTGGATCATCCCACGATAGTCCGAATTTAACGAGAGAGTGAGACAGCAATAGTTTTTGGTGCAACTTTTTTGTTTGGGATTTTGCTTATTTCGCAGTCCATTACTATATGTCAGTGGTTCCTGCTATAATGCTAGCCTTAAGCCGTGGGCAATTAAAACTTTTCGTCGTCAAATAATAGACACCGTGTATCTACATAGGAGTGAACAATATTAATTGGCCAAGCGACCATAACCACGGCCATAAAAACTAAAATCTATGTATTTCAATTTTGTGACGCTTAAGCCTGAACTAGATTGAAAAGCAGTGCAGTGCAGCACTGCGCAGTAAAATTTGGACTTCTTGTAACTAAATGTAGCAACATTTTCACATTAATTTCACTGCCTTGCGCTGCGCTGCGTTGTCGTAGGCTAATTTCTAAAAAAAACTGCTTCACGCTGCTTCCAAATTTCTAAAAAACTCCCTATAAAGTTGTCATTGCCATTGTTATAGAAATGGATGACGAAAAATTGATAGAATTAGTGAGAAATAAAGACTTTCTATATAACAAAAGTCACAGAAACTACAAAAAAATTGCAAAAGACTTTATACAAACAGTCAATGCCATAACACTGCTTATTCAATGTGCTTTACTACGCGTTCTCTAAAAAACTACTGCAGCATTCTGCGCAGTACTGCACTGTACTGCTTTACAATGTAGTTCAGGCTTTACAGTTTTACCAATTTATCAATACAGAAAACACCGCTGTCAACGCATGAAACAAGACAAGACAAGATATGACAAGAAAAGTGACTTTTCGACAAATTCTGTTACGCCTGAGGGTGGTTTACTTTAAAAATAAAAAGAACCCATGGTTTGCATTCTCCTTTTTCCCATATTCATTTCAATTCAAATTTGAAACTCATTTGATAGAAAAAAATTTATTTTTAATCGCCTACGATATTGCTTTGCCCTATTAAGCGGCCTACAGACGACAAACTTGGTTGACAATAAAGTTGGCATCATGAAATGTACAGACTCTTCAACTTGATTGTCAACATACGTGCAAACATTAACGAAATGCACCGTCCATATTTCGTTTTTCAAATGATGTTCGCTGGCTGAGTTCTCAACTCCGCCACAGACATACAACATGGCTGCCAACTTCCACTAAAAATCAAAAAATTTTGATTTCATTCCAAGCGTCGACAAACTTCGATTTTAAGTTAACCTAAACACTTTCAATTTTGACACCAACACCAAATGTTGCCAACTTTGCTCTTGGGGGTGATGCACGGCTCAACATGTTGATCAACACGAGCTTTTTCTGCGCAATTCGTGGGTCAAGGGAAGGGTAAGGGCAAAGTTTGCGGTGTTGACTGAAACTAGAAACGATTTCTATTTTTCCTCCAGTTGCATGAAAAATGTTTGTCTGCGTAACTGTCAAGCGATTGTGGGTGGAAATAATTTGGACACCCATACTGGGGCTTATTCTCCAATTCGTTTCACGTGAAAAATTGTTCACATTACAAAAGTACTATTCTGGCAATCGCCTGAGGTGAATACTTTCGTTGTGAAGTGATTAAGGGTTTCACCTAATTTTTTCAAGTGGAAGACCCTATTGCGAAAGTTATGTACGAAATGGCAGCAAAGAAGTGAGTATTTCATATTTATAGAATTATTTATCAAATTTTCAATTTTCCGATAATTATTGTTTTTTTATACAGAAAAATTACGAAGAGGAAACAGGTTAATGTTCTTTTGGGTGAAATGGAAAAGCAGAAACATGTAGCAAATGGGCAGAAGTATTCCGAACATTTTATGGCCAAAGAGCAATACGCGGAAATATGGAAAGAGATTACAGTGCGCTTAAAAGGTTATATGAACTGCAAATGTTTTGTCTCTTATTTGGCGACGTCGCGTCGTAAGGATGTTATTTCCTAGTCATCACTCATTATCACTATTACTACTGCTCAACCACAATTCTGCACATGTCATGTTAAAACTATTGATCTTTTAACAAATTACTCCAAAAATACAACTATTTTATTTTTATAACGATTGAAATTTTCATTTTTATAACGATTGACAGTTTCACTTCCACTTGTTCCAGGTGAAACTTTTCTTTCGAATCATGTGAATCACAGAATCGACTCAATAACATGAAGTGAAATGCAGGTGAAGTTTTTTTTCACGTGAAACGAATTGGAGAATAAACCCCACTTATAAAATCGCATTGTTATTAACTCCCCAGTATAGGAAGTTATTGTAATCGGTTCGAAAATCGAAATCGAAATTTTCGACGTATTTTCATCTTTCAAGGTCCCAGGAGCATTTTAAGCAAAAAATTGGGAGGAAGCATGTGTGTGTGTGTGTGTGTGTGCGCACGGATGTGGTCATTTTTTCCTGCACGATATCGCGCGAACCAAAAGAGATATCGACTTCGTTGAGGTGTCGTTCAAAGCGTATTAACCGAAATATGATCTGAAAAGATTTTCATAAAATTCGGTCGAGCCGTTTTTTTGTTTAAGCAACGTAAGTGATTTCTGTACCTGCACGATATCGCCCGAACCACGAAGGATATTGATTTGCTTAAGGTGCCGTTCGAAGCGTATTAGTGACAATATAATCTGAAAAGATTTTTATAATATTCTGTCGAGCGGTTTTTAAATTCTTTTATTTAACTTGCACTGTTTGTCGTCAAATCTTGGAAGTTAAATTTGACCCACTTCCCGGTTTCGGATAGAGCTGAAATTTTGCATACACGTTTAGTTTGGATGACAATGCAATCTGGCCATTTTGTAAAAATATCAAGATAGCGGTTCCAAAATGGCGCCCGCTTTTATTTTACTTACACTGTTTGTCGTCAAATCTTGGAAGTTAAATTTGACCCACTTCCCGGTTTCGGATAGAGCTGAAATTTTGCATACACGTTTAGTTTGGATAACAATGCAATCTGGCCATTTTGTAAAAATATCAAGATGGCGGTTCCAAAATGGCGCCCGATTTTTGAAATTGTGCTCCGCGGCCCTTTGAAATGGGTATCAAATGAAAGGATATGACAGGTAGAACACAATAAGCTATGTGGCGTCATTCCAAATTCAAAATGGCGGACAACACTTACACTGTTTGTCGTCAAATCTTGGAAGTTAAATTTGACCCACTTCCCGGTTTCGGATAGAGCTGAAATTTTGCATACACGTTTAGTTTGGATGACAATGCAATCTGGCCATTTTGTAAAAATATCATGATGGCGGTTCCAAAATGGCGCCCGATTTTTGAAATTGTGCTCCGCGGCCCTCTGACATGGGTATCAAATGAAAGGATATGACAGGTAGAACACAATAAGGTATGTGGCGTCATTCTAAATTCAAAATGGCGGCCAACACTTGCACTGTTTGTCGTCAAATCTTGGAAGTTAAATTTGACCCACTTCCCGGTTTCGGATAGAGCTGAAATTTTGCATACACGTTTAGTTTGGGTGACAATGCAATCTGGCCATTTTGTAAAAATATCAAGATGGCGGTTCCAAAATGGCGCCCGATTTTTAAAATTGTGCTCCGCGGCCCTCTGACATGGGTATCAAATGAAAGGATATGACAGGTAGAACACAATAAGCTATGTGGCGTCATTCCAAATTCAAAATGGCGGCCAACACTTACACTGTTTGTCGTCAAATCTTGGAAGTTAAATTTGACCCACTTCCCGGTTTCGGATAGAGCTGAAATTTTGCATACACGTTTAGTTTGGATGACAATGCAATCTGGCCATTTTGTAAAAATATCAAGATGGCGGATCCAAAATGGCGCCCGATTTTTAAAATTGTGCTCCGCGTCCCTCTGACATGGGTATCAAATGAAAGGATATGACAGGTAGAACACAATAAGCTATGTGGCGTCATTCCAAATTCAAAATGGCGGCCAACACTAAATTGCGGAAAGCTTATAATAGACTAAAAAGTAGAAAATATAACCGATCAACTTCCAATTTTGCACACACTCGTAGTTCGGGTGGTTAATGTGTATGAATAATGAGATGAATAGTTGAGTTAAGGGTGAGTTGATAATAAAGAAGCAATACACGTTACAAAAAATCACAAACAAACACAGAGATGCTGCTGTCAACTAAATTCAACTACTCAAATACTGAACTCATGTCCGTATGCATAATTTCAACTAAACCCAGGTAGCAGAGCTGAGTCGAGTTCAGTCAACCTTAACCCAACTCGACTCCCGTTTACATGTAGTTAGACTTGGGTTCAACTTGAGTTCAACTCATCATGTATAAGTACTAAATGCAATCTGACCTTTTTGTAAAAAAATCAAGAAGACGGTTCCGAGATGGCGGCCGTTTTTGCAATTATGTTCCACCGAGCCCACGACATGGGTATCAAATGAATACAGTAAACTGTGTGACGTAATTTTAAATCTAATAGAATTGCCATCATAAAATGGCGGAATACATATAATAAACTAAAAAGTAGAAAATAAAATAAATGGTTAAAAAAAATTTTTAAAAAAAATTCTTTACATTAACTAAAAAATGTACAAAAGTAAAAAATAAAAAATATTTTAAAGAAAGCGTGAAATTTCAATTTTAATGAAAAAGTTAATTAAAAGAATGGCGCATTTTTCATCAAAAAATTTTGTTAGAATTTGAAATTAACAAAGCAAAAAATTGAGGGTTATTGTAAATCTCACGCGATTTACAGTTATATTTTCAATTTTTGATGAAAAATGCGCCATTCTTTTAATTAACTTTTTCATTAAAATTGAAATTTCACGCTTTCTTTAAAATATTTTTTATTTTTTACTTTTGTACATTTTTTAGTTAATGTAAAGAATTTTTTTTAAAAATTTTTTTTAACCATTTATTTTATTTGGTTTAAATGACATAAAGTGATTTTTTACCTGCACGATATCGCGCGAACTATAAAAGATATCGACTTAGTTGAGGTGCCGTTCGAAGAGTATTAACCAAAGTATGATCTAAAAAGATTTTCATAAAATTCGGTTGAACCGTTTTTTAAATTCTTTTATTTAACTTCACATGTATCAAATCAAATCTTGGAAGTTAAATTTGACCCACTTCCCGGTATCGGATAAAACTGAAATTTTGCATACACGTTTAGTTTGGATGACAATGCAATTTGGCCATTTTGTAAAAATATCAAGATGGCGGTTCCAAAATGGCGGCCGATTTTTGAAATTGTGCTCCGCGGCTCTCTGACATGGGTATCAAATGAAAGGATATGACAGGTAGAACACAATTAGCTATGTGGCGTCATTCCAAATTCAAAATGGCGGCCAATTAACTTACACTACACACTCAAATCTTGGAAGTTAAATTTGACCCACTTCCCGGTTTCGGATAGAGCTGAAATTTTGCATACACGTTTAGTTTGGATGACAATGCAATCTGGCCATTTTGTAAAAATATCAAGATGGCTATTCCAAAACGGCGGCCGATTTTTGAAATTGTGCTCCGCGGCCCTCTGACATGGGTATCAAATGAAAGGATATGACAGGTAGAGCACAATTAGCTATGTGGCGTCATTCAAAATTCAAAATGGCGGCCAATTAACTTACACTACGTGTCGTCAAATCTTGGAAGTTAAATTTGACCCACTTCCCGGTTTCGGATAGAGCTGAAATTTTGCATACACGTTTAGTTTTGAGGACAATGCAATCTGGCCATTTTGTAAAAATATCAAGATGGCGGTTCCAAAATGGCGGCCGATTTTTGAAATTGCGCTCCGCGGCCCTCTGACATGGCTATCAAATGAAAGGATATGACAGGTAGAACACAATTAGCTATGTGGCATCATTCCAAATTCAAAATGGCGGCCAACACTAAATTGCGGAAAGCTTATAATAGACTAAAAAGTAGAAAATATAACTTCCAATTTTGCACACACTCGTAGTTCAGGTGATATTTAATGTGTATGAATGATGAGATGAATAGTTGAGTTAAGGGTGAATTGAAAATAAAGAAGAAATACACGTTACAAAAAATCACAAACAAACACAGAGATGCTGCTGTCAACTAAATTCAATTACTCAAATACTGAACTCATGTCCGTATGCATAATTTCAACTCAACCCAGGTAGCAGAGCTGATTCGAGTTCAGTCAACCTTAACCCAACTCGACTCCCGTTTACATGTAGTTAGACTTGGTTTCAACTGGAGTTCAACTCATCATGTATAAGTACTAAATGCAAACTGACCTTTTTGTAAAAAAAATCAAGAAGACGATGGCGGCCGTTTTTGCAATTATGTTCCACCGAGCTCACGACATGGGTATCAAATGAATACAGTAAACTGTGTGACGTAATTTTAAATCTAATAGAATTGCCATCATAAAATGGCGGAATACATATGTATAATAAACTAAAAAGTAGAAAATAAAATAAAAGGTTAAAAAAAATTTTTTTAAAAAAAATTCTTTTAATTAACTAAAAAATGTACTGAAAAGTAAAAAATAAAAAATATTTAAAAGAAAGCGTGAAATTTCAATTTTAATGAAAAAGTTAATTAAAAGAATGGCGCATTTTCATCAAAAAATTTTGTTAGAATTTTCTTCAAAGTGAATTGAGCAAAACAACAAGTTTAAATTAATTTTTTTTACTACGCCTTATAAATTAATACATAAAATCTTAAATATATTGAAAAATAAAACAAAATTTAAAAAAAAGTGAATTTGAAATTAACAAAGCAAAAAATTGAGGGTTATTGTAAATCTCACGCGATTTGATGAAAAATGCGCCATTCTTTTAATTAACTTTTTCATTAAAATTGAAATTTCACGCTTTCTTTTAAATATTTTTTATTTTTTACTTTTCAGTACATTTTTTAGTTAATTAAAAGAATTTTTTTAAAAAAAATTTTTTTTAACCTTTTATTTTATTTTTTTTTGTTTAAACGAAGTTTATGTTTTTTGTACCTGCACGATACCGCCCAAACTAAAAACTATATCGACTTCATTGAGGTGCCGAAAAAAGAATATTAACGAAGAAATGCTCTGAAAAAAATTTCATAATATTCGGTCGGGCCTTTTTTGTTTAAATAGAAAAACTTGTCAGAAAGACCTTAAGTTGATAAGTTTTGCTAATATCTAATAAACTCAATGGAATGAGACCCGTTCTAAACGAAGTAATCTTTTTTGGGGTTTGCACAGCGATAGCCTTCGAACAAAACGTCACTTGTCAAAATCCGACCACCTTTTAAAATTTTGTTACCCTTTATAAACAGCGCGAATTTTTCAACCCTTGGATTAACAGTTTTTGACGGGGAATTGTTTTCTACGCGTAATACAGTTTCAGAAAATTGCGGTTCATCTCGGGATTTCCAGTAGTTACCGCAAAATTTGTTCTTTTTGGTCAAGTCTGACAAGTACTTAACAGTTACAGTTTTGCTAATATCTCCGGAAAGCTTTGGAATTTCCAAATGAAGTCATTCGCTTCTCAGGTTGTCAATGGCGCTTCAGCTCGCTCAATACGAATTTGAACACCTGCTTTAGTGCAGCGAACGAAATACGGAGGACATGTTTGTTTGCTAATGTTCCGGATAAACAAATTTTCTAGAAAAATCTTGTGGATTTACTTCTATTATACATAGTTATTTGAACTAGCTTCTTTCGGGATTGCTTTGTCATCAGTTCTGATACTAGCCAATTTTCCGCCAGTGCTAAAGGTATAACTATTTGGTAAGAAGTCATTTTATTCCATCTTCGTTCATCATACTGGGAAGTTAGTCGTGTGGACCGAAGGGGTCAAACCCACATCCCAACTAGTTATACAGAGTGTTGAGTGTGGCGTGTTGAGTCGTGTATCACTTCCGTTCAAAAAACTTACAGTGTATCATCGTGTATCATCCCACTTGAGATTAAATTAGTTGTAGTTTAGTTTAATGAACACGGTTCTTTTAAAAAAACTTAAAACGGCCAACCATGGACACTTGTCATTTTGTTCGTTCACTTCTCGAATAATTTTTCCAGAATATCAAATTTCGATTATATGCATGTTTTGAATTGGAAAAGCATAATACCCCGGCTTCACCGCCCTAATTTTAATCAAGTTCACTTCAATATGCAAAAGTGGCTTCACCGGCATTGTTCAGTAGAGAAAGTTTCGTGTGTGACGTATTACATTTGAAAGCTCCTTTATAGAGATGGAAAATGGAATTTTCAATGCTTTGTGGGATTTAAATTTTTTATTTAATAATACCTATTATAAAATAAATGTAATTGAGTATATATTTATTCATTGACAGACATCTATACTTCCTTTTTTGATCCATGTTTATTTTTTCAAAGCTCTTACTTTAACTGTCATGTAATAATACATCAGTTGCCATGGAAATATTCCAATTTTTTACTCTCTTTTGAGCGAGCTTTTACTTTGAAACTCAATTTCATGTTCTGTAGGCCCAAAGCAGGCATTTTTTCCTGACTTTAAAATGTGAAAAATGTATGGGAAATCAGGAAATTTTAAAGTACAGTAGACTAATTTGCTCGAACTTGCGAAAATTTGGCGGTGAAGCCGGGGTATAAGACGTATTCAAATCCTATGGAAACGAATGTCAATTTATAGAAGTTTACTTATTTTTGATTAGTTAGTTTCTTAGTTCTGGAACGATATTCTATGACCAGCTTTCAACAACTATAATGTGAAGGGATTATGATGTTTCACTCAAAGGTCTCCTCAAAGTCGAACAAAATACAACAATTCAACACGCTACAAATTTAAAGTTTTTCACTCACTCTGTGTTTAAATACATACATTTTGCTAAAAGAATTTCTGTTTGCTCTATTGTCACAAAAGCTGTAATCTGTAGTGCACATTTTCTTACCTTTCAGGGATTTCATTTTATTAGAAGGAACTTAACGATGCTTTAAGAGCGCCGAACAATAGAATTGCAGCATTACAGAACTATGGTCATGTGTTTATCTTCGGAAAGAATTTTTCTCGTTCATAATGTGGATAGTCCAGGATCAGTTTTTCGTACCATTTACCTTCAACGTGGGCTTTGTTCAATTTAAAACATTTTGCCAAGCCAAGGGTTGAGCTCTTTTAAGAAATGGTTATCGCTAAAAAAATGTTTTTTTTTTCATACTTTGTAGTCATGCAGAAGCACAGGGCGGAATATACCAAGATACATCGACATACCAAGCAACGAAAGCAGGAAAGTCGACACAATCTCATGCTTCCTTTCACAACAAAATTACCGCCAACTTCAACCATTCTAGAGGAGAAGTGTCAGGATATGTAGGGTTGTGTGTATGCCCTTAACTAAAGGAGGCACAGTCTGAGGCATTTCAGAGGAATAGGATTTTGTTCACGAGGATACGGACAGAAGGTGAACTAAACTTTTGAATTGGGGTATCACAGGTGCTGGCAGATTTTTACGATATCTTCATACATCTACCGTCGTTTCCTGTAAACAATTTTTTTTTGGTGAGTTTCCCCAACTTCTTATATCAGTTCCTAAATTCTTCTTCGACAACACTTTGTGCTGGTGAGAGAGATGCTTTTGCCATATGAACTTCCGTAAGAGCTCTATGCAAAGTAGATTTATCTACCATGGGGGATGAATAAAAGGGCCCGAGATTTATAAAAAGTTTCCAGATAACATATTTTTCTTATTAAGACTTTTCAAGTTGTTCCTCTACTCAAAAGAAATGAAATACATATGTTTGTACGAGGTGATACACAATTTTTGCGATATTACTGAAACATATTTCAGCAAAACTGGCACATTTTTAAAAATTGATGATTGAATTGGTGGGATTGTTGATGTAAGGTGAATCCAAAAACTCAACATTGCTGCAACATTGCAGAATTCAGCAATTAGAAGTCTGTAGTTGAATTCTTCAGTGTGTTGAATTTTTTAATCACCCATAATTAAAATTGTTGATTATTGTTGGATTAGTTTGTTATTACTCCTATTATAAATGTACAAGTGGTAATGGGGCCCATCCACGAGCCAACTAGTTGCCCAAACTGAGTTGTGTTGGCACTGAATCGCAGCGTGTGTGGGGCAGTTGGCAAACTGATTTGACAGTTGGGGTTTCAGTTGGGATAAATCAAAATCTTTTAATTTTATGATGGCGGGGCTTAGAGTTTGGGCAACTAGTCGCACTGTGTGTACTGCAGTTTGGCAAACTACTTGAATGAATTAGCCTGAATTCGAAGATTATATTTTTTTTTTGCAAGTTGATATTTTCATTGTTTTGCATTATTTTTAATTTAAGTTATGAAAGTTTACATGACATTTAATTATTTTCATAATTTATATTTTCAGAATTTAGATTATATTTTAAAATCATATAAATATGTATATTAATAATTAAAAAATTTATAATTATTATAAAAATATATCGTTATTCATGTTTTATTATTATAAAACTTAAACGTAGGTTTTCTACAATTTCATTTAACTTTCAAATTGCCTATAAAATATCTAATTGACCATTGAAGTATCAACTCAGTTGAAGCGTTTGTGGCGAAACACCAACTCTTTACACAACTCAGTTTGGGCAACCAGTTGGCCTGTGGATGGGCCCCATAAGAATTCAACTGAGGAATTGTGTCAACACTGAAAATTAATGGAACACGTAATTGGAGGCATATATGAAATATTAAATATTTTGTTACAACTTCATGTTAACAACAATTAAATTTATAAAAATCTTCGCTTGTTAACAATTAAAACACAGTAACTTTTTTTTCTTCACGTCTAAATAACCTGTGTTTCCACCACGTCGTCAATGTAAGCTATACCAAATACAAATTAGTTTGATTTTTTACACTAATCTATTTCTGATTCAACAATCAATCAATTTAATCATTTCAGATTTTATCAAATCTCTAAAGTCTGAGCCGAATAGATCGTTTAATTAGGAGTGCATGAATGCAATAAAAACTAAAGAAGCCGACTTAGACAGAACATCTCATGTAAATCGAATCTTCGTGAGTACACCAAACTAAGAAATTTCTCTAAATCCACCATCAGCAAATTTGAGTCATGATTTAATAACATGATGAAAAGTAGACTATTTTATTCAATTGTTGACGGAAAAAATTTCTGTTGTTTCGTAACGTCGTTCAAGAAGAAGTTTTACCTTCTGTGAGCGACTACAATAAATAAGAATAGTGATGTCTGTGGTATATGTTTTTTAAAGGAAGGAGCAATTTAGAAAAATTAAAACTCGGGTAAAAATATGAGTCAGTTCCAAAAATATGATATCATTTTTATTGAAGACTCTAGAAAGGCTAATTGAAATTTATCTGAGGCAGACCATACCAGCCTCGGAACTCTCTGGCGCGCAGCACGCTTAAAAAAAATACAGTAGTAGCCTTCCTTGATATAGAGGGAGCGTTTAACAACGTGATCCCGGACGCTATTACCCTGGCGAAGCTGAGGATCGAGGGGTCGCTGGTGTCTCTTATACATCGGCAGGATCGTGAGCTCAAGCCTTGGCAACTGCTCGGTCCGAAGGGCCGCCAACAGAGGTACCTCGCAAGGAGGAGTACTTTCTCCACTTCCATGGGTCGCGACTGTGAACCAGATGCTGCGACGTATGGAGGCAGTGGGACACCACATACTGGCGTACGCGGATGACATTGTTATCATCATAAAAGGAAAATTTCCTCAAGTCCTCTGTGATCTCATTGAGGCGGCGTTACTAACTCTCTAAAACTGGTTTAGCACCCGCGGACTCAGCGTTAACCCACAAAAACCAGTATTAGTCCTCTTCACGAGGAGGTATAAAACTCCACCCATAACTCCTGCCCGGCTTAAAAACTTCAGGCTCAAATTTAGCCCTGAAAGCTCCTCTGGAATGAAAACACAGAAGCACGCTTTAAGAAAGCAAACATAGCACATTGCCGTTTGTAGTTTCTCCCCTAACATAGTACGGTGGATCTATACAGCGATTGCCGTCCAATACTGCTATACGGGGTCTTAGTATGGTGGCCAACCTTGAATAAGTCCACTGTGCACCGATGTGCGGAGTTATGCATAGGCGCACTTCGCGCTACACCTACAGATGCCCTAAAGTTATGTTATACCTCCCTCCTTTGAACCTTGTAGCAAAGGGAAATGCGACTATCGTAGCACTTAGAATAAAAGAATCTGGATCTTGGAATGGAATCAGGGGAAGGCACTTTAAGGTGCTGGACTCTGTCAACATTCCCACAGAAACTGATTTTCACACATCCGAGGTCACCTTAACGAAGAACTACGAGGTCCACATCTCTTCACGTCGTGAATGGAGTAATATACCACATAGTGCTCAAGATGCCATAAACTTCTTCACAGATGGCTCTAAGCTCGAAGGTGCAGTGAGAGGAGGAGTCTTCTCACCGGAACTTGGGATCGAAGCTTCCTTCGACTACCCGATCACTGCAGTTTATACCAAGCCGAGGTCTTAGCCATACATGAGGCTGTTTTGCAAATCAACCAGCTAGGCGACAGGAATTGAACTCTCTACATCTTCTCGAATAGTCAGGTGGCTCTGAAAGCCCTGCTCTCTAGAACTATCTCTGAATACCGCAGATCTCTAACGAGATGGCTCAGTAGTTCAGGACGCTCCACATATGGGTGCCTGGTAACCGAAATGTATAGGGAAACTGTAAAGCTGATGAACTGGCTAGTAAAGGCACGACCGCCCCTTTCTTTCCTGGAAAGGAAAGGATTGGTATGCCTTGGGCCACCTTTAAACTCCGATGCAAACACCACACAATACAATAGCAGAGAAGTATTGGATCTTAACAAGTGCAACTTGGCCAAAATGATTTGGCCCTCCTATGATTCAGGCGGACCACCTTACTGCTGGGCCTCGGTAGACGAGACCTTTCAATTATAGTGGGAGTGATGACAGGACACTGTCTAATAGAGACGCATGCGGCCCGCTTAGGTCTGCAAACCTACGATCTAGACGAGGAGAAAAGTGTAAAACACCTTCTCTGATACTGCCCAGCCCTAAATAAAAAATAATCTTACCACTTTTGCTAAACCCTTCCTAAGCCCACTTGCGGAAATCCCGAATTTTGGGATGCCGCAACTAAGAAGATTCATTACGTCCTCGCGGTGGTTTAGCGAAGAAACGATACTTTAATATTGGGTTTAAAGTGGGATCATTATGGCATCACAATGGCCCTATCCCTTTGGCCTAAGTATTTGGTCTATGCCCCAACAGCTCAACCATATCTAACCTAACCTAACCTTAGGTTAGGTTAGGTTGAAATGGCTGCCCCACCAGGGAGCCCACTTAGGCACGCCATTGGGCCCATTGTGATGCCATTCTGGTATTGAGACATAGTTCAGGCAATTTCAAGCCATTTCGAGCTTTTAATAAAGCGACAGAGTCTAGAGACACCAATATTTTGCAGCTCGCTCAATCCATCAAGGAAGGGTGAGCCAAGTAAGGTCCCTCTTTTCCTTGCTAGGGCGGGACATGTACAGAGAAGATGGGAGACAGTTTCTTCCTCTTCTTCATTACCACAACTTCTACATAAGTCGTTGTGGGGAAGTCATAATCTTTCGGCGTGTGAGAGGAAGGGACAGTGACTAATCAGCACCCTTACCACATGGCTTATCTCCTTTTTGTTCAACTGAACCAGAGATTTTGAACGCTTTGCGTCCAAAGTTGGCCACATTGCATGAAGAGTGTGACAAACCGTTGCTGTGGCCCATCTCAGCCCGGCTCGAGCTAAGCTGATTTTTCTCACAGCTAGTTTATAGGTGGCTAAGGGCATTCCCATTCGGGTTAAGTGGGGTGTCCTTTCCACTTCGGTTCATCTGCCCTACAGTTTCCCCTAATCCCACTGTGTCCAGGAACCCAACACAGTGTTATATCAAACTGAGTGGCAGTCTCACACAGAGACCTGCGGCAGTTCAGAAGAGTCGTGGATGTTGTGACGACAGAATTAAGAGCCTTGAGGGCCGCCTGGCTATCCGATAGAATACATATATTCTTATGAGATATATTATTTATCTTCAACCATTCGAGAGCCTCCCAGATCGCAGTGACTTCCGCTTGGAAGACGCTGCAGTGGTCGGGTAGACGAAGAGAGGTATTTATATTTAATGCCTCGGAAAAGATACCAGAGCCTACATTATTTCCAATTTTTGAGCCATCTGTGAAAATACATAATGACCCAGTTGGGATAACACCATCTGTCCAGTCATCTCTGGCCGGAATGATGGTATTAAAACCTTTCTCCAAGGTCCACGTAGGTGTAGTATAATCTAGGTTGTTCGCAGTGGTGGCGAATTTCCTAAGGATGGATGAATGGCCATATGAGTATGGAGTCCATCCAAGAGAAGCCTTTGTCCTGGCAGCCGTCCAGGCTGCCATTTGCTCGGCGTGTATATCCAAAGGGGTAAGAGGCAATAAGACATCCATCGCAGCTGATGGGGTGCTTCTCATTGCACCACTGATACACAGTTCAGCTGTTCTTTGGACCCTTTCCAGTATCTTACGATACGTAATCTTCTGTAATGCCGTCCACCATACCGATGTGCCATGCATAAGTATAGGTCTGATTACGGCTGTATAGAGCCAGTGGCTCTCGATGCGGGGTTTAAGGCCCCAGTTGACTCCGATCGTTCTCTGGCATAGGAAGAGAGCTGTTTTGGCCTTATTTGCTCTTTCTATAAGATTCGGCCTCCACGTTAGTTTCCTATCGAGTATGAGACCTAGAAATTTCGCATCCTCCTTTATATGCAGTGTTTCATTACAAAGTCTTAAAGAAGGAAAATTGCGAAGTCTATGCTTCTTTGTAAAGAGCACTACTTCAGTCTTGGCTGGGTTGACGCCTAGACCCTTTGTAGTGGCCCAATGAAAAAGAGTATTCAATGCTTGTTGCATTATATCTCTTATTGTTAAGATGTACTTGCCGGTCACCACCAGGACAATATCATCAACATAGGCCACCGTAGTGCACCCAGACTCCTTTAGAGTTATCAATACTTCATTGACTGTCGTATTCCAAAAGAGCGGCGATAAGACCCCACCTTGTGGTGTATCTCTTTTGACCCGTCTGACTTCTTCCGAAAGCCCCAGGCTAGACTTTATGACCCTGCACTCTAGCAGCTGATCAATAAAGGACCTGGAGCACCCATCAACATTCAGACGCTGGAGTGCCCTCGTGACCGCAGAGGGTTCAACATTGTTGAAAGCACCTTCAATATCTAAGAAAGCAGCCAACGTGAATTCCTTGAATTCAAGGGATCTTTCGATGACCGCTACCAAAGAGTGGAGAGCAGTGTCTACTGATTTACCTTTCGTGTAGGCATGCTGCGAGGGAGAAAACAGTTTTTTTATCAATGCTTTGCTTAACATGGATCTCCAAAAGTGTTTCTAGTATCTTGAGGAGAAAGGATGTGAGACATATAGGTCTCAAGTCTTTTGGATTGTGGTAGGAGATTTTACCCGCTTTCGGAATGAAAGCTACCTTCGCTACTCTCCAGGATGTTGGAATGTAGCTTAGGCTAAGGGAGCTCCTATAGATGGCTGCGAGCCAATTCAGAATTAGGTCACTGACTTTCTGAATTTCAATGGGATAAATTCCATCTGGTTCCGGTGTTTTATAAGACATGAAACCTTCTATGGACCACAGGAGTAAATCCCTGTTTATCAATCTGTCAATGGTGCCTAAATTATGTGTGCTAGCTGGGCCCTCAAAACCTGTTTCTGCAGATGCAGCAAGAGATGTTGAGCCAGGAAAGTGAGTATCGAGTAGGAGTTTCAATGACTCCTGACTGCTTGTGGTCCATGTACTGTCTGCTTGTTGCAGCATTTCTTGGCACATTGGGCTTTTCGAGAGAACTTTTCTCATTCTTGCGGCATCTGAAAAACCTTCTATTGTCGCACAAAAGGTTTTCCAGGATTCCCTTTTTGAGTTTCGCAGTTCATATTTGAACTCCCTGAGACGACTTTTGTAGTTGTCCCAGTCCGAAGCCAAATTAGACCATTTGGCCTTATTGAAGGCCTTTCTGCTTTCAGACCTTAGTTTGAGAAGTCTGCTGTTCCACCAAGGGGGTTTGGTTTTACCCCCATATTTCCTATTGGGACAGGCTGCTTCTAATGCGTTATTCAGGAGGTTACTGAGATTTGTCACCTGATGTTCGAGATCTTCAGCATTCCAAGGGTGGGTGGGAACATCCTCAGGGAGGGATCTTTCCACTACTTGTCTGTATATGACCCAGTCTGTGTTCCGGACATTCCTGTAACCAGGGGCCTTCTTCACAGTTGAGCACATATTGATATTAAAAAGGATGACTTTGTGGTCAGAAAAGGAGTGTTCACTGGATACTCTCCAGTTTTCCACACGGTTGAGCAGATCTGGGGAAACAAGAGTAATATCCAAGACTTCTTGTCTTAACCTTGTGATGAACGTGGGTTCATTTCCCCTATTGAGAGAGGCAAGAGATTGTTTTGAAGTAATAAATCAAAAAGCAACTCACCTCTTATATTTGTATCAGAGCTGCCCCAAACGGTGTTGGAGCATTCGCATCACATCCAACGATGAGGCTGGCTCCACGACTAGCCGCTTCTTTTGCGGCAACAAAGAGACTGGAGCTGTCCAAATTTCCCTCGTATGGTAGGTAGACAGATCCAATCCACGTAGGCCTACCGCCTTTCCTGTTGTCCAAGCAGGCCAGTACATTATCAGCATTGCTAAATTTAGACAACATAAAAGCGTTAAGGTCATTTTTAACAATTAAACAGGTTCTTGGCTTACCTCCCCCATTTCTGGGATACAGCAACCTGTATTTAGGACTCCTGATTCCGCATAGAAGGCCCCGGACGATCCAAGGCTCTTGTACCAGGACGATATCTATATCGGCCTTAGAAAGGCGTAAGCATAGGCTGGCGGATGCAGCCTTGCTGTGATGGAGATTAATCTGCGCTACTCTCAACATCGTGGTTGGGAGTAGTGGGATCAGTCTCGATCACCGTAATATCAGCCTCGTCTGCTTCCGGTGTGAGAGTAATATCATCATCTCCCACCGAAAGAAGTTGGGCAAAGTCACCCAGTTCATCCTCCGTCCTTGACGGCGAAGGAACTGAGAAGTTAGAATCCTCAGAGGATAAGAAGAGAGGGTCGTTTGAACCCAGGGTTGGTAGGTGAGTATCCTCAGGCACCTTAGGATCAGCTACTCCTGTTCCTGTGGCATCCGCAATACTAGGTACATTGGGTTCACCTACTTGCGTACCTGTGTCACCCGCAGTGCCAGGCACGTTGGAATCAGAAACATCCGTACCCGTGTCACCCGCAGTGCCTGAGGGCTCACCATCTGGAGCCACAGGTGGAGCAGTTGAAACCATTCCACTCTGGGGCAAAGAATCTTTTTTGTAAAGCCTCAGGGTGATTGAAGAAAACCCATAGCTTATGACGCCTTCAGATTTCGCCAAAGGTCCCAGCGACTCCTCGCTAATTACTAATGTAACCGCTCGGCCGTCGCCTTTAGGGTCCTCCAGTTTCGTAATCCTCCACGAAGACGTCTGTAGCTGTGGGTTACTCAACCGAATGATATCCAGAATAGCCTGAGGCTCGGCTGGTTCTGCTGGGATCCAGGAACGCGCTCTTGGCCAATTCCGGATTTCCTCCCTCCTAACAACCTTGAGTTTGGCGCCTGGCCATGCTTCCCCAATTCTGGATATTGCTATCGTATAGAGATCGACAGATCTCTGATCGGCACAAGCGATGAGCTTCACGCGGCCCTGAAACCATCCGCTATCGCGACAGTGAGGAGCAGTGCCAGGATGCTCCTGAAGTATTGGGAGGAAAATCGTCGCGAGCCTGACCTCAAGTTTCCTCCATTTATCAGGCAGAATGGTGCCATCTGGATCGTTTTCGTCGATGACGGCGATAACAATCTGACCTTCCAGCGCTTGGCTGTAGGTTTTAGTAGTAGCAGGAAGTATGGAAGTGTTCCTGCTACGTTTAGCCTCAGGGTGATTAGGTTCCTCTAGGGCCCTCTGACGCTTTGGTGCTGGGTTGCCAGTTTGCGAAGTTTGCTCGCCGGCGACACGCGTCGCCCACCTTATCGAAGCTTGCTGCTTCTCGGTGAGTCTACCCTCCGCAACTCCCTTGTATCGCTTGCGGGCAGTAGGTTTAGTTTTGGGAGCCCCCGAACTGGAGGCGATTGGTTTTTTTGGGTTTTTATTTTCCATAAAAGTCCCACGAGTAGTGCGAAAAAGGGGTCCATCCTGCCAGAGCCGCTTACCAGGATAAGGCACTTGTACTCTCCGACCTTGCCCGGGCATCGGAGGGACCGTTCGCGACCAGCACTCTTTAACCACTAGGTGGCCATGCAGCCATCGGCACGGTAAACACCTTAGCTTAGAAGTGGGGAAATAGGAAGGGGGAAGGAAAAGGAGAGAGAGAAAAGGTGAGGGTAAGTGGATGTACCTAGCTTAGTCTGGCCTCTTCGCAATTAGCCTGTTCGGCATGGGTGTCCCTACCGGTGACTTGCTGGTTACCAGCTAGCCACCGCCGACATAGCCTAACGCTACTACGGGACTCGCAAGCCCCACCACCGCGGCAAGGTGTAGGTACGAGGTGAGGTAACCTAACCTTAAGACCACACTTTTGAAAAAAAAAAATTTTCCCAATAATATGAAAAAGTATCGAAAAAGTGGAAGCTGGAAGGTCTGTGGGATAGAAAATACGCTTTCAGAAAAGCCAGGTTAACGACCGATACAAGAAGTACACTGGCGAGCCTTTCGAGAGACTTGAAGTGTAATTTAGAAAAATTAAAATTTGTGAATTTCTTTTTACACTAAAACCTAAAAACGAAACAGTAGATTCGCGCAAAAATTACATAAAGTCGTGGTGCTTTCGTCAACATTATTTGAAATCGTTAAATAGAATTTTAAAATCACCACTCAAAATCATAGGGATTTCGTTGAAATTTTTACCTAGTAACCGGTGATACATAAATAACTACCATCAAAGTCATTTGTCCATTTTTTGCCATACATCTGACTACACACTTCACCAAACTTCAGGTCGCTTAAAGGTAACAATATAGTTGGAGTTTAGAATATTAACATATTCTTCATTTTCATGAAATTGAAGTCTTGTTTTAGGTCTTTTGTAGATGCACATTATAGTGGACTATTCCTATCATCTTTAATGAAAATATACAAACCTTCAATATTTGTCATTCTTGATAAAGCAACATAAACTTATTGTTGACTATGAAATTGATTATATTCATACACAGTCTACTTAGCCCAGTGCAATTAGTCGAAAAAAGGGCATGAAATTGCATTTCATGATGTACAAAAATTTTTTTTTTTGGAATTTGTTCGGGTACACTGACAATGTTAAAACCAATTTTCTGGGGTCGCAGTGTGATGGGAAAAGCCGCCATCTTGAAAAAGAGGTAGAGGTCGTTTATACCAAATAACTCGGTTGTGTGCAATGATAGCTGAAAATGATCAATACAAAGTCATTAGAGAATAAAATTAACAAATAAGCAACCTATACGAATAAAATAGATTGTCGACAGTATAAAGGGCCTTTCCTGTGACTCTAGTCTTTCATATAAAAAAAAAAAAAAATCTACAAAATGAGCCCTTAAAGAGGTCTGTAAGTTAGTTTGGCTCAAAGTTATGGCCGCTCAAAGTTCGAACTTGTTCGGGTGGTTGAGGTTGAATGCAGTTTTTTGCGATTAACTCGTAAGATATTAATTTGGGTGGGCTAATGCCGATTACCAAACTTATAGTGCTAGTAATTACCTTTAGAATAAGCCCTTAGTAATCGTGTTCTCACTTGTATAGTTTGCGAGTAATCCAACGCCAAAGTTTGCACTTCACGTGCCTGAAATAACTGATAAGGCAATTTTTTTTGAATATCGCCTTAACGGTTGCTCATATGAAAAAGTAGTAAACAGCAAAAATACGGACAATAAAAATATCTTTCAAATGAGCTATTAGTTGAAGCTCCATGTCGTTTTATGCCAGCGATACAACCGGGTCAAAGGTCAACCGCGAGGTTTACTAATTGTTTATCTACTTTGGGAAATTATAACAATGAGACATATGTAGTGGCTTAGAACCATCAATTTCGACGATTTTTTTTAGTAAAACACTGAAGAACGTTATGAAAGTACCTTGTTTATGAAAAAAACGTATTAATAATAATGACCATACTATTACATGAAAATGATATTTTTCCTGAATTTTATCATTTTGCTATGTTCATTTACAGTATTTCGGTATTTTCGATGGTCCTGGTTCTGTGTCTCGATCCTCGTCATCCGAAATTTGTGCGGTTCCTTGTAGACCTTCAATCAATTCTGGGACATGCGAAAGTTGCAAGTAAAACAGAGAGTCGTCATCGTCGTCATTGGTGATTTCCACATATTTGTTAATGTTGGTGCAGGTTTCAAAACTGCAGTGTTTACAAATGCTGGAGCACTTTAAGCCGGCTTTGCGACATCCACAAGCCGCGCCACATTTAGACATGCACGAACAAGTGATTATTTTCATTAACTCAGGAGGAGCAGGATGCTTGATGGACGTAACAGGAACATACATCCGAGGCTTTTTTGTCCAGCCCCAATTATTTTGTCCAGGTAGTTGCCGAGTCAACTCTGGACCTGATGATACGTCCGAAGTATGTGCTGAGAGGCGCGTCTTTTGTGGGAGGTAATGATGATAGGTTGTTCTTGCTTTTTGTCAAAGATTTCGTAAATTTGATATAACGAAGTTTCTCAATTGATAATGTTTTTCCTCCGCCATAGAGTATTACGTAAAACCTCTCTCCTACTGCTATTAGTCTTTCTGGGTTAATGTAACGCCCTGAATTATCTATATTTTGGGTTATTTAACAACTTGGGAAAATTATAATAATGGGAAATAGTAGCTTAGAATCATCATTTTCGCGAAAACTAAAGCACTCCCTTTCAATATATCATATATTTTTTATTTCGATAAATTTTTAATATAAACAATACTGTGAGTACTTCTTTTGTGGGAGAATACCTTCATCTTCCGCCCAGTATCGAACATAGCACCGCACATGAATGTTGGCGATCGAAACATCCTCCTTATCCTCTTAAAAAAAAATGTACCACCTTTTCTTAAACAGCTTTCACTTAACCTTTACTTAAGTTTCCTTGCACATGTTATTCTTTCTCGGATTCCAAAGACAGTCTCGTCCGAAAGTTTTGCCTTATGATTCACTTTTGTTATTTTCCGCATCTGAGGCAGTCTCTTCAAAAACTTTACTTTTAGAACCTCGAAAATGATGATTTTTAGCTACTATTTCCCATTATTATAATTTTCCAAAGTTGTTAAATAACCCAAAATATAGATAATTCAGGGCGTTACATAAAATTCTAATTCATCTGACACGCGAAACTGGCTGGAAGCGAGTTATTCGTCGAGAAGTGTCACAACCTTCGCTGTTGACTTTTCACCCGTTATGTCGCGGACATGAAACGACATAGAGTTGCGCGCAATAGCCCATTTGAAAGATATTTTAATCCCCGTGTTTCTACTGCTTTGTAGTAATGTATATTATATGAGCAACCGTTAAGGAGATATTCAAAAAATGGCGTTATCAGTTATTTCAGGCACGTGCAGTACGAACTTTGGCGTTGGATTACTCGCAAACTATACAAGCGAGAACGATGACTAAGGACTTATTCTAAAGGTAATCACGAGCACTATAAGTTTGGTAATCGGCATTAACCCACCAAAATTAATATCTCACGAGTTAATCGCAAAAAACTGCATTCAACCTCAACCACTCGAACAAGTTCGAACTTTGAGCGGCCGTAACTTTGAGCCAAATTAACTTACAGACCTCGTTAAGGACTTATTTTGTAGATAATATTATTCTATAATGACTTTGTATTGATCATTTTCAGCTATCATTGCACATAACCGAGTTTTTTGGTATTAACGACCTCTACCTCTTTTTCAAGATTGCGGCTTTTCCCATAACACTGAGACCCCAGAAAATTGGTTTTAACATTGTCAGATGTACCCGAACAAATTTAAAAAAAAAAAAATTTGTACATCATGAAATGCAATTTGATTTACTAATTGCACTGGACTAACTTTATTCGAATTTATCATTTATTGTATAAATGGTATCGTTGTACATTTAAAGTTTTATAAATATTTCAGAAAAAACTGGACAGTCTGGAGTACACACTTCTGGAGGTACAGGGAGACCTGGTGGTCGCTGGAAACTTCAACGCCACTGCTGTTGAGTGGGGGAGGCCCGGCCTAATCTTCGAGGAAGGAGGGTAATGGACATGGTGTCCCGGCTTGGGCTAGCGGTGCTCAATACCGGCTCTATGCCAATTTGCAGAAGGCTGGGTCATAGGGGGAGAGTCTCAGACCTCTCTCTAGCCAACGAAAACCTGACAGCGTGAATGGTGGAAGGTGATCGAAGACTACCCCGGAAGCGATCACCAGTACACCATGTTCCAAGTACATAATGTGCGGCCAGTCACTACTGCTCAAGTTTCGCGACCTCCCAGGCGCAACGTTCTGTCACGTTCTCCGCAGCACTGGAGCGTGGCCAGCAATCCCTGCTCGTCATTCCCGAAAGTCTATCTGAATGAGCGGAACGGAACAATGCGAGTCATACGTAATGCTTGCGAAGAAGCAGTGCCGAAATGCAGGTCGAGCCCGCGAGGCAGTCCTGCTTATCGGTGGACGGGCAAAATTGTGGAACATCGCAGGACGTGCCTGCGACTCCGACGACAGGTACAGAGGGCGAGAGTCCGCAATATCTTCGCAGCCCTCTTGGCCTCAACTTTCAAAGCGGCCATTTTTCACCTAAACCCGAAAGTTGGGCAAATTTAGTTTTGACATCGCTGACAGTGACTCACCAACCATAAACGCATTGAATATTGCCACATGTTGTAGGTTTCTTTTGTTGCATCGGTGAATTTTGCCACAAAATATGACATTTGGATTGCAGTGGTGCTTAACATGTTGAGTATTTCCACGCGCCCCATGTATAATTCCTATTATTTTATTCCATTCCTACCACTGAAATTAGAATTTTCTAATTGGAAAACACAAACATATTACCTTACCACATTTCTAATGTAAAGTGATGAAGGAAGCGCTTCATTTTATACAAAATGTAAGAACATTCCTTTTCATCATACACAACTAGTTCAAAGAGGACTGTTTCTAGTACTAATTCTTTGTAAGGACAAAGTTAAGTCATTACCACTCCATGTAAAATGTAATGGAGAAATTGCGTTGTCTGGTAATGAGTTGGATTTAGTTCCAGCATCGTTTCTGGAAGACCAATACGGGTTCTACTGGGAAGTTTCAATGAAGACCAACAACTTAAATATATGATAGTATGGAGTTTCCCATACAGACAAAATGGGAAAGGACCGTGGGAGCATTATGCAGTAGATACATATAGGTTTAAAACAGAATTTCACAACTGAGTGTAATAATAAATCCGGTTTTAGAAAATAAAATAAAAATGTTCAAGAAGTAGGATATTGCTTTTTATTATGATCATGTGGTTTTTCAGGTTTTGTTTTGGGCTCCTATAGAAGCCTACTTTGACTTTTCTTCCAAATGTAGACAACTACGTGTCGAGCCGCCCCGAGTCCCAACTGCCTAGTCCCCAGCCGAATTCCTAGCCACTGACCCTGACCCAGATCACGACTCGCTCACAAGCGAATCAGTGTCACGGTCCTAGACCATGACCTAGATTCCAATACCAACCAACCACCACCAACAGGTGATTGATGACACTGACAGGTGATCGATGACCATGACAGGTGATTTTAGATTGGCCTTGACCAAGTTCCATGACTTAGTTCCCAGGGTGGGGAGCGCTACAGGCACCCACTAACTACTTTTGTAGACTGAGCTATATGACTGAAATTTTAAAGGTACTATTCAACTTAAAATGGTTATTACATTTTGATTATGTTTTCTCTTTTCAGTTTTAGTTGAGCCTGATCAGACCTTTCTGGTTAGATTTTATGGATTTCTTGTAGCAGTGTTTTCAACAAATTTTATCACCAAGGGCACTTGCTTTTTTGAGTTTGTGATTTCAGATACCGCTACCCTATCTGAACCCAGTAATCCAGTTCCAGTAATTACTTACGAAACAGATGGTGATTTAGTCCAAGAGAAATTTATGTATAAATATTGTCCATTAGAACAATTTAATTAGTCTTGTTTAAAAAATTGAAGTAGTAAGCCTTCTTTTATTCCAATGTGAGGCTACGTAACACCCTAAAAAATAAAGTTAAGTGGTTAAGCAAAATAAGCTTAAACACTGTAAACACAGATTAAATAGTTTTTCCCTACATATTACCAACGATGAACTCTAAAATATCATAAAATCTGACGGAAAGCTATCGGCGTCTATAGAGAATACTTCTAGGTATTAATTAGTTGATAGAAGAAAGCTCGTAATATACTCATATCAACCACAAAGAAAATTGTCAGTAGACGAATCGCTTATTAGTCCAGGCGCTAGAGCAGTGAAACCTACAACTTTTGGTTTTGGCGTGATGTAACGGACTGTTTTGGTGGAATCGGTCAGAAATGACATCCCAACAATATTTAGGGGGTGCGCAAGCATCCGTTACATCACGCCAAAACCACTGGAAATGCTCTAGCGCCCGGACTATTTGAAAAGACAAATAATACTGTCTTTTCATATCAGCAGCTATTTTTTCCAAAAACATTTTTCCACAAGTCAAACACATTGACTTCCCTAACTCACTATTAAGACACATATTTGTTGATGGCAAAACTTGAGATACCCACCATTTTAAAATTAATTTTAATTTTTATTTAATAATCCAAAATTAATTTTCATTTTCACCAGTTTCGCTTCATTAAAGCAGCTTTCAAAATGAAAAATAAAGCCGCCTATGATATTATATTCAGAAAAAAAAACTCTACAGAACCATGAACGAATTTACGACTACATAGGTTGACCATGAATATTATGGCAAGCCAAGCAGAGATATCCGGTGTAATTGGCATCAATTTCCGCCATCCATAACGGTAAAATATCATTTCTAATAATTTTTAATTTAATTAAACATACTTCGGGCAGGAAAAACGGGCGTCGTTTTGTTCGTATTGTTTTCTACAGTCATTTTTTCAGTATAATTTTCGAAAATGACATTAGATGTAAAGGGTTCTCGCACTACATCGATGTAGAAAATCATAACAGCAAAAAAGTATTGGCAGCGGTGGGATTCGAACCCACGCCCCCGAAGAGACTGGTGCCTTAAACCAGCGCCTTAGACCGCTCGGCCACGCTACCCTATGGAGGTCCATTTCCACGAATTTATCCCAAACATTTTCTATATAACAAAAATTTAGGACATGCTTAAATTTAGCACACAAACACATATCTTATCACTGAAAGCTTTCACTTGCTACATTAAATCAAGGTCAAATACTTGATATAATAACTCAAGTTATTTTTAGATAACTGAAAAGCTTTTATGGCTTCAATCGGAGGTAGAGCGTCGATGTAAGCATGTTGGCGTTGATAGGTATTATCAAGAAACATTTCTTTGGGTAAATTGAATTTGAAATATTTTCAGTCGCATTTCATTTATGGTGCTACATATGTGAGGAATTTATTAAGACAAGTTTTGGATGTGATCAGTCATAATATGAGTCTATTTCATTGAGTTATTTGGAATACATCTCCAGTGGAAACAACTTAGTTTATATACCTAATTGCAATAATAATTATGAGGAGGCAAACCATATATTATAATTAGTTAAAAATTAAAGTAAATAAATATCTATAAAGTCTTTGCAGAAAAGACTGGAGATGTACTCCCAATTTACTGAAGTCGTTGAATATGCCACTGAACGTTTCGGTGTAAAGATCGGCTTCGCATCTTCTTTCAAACATAAATTAACTCGGACCTTCGAGCAAAGTCCGGATGTATCCGAAATTAATCCCGATAACGTTTGTAATATGTTTGCTCTCAACGCCATACGTATCGGTTGCTGCAGCACATATTGCATTTAAATATTTTTCCCAAAGATTTTACACCAGCACCAATACCTCAAATATTTAATTTTTTCCTATTAGTTACATAAACTGTAAATCAACCAATAGTCTATGGATTATGTCATAGAGAAAGGAACTAAAACGTTCACGGAGTTTTATTGCAGAAAAGCAAACAACAAAAAATATATCGAAATTTTCGCTATTTTTTCTTTTTGTTTCTACATTTTTGACATAAAAAAAGATTTTCGAAATTTTTTTAAATAAACCTATTGCATGGGAAATTTAATTCTCTATAAAAAAATTTCATGTATGTCAAAATTTTGCTTCGTTTGCTAGATCCAAGGGTCCATTTTGACCAGATCTCCAATTTCCACTGTCTAATTTAATAGCACTCCGCGATTTTTCTTTTTAAATTACCCATTGAACCCATTCCTGTAATAAAACCCGTGAAGGTCTCGTTCCTTAATGCCCTGTTTTTTAAGACACAATCAATAGACTACAACTTCCCAGCGCCGTAGCGAGGGTCTCGGGGGCCCTTGTGCAAGATTTCGTAAGGGGCCCTTGAAAATGAATTTCTAAAAAAAAAGTGATTTCGAAGCCTTTTCGAAGTCCATTAAAAAAAGGGTTCAAAGGACGTGAGAAATTAAACCATTATACTTTGGTTTAAACAATTTCTTTATTTCTCATATGTGTGCACATACTATTACACTATATTCTGTATTAGGTAGATATTTTTACAGCCAAATATTCTAGACTGCACGTAATTATGTGTAACTTACAAATAACGAAATCACAGATACACACATAAAAAAAGTAGATCCAATTTTATACAATGTTATAAAAACGTTATCGAAGATCTTTTCTAGCTCATACTTTAAAACGAGTTCGAAATAAAAAAATCTTCGGGGGCCCCTCAGGGCCGGGGGCCCTGGTGCGCCGCACCGCCTGCACATGCCTAGTTACGGCGCTGCATCTTCCTCGTTTGAATTCGCATTGCATTGAAACCGTGCTACAGTCCGAATTTGATGAGAGTATGTCTCTTTGCTGTTATGAACGTGTTATTTCTCGCCGATTTCGGTTTCCCTATCTTATCCCAGAATTTCTTGGAAATTAACATTATTAACAATATGCAGTGCCCACTAGGAAGACATCGGCTCAGAATCGGAACCGGTGGAGAGAACAGTTTTATTTCATTTCATTTATTTATTTTAATTTTAGTACATCAAAATTACAATATCTTATACAGCTAAAAGCGTATGTACTTAAGAATTATATTATGGCAAGTGAAAACGCCCAGACATAACATTAATAAAAAGTTATAATTTTCCACCTAATCTGCAATGGCACAAATTTGTTTTTAATTTAATTACAGACAAAAATCTTCTCACGATACCGGTAAAGCAATTGGAAGGTGACATTTTTGCGCATCAATTTCCCTCAGCGTGGAAAACGCAACTAAGGAATTTCTAGATTTTTTATGATGACAATTGCAGATTCGATGGGAACAGTTTTTTCCTTTTAACTTATAGTGTGAGAAAATTTTGTATATAAGAAATAGATCAAAATAAATATACTCAGTTTCAGTAACAACTCAAAGCCTTTTTCTTTGAACCAACTTAACGTGAGGCTGCGTTAAGTCATCAAACTATCGTATAGCCGCGACCAGGGTTTAAATTGCTGCAGCAATTTTAATACTGTTGCTGTTGACTTTGCTTTGCTGCCAGGAAGACCGCAGAAATACACTTTGCTTTGCTTTGTAGGAATCATATTTTCAATCATTTTGCTGAAGGCTGTGAAAGCTTTTTTTTATATTGCTGCGTATGCTGTTGCTTACGAATGCTGGAGCATGCTGTTCCGGCTGCGTATGTTTCACATACACATATAAAAAAAGTTTCCACCCATCTAAACAAAAGTATAGATATTTTCAAACGTCGTGACATTTCGCGCATGTACCCAAGCAAAGCTCTTAAAAATATTTAAAAGCTCGGCAAAGCTTCTTTTAACTCCTCCTATCAAATCACTTGCTGCCATTTAATCAGTCACGAATGCGCATTGCTAGAGGGAGCTGTGTTTTTCTGGAAATTCAATGATTATTTAAAAAATTTACAAATTATGATTGAAAAACGACCCTTTTTATATATTTTTTTATTTTCAGGTTTTTGTATTTTACACATTTCACATAGAAATATGTTGTAGTAATTCCTACTAAAAAAATACGAAATTTGTGTTTTATCATTTTGATTACTAGATTGTGTCTGGGGAGGTTGTGCTGCTTGCGTCTGCGGAGAACTATCATTTTATGAATGAAAAAACTCATGAATTCAAAAGAAATTTATTCAGCATTTTTTTTTTTTTTTAATTATTTTAAATTTAGCGATGAGAAATATTTCGCACAATTATAGGAAAATTATGTTTATTATGATGACGAGTAAACTGGCTTGGTTGAGCAGGGGTTTTATATGTATTTAAAAGCTCTGCTCAACACATATAAAGATAACTTTATTCATTCGGCATGCGCGCATCCCTTCCCAAATTATTTTGTTGAGTTTTTTCTGCGTTTTTTTCCGTTTTAACTACAAAGAGGAGAAATGATAGAAACATATTTATAATATTTGGCAACGAGGTGTTCAAATTTTTTGTTTTTGACGTGACAACGTCTATTAAAACGATGAACGCCGGCTGCATGCACGAAAAATGATGACTCATTGTCCCGTTATGTCCCGTTACCTCCCGAAGTAATTTTAAAAAATTGATCGTAGTAATCTTAAAAATTTGATTAAAATTGTCAATATTAATTAGATTAAATTATTGTCAACAATAAGCAAAGCAAGCCAAACACTCTGTCTCCTAACTGGGTGCCGGTGTATAAGAAAATAGTGAACATTACACTGACGAAAACCGTGATATGCAAACGAAAACAGTTTCCTTGCGTTCCTGCTTGTGCTATTACCATTCACAAGTCGCAAGGTGGGACGTTTACTGTTATTATCTATAATATAAAAATAAGTCGGGTTTTCCTTCCAGACGCTATAATTAGAGAACGCACGATCCGATTTCCACGGTTTTGCATTCGTTGGAAAGGTCTCGGGCTCCGTGAGGTTTATAGCAAAAAAATTTCAAAAGCAGGCGCTTGGTCCATAGCAGCCATCTCAAGAGGGCGGATTACCATTTTCTTTACAACCCCTCGACATGGATATCAAATGAAAGGTTATGGTAAGTAGAACACCAAAAGCAATATAGTATACTCAATATATCGTTTGGTCCATGGCAGTCATCACAAGAGAGCAGATGACCATTTTCTTCACAACCCATTCGAAATGGGTATCCAATGAAAGAGTATGATAAGTAGAACAATATAAGCAATATAGTATACTCAATATGTCGCTTGGTCCATAGCGGCCACCTCAAGAATGCGGATTACCATTTTCTTCACAACACCTTCGACATGGATATCGAATGAAAGAGTATGATAAGTAGAACACCATAGGCAATAAAGTATACTCAATATATCGTTTGGTCGATGGCGATCATCTCAAGCGGGCGGATTACCATTTTCTTCACAACCCCTTCGAGATGGGTATCAAATGAGAGAGTATGATAAGTAGAACACATAAGCAATATAGTATACTCAATATATATCGTTTGGTCCATAGCGGCCATCTCCAGAGGTTGGATTACCGATATTTTCACACCTCTCGATATGGATTTCAAATGAAAGGGTATGATAAGTAGAACACCATAAGCAATATAATATACTCAATATATCGTTTGGTCCATGGCGGTCATCTCAAGAGGGAGGATGATCATTTTCTTCACTCCCCCCTCGACATTGGTATCAAATGAAAGGGCATTATAAGAAGAATGCCATAGACCATGTCTTTAGATTCATGGCGGCCATCTCAAGAGGGCGGATTGCGATTTTCTTCACAACACCCGAGACATGGGTATCAAATGAAAGGCTATGAAAAGTAGAACACCATAAGCAATATAGTATACTCAATTTATAATTTGGTCCATGGCGGCCATCTCAAAAGGGCGGTTTACCATTTTCTTCACAACTCCTTCTAGATGGGTATCAAATGAGAGAGTATGATAAGTAGAACACCATATGCAATATAGTATACTCAATATATCGTTTGGTCCATAGCGGCCATCTCAAGAGTGCGGATTAATATTTTCTTCACAACCCCTTCGACATGGGTATCAAATGAAAGAGTATGATAAGTAGAACACCATAGGCAATATAGTATACTCAATATATCATTTGGTCCATGGCGGTCATCTCCCGAAATCAATTTTCCCAGATTTGTTCTTTTTTCACTATAGCTTTTTTCTATCGCAGACTGTGTCCTCATAATCTTATTTTATTGAAAGGCGTTGCAACGCACGCGGGTTTTTGCTAGTTTAATATAAATGATTCAAGTTTATTCATAAAAGTATGCAATCATTTCATCAATGTTTTCTCATGACGTTGTCACGTTAAACTATCGTCCGTAAACCCTCTTTACAGACAACAAATTTTTTTTGTTTTTTTTTTGTGGCAAGATGAAGCTTAGGAGTCACCCTTTGTACTACTAGTCCGTCATGTCTTACAAGTCATGGTGCAATGTATAGTAGTAAGCTTGATCTGAAGGAAAGATGAGATAGGATAGGTTAGGGGTCTGGAGGGTGCATGAGTAGATGTCGATGAACCTTGCGTTTGAACTCTGAGATGTTATATGAGCTCGGAAACACCGACTGCGGAAGAGAGTTCCACAATCGAGTTGTTCTATTTATAAACGAACTGCTAAAACGTAATGTGCGTGAAGGGGAGGGCTGAAGGGTGAAGGGGTGAGCCGAGTTGGCTAGCCTTGTGTTGCGGGAGAAAAATTGCCGTGTAGGCACGAGGTTTTTGATTTCAGTGGAGCAGTCGCTATGAAAATAGCGGTAAAACTTGCTGGGCGCTGCTATATTCCTACTTAGAGGATCAATGCAAAGAGTGCTATCGCCAATGAATTTGATGGCGCGTTTTGCACTTTGTCTAGCCAAGCCAAGGTGGTTTTAGGGGCGCCTGCCCAGATATACGAGTTGTATTCAAGGCGTGGCCGAATGTAGGACTTGTATATTGTAGCCAAGGCAGTTGGATGAAGGAGAAACTTGCATCTCTTAAGGAAGCCGAGGCATTGATACGCTTGTTTGGTGACTTGGAGTATGTGATTATTCCATCGCAAATCGTTGGATAGAGTCACGCCGAGGATGTTAAGATATGGGTCAGCTGTTATATTATCCTCGCCCACTGAAATGGAGGGAAGGTTGGTGCAGGTTTTAGTGGAGAATAGACAGTACTTGGTTTTGGTTTCATTGAACTCGACGCGATTCTTGCGGCCCCAATCAAGAATGAGTTTAATGTCCGCGTTAAGAGAGTTGGACATGAGTTCGCGTTCTAAGAGACAAGGTCTGGCACTTACTTGTCCTGTGTTGTCGGAGGGGTATGAGTAACGCAAAGTACCGTCATCGGCAAAACTATGAAGTGGATTGGAGGGGATTGAGAGCAGATCATTAATAAATATAAGAAAGAGAGTAGGTGAGAGAATCGCCCCTTGAGGAACGCCGGCCGAAATGGAATGAGGGTTGGATTCGACGCCATCCAATACTACCTTGATTGAACGGTAAGAAAGAAAGCTCTCAATCCAGTTCCTTAGAACTGAGTCGATACCAATAGCTTGGAGTTTCGACAGCAGAGCGGGATGCCATACTCTGTCAAAGGCCTTTGAGATATCTAGAGCAATCAGACCAGACTCACCGAAGCCATGGATGCTTTGGTTGATGTGTTCAGTCAGGCATACAAGAAGGTCGCCAGTAGATCGTTTTGGTCTAAAGCCATACTGCCTGTCGTGAATAATTTGGTTAGATTCTAGATATTTCATCAACCTTCGATTGATTATTGTCTTCATAACTTTGGAGAGAACGGAAGTTAATGCTATTGGGCGGTAGTTTAAAGGGTCGCTGGCTTCACCTTTTTTGGGAATGGGCTGAACATGAGCTAGTTTCCAAGAGTTGGGATAAACTCCGGAGAAATATGACAAGGCAAAGAGTTTGCGCAGAGGTTTAGCCAAAGGTGAGGCACACTTTTTGAGTACCATAGGGGGAATATTATCGGGGCCAGTGGATTTATTGACGTCAAGTTCTTTGAGACATTTATACACCTCTCGTGTCCTGAAGAAAATTCCGTCCATTGAATGGGCGTTGCGATCGAGGACCGGTGGTGACGTATCAGCTTGAGGTAACGAAGAATTTGAGGCGAACAGAGATGCCAGTAAATCGGCCTTCGATTTGCTTTCTGTTATCACCTCCTTTCCATTAATGAATGGAGGGGTTGAGGAAGAGGTAAAATTCTTCTTAATGGAAGTTACCAAGGCCCAGAAGTTTTTGCTGCCTACGTGGGTGTTGAGGATCTTACTTCTCAGTTTGTTGTCAAATGATGCTTTGACCTTCCTGATGATGGAATTACAGGAGTTTCTCGACTTGATATACTCACGCCGAAGTGACTCGTTGGGGGAATGTTTGTACGCTCTATAAGCGGCTTCCTTAGCTTGAATTGCGTTCCTACATTCCCCATTGAACCATCTATTTGGCCTAGGCTTTATAGATATGGTAGAATGAGGAATAAACAAACACATTCCTGCCCGTATTATTTTAGTAATACAGGAAGCGGCATAGTTCGCACTGGCACTGCGGAAACACAAATTCCAGTCTGTAGCTTGAAAAAAGCGTATAAGTCCCAACCAGTTGGCTTTCCCATAGTGCCAGACAGTTTTTTTAGGAACTGCGTTGGTTGGAGTAGAAGATGGATATGGGAAATTAGCGCTTACTAGACTGTGATCCGAGTTACCAAGGGGTGAGCTAACTTCGACGGAGTATCGAGTTGGATGAGAAGTAAGAAACAGGTCAAGCAGATGGGCTCCTTGACCTTCAACGTCCGGAACTCGCGTTGCACAGTTCACGATTTGGTGCAAATTATTTAGGTCTGCAAAGATCTCGGCGTCTTTGCCAGAAACACTGGTGCCATTGGAGTAATTTAGCCAATTGACATTATGAACGTTGAAATCACCCGCAACAATGATTTCACACTCCGGGTGGGAAGATAAAAATCCGGAGATTTGTTCTGAGATAGCATCGAAGGCTAATGTGGAGGCTTCATTACTGATATTAGGGCTTCTGTATAGAAAACAGAAGAATATGACGTGGTTACGAAGAATAATTTTAATCCATAAATGATTAAATTCAGAAGATGTACTATTGTACACCTTCTGAAACGCCACGTCATTCCTAATATACATGGCGACTCCCCTATGGTCGGAGAAATTGTGCACTAAGGTATACCCAGCCACCTGAAATCGATTTGAATCGGTGTCAGTGACTTGAGTTTCACTTAGTGCGAATATGGCCGGGGCATGCGTATCAAGATAGCACATTACATGATCGAAGTTCGTGAGGAGACCCCTAATATTACAAAAAACAAAGGAGAAATATTTGTTTTTGTTTAGGGGCCTTTCCTGCGCAAGGTCCATGACCTCATTTATTTCACGGAGCTTGAAAAAATCTATACCATTGTCCTATATAAAGTTAGACTATGAAATAAAAGCTGAAGGAAACAAAGTATTTCACAGGTTTTGGAGAGGAAAGCTTTGAAAACCTGTAAGCAAAAAGAAAGCTTTTCACAGCAAAGTATTTTACAGCCGAAGCATTTGCAGCCGGACCTGTATGCTGCTGAAAGTAATTTGAAAGCAACAGCATTCGCAGCAATTAGGAAAAAACAGCTTTCACAGTCATAAGCAAAGTAAGCTTAAAAATTTGTATTTGCTTTAGGTTTTCTTTGCTTGCAATCCCTGGCCGCGACAGACCGCAGCGCGTCGCATTGCAAAGTTGCGCCAAACTATATAAGGAGGTCAGTCAGCCTATAATTAATGTAAAATCACAAGCAACAACGTCCGTAAATTGCGACCTTCAACGCACATTGAGGCGGGCCCATCGCAACACCTACATGGCCGCAAAAATACGCCATTTTCTTCACAAACTCCTCAACATGGGCATCAAATGAAAGGAAATGATAAGTAGAATTCAATATCAATAAAGTATACTGAATATACCGTTAGATATAGTGATAGCAAAAATGGTCTTGTTCTTGCAGTCTTGTCTTTTTCTTGCACATTTAGCAAGACAAAAACAAGAACAAGACTTAGTTATGCTTGAAAGAGCAGGAACAAGACTAACTGTGCAATAACAAGACCCAGAGCAAGACTTTAGCAATTGTCTTGCAAAATTTTCACCTAAATTCATTCTTTTTAAAACAAAAAATATAAAATTGATTATGATGTTCAAGTATATTTAATTTTTAGTATAATTGAAAAAGCATTTGTACATAAGTACATAATGACTTTGCATACATTGTGCGCCAACTAATGATGACCAGAAATGGTTTTATTCTTGCAGTCTTGTCTTGTTCCTGCACATTTAGCAAGACCAAGAACAAGAACAAGACTTAGTTATGCTTGCAACAACAAGAACAAGACAGACTGAACAAGACAAGACCAAGACTAGATTAGTCTTGCCTTGTTCTTGCGTTTGCTCATCATTAGTTAGATCCATGTCGGTATTCGCGTTACTAACCGTTGGGACCCTGAATGGTCAATGTGAAAATTGTTCCTACACTCAAAAGATTCGTAAATCGAACTGAATAATAAAAAGTTTATTAAAATTGAGCAATGCGATATCAAAGCTGTCACTTCTACAAAATTGGATATAGGAGGTTCTAATTATAAAATGATTAGTGTTATATTCCATACAGGAACACTTGAGCAAGGTCATTACATCAGCATGTTGAAACAAAAATTGAGCTCGGATCAACGATGCTATAGTACCGCGGGGGAAAATTTTTCCTTGGGGATTTCAGTTTGTATTTTATGAGTTATATACTATATAATATATTTTATTAAATATTATTATGTATCATATAGTACTTTGTACTAAGTAATATATACTATGTTTTATGTACTAAGTGTTTACTATGTATTAGGTACTATGTACTCGCACCAGGAAATATGCGCTATGACTATGCACTATGTTTTATGCACTCTACTACGTATACACTACCGACTATGTCATATTTATCAGGGATGTTATGGAGCTCCGTAACCGTAACCGAAACTATCGGATATCCGAAATAAAAATTTATCCGAAACCGTAACCGAATCTGATATAAAAGTTTCGAATGATTTCGGATAGGGGCAGTCTTAATGTGACTCATTATGACATGTTTTCTACCGGCCGAACTGACACACAAGCCGGTGGGAGTGTAGCACTAAATTATAACCTTGAAATAAAGTCAAGTCATTACCTATTTGTATTTTCCTTTTAAAATTCCTTTAACATGTAATATCCGTAACTGAAATTATCCGAAACTATCGGATAATCCAAAATAATTTCATATCCGTAACCGTATCTGAAACCGGTATAATCTTCATATATCCGTATCCATATCGAGATTCGAAATTCCATATCCATAACATCCCTAATATTTATTATGTATTATGAACTATGTACTATGTACTATGTATTATGTACTATGTATTAGGTGTTCTGGTTAGGTACTATGGTCTCTGTGCTATGTACTGTGCACTATGGGCTATGTATTATGTACTACGTACTATGTATTAAGTACTAGGTATTAAGGTATTAAGTACTATGTATTATGTACTATGCGTTACTGACTATTTATTCTGTACTATGTACTAGGCATTATGTACTATGTATTATCTATGAATATGTTATGTTTTACGTATTATGTACTAAATATTATGTAGGTAATACTATGTATCATACACTATATATGTATAGTCCAATCAATCTACGGAATCACCATGTTAATTTCCAGACAATTGAAGGCAGGACAAAAAAAATATGGGCGTGTAGAACACTTAATTTGAAGAATGATAGCGTTTTTTTTTACGGAACTGCATTGGCGAACTTAACCTAAAAAATTCGCAAAAGTCAAAAAACCGGTTTTTCGCCAATAAAACAAAAAGTTGAGCCCGTATCCGAAAAAGTTAAATTATAAAGTTATAGGTATTAAAATTATCTTTCAATTGATGTGGTACAAAATATTGGTTAGTGTCTTATACATGGAGAAAAATGCTAAAAACCGCTAAAAATCGCTTCTTTTTCTTTTATTTTTTTCTTTTTATTGATGCGACCTAGAAACTTTTTATTTGGAAAAAATGTTGCTTTTGGCAATCTGAAAACTCCTTATTTTTTTTGGCTCGAAATTTTGCAAAATATGGGTGAAATTTCGATTTATGTAAAAAAAGGCGTTTTCGTAAAATCCTTCGTCTACAGCTCCTCGACCTCGTAGGACATTTTTTCGAAGCTCTTTTTCTTCGTTAAGAGTTGGACTATCATGCACTATAAGTTAAAATTGGAGTTTTTCAATTTTATGTACAAAAAACTCCACCGCAAAAAAGACAAGTTTTTTTGCCGCTAAAAAGACAAGTTTTTGTACTGCAAGTTTTTTATTTCATTATTTTTCGACTCTAAACTACTATTTAATAAAAGTTTATATTCTGTTTAGAGAATAAATAGGTAATTTGGTCATACATTATATAAATGATAATAAAAGTTGATTTTTTGGCATGGCTTTTTCCAACTATAAAAAATTGTTTCATTTTTCGATTCTTCTCGAAAAATTTTGTTATTGCAGACTTCTAGAGTTAAATTAAAAAAGCTATAGAAAATGGCCCTCGAATTTCGAGTCCTGGATGCGGCTATTTGCATTAATTTTAAATATTTTAACGTTCAGGCAATTTTGGTCATAGTTCAAATAAATGTATTTTGAATCTAATGACTCCAACTTTTATAGGAAAAGTTGGTTTTTAATTATTGGTTGATAAAAGTTGAATTTAGAAGCTTTGAAATGATTTTAAATATTTAAACGTTAGCTGCAGCAAGGCGCACCGGGTCCTAGCTATCCAAAATACAGAAAATAAGCAGTTCATTGCGACACTGCATCTGTGTATGAAAATTCATATCTCGAAAAATGATATGTCAATGGATGGTTTTTATTGTCGCGATCAACATGTCAGATCCCTAATAGTTTCACATTTTGTTATTTGGAATCAAAAATACCAGAAAATTGCCTTTTTCAAACTCCCTTACGGTATATTAAAATGCTTCACCTGATTACTACTATTGGCTTATGGGTGCAGCATAGGCGCCCCGGCTCCCAGCTAGTTTATATAATAAAAATTGATTCGAACAACCAGAAATTACTACAGCGCGAAAAGTTAGAAGTGGCCGCTCACCAAGTAAACATTCTACGTAAAAGATGAAATTGCACATGATCCGTGCTGTTGAGACGTCAATAACAACTTGTATGTATGTAGTACAGTAAATATTGAACAACAATATGTCTCAAATTCACAGGTATTTAACAAAGGAAAAAGGCTCCGTTATTTAAAAAAATGTCTTCGCTGTTGACGGTCGTGCGGTTAATTTATTTTATTTTAAAATTAGTAAAAAGAATATAAACTTTTATTAAATAGTAGTTTAGAGTCGAAAAATAATGAAATAAAAAACTTGCAGTACAAAAACTTGTCTTTTTAGCGGCAAAAAAACTTGTCTTTTTTGCGGTGGAGTTTTTTGTACATAAAATTGAAAAACTCCAATTTTAACTTATAGTGCATGATAGTCCAACTCTTAACGAAGAAAAAGAGCTTCGAAAAAATGTCCTACGAGGTCGAGGAGCTGTAGACGAAGGATTTTACGAAAACGCCTTTTTTTACATAAATCGAAATTTCACCCATATTTTGCAAAATTTCGAGCCAAAAAAAATAAGGAGTTTTCAGATTGCCAAAAGCAACATTTTTTTCCAAATAAAAAGTTTCTAGGTCGCATCAATAAAAAGAAAAAAATAAAAGAAAAAGAAGCGATTTTTAGCGGTTTTTAGCCTTTTTCTCCATGTATAAGACACTAACCAATATTTTGTACCACATCAATTGAAAGATAATTTTAATACCTATAACTTTATAATTTAACTTTTTCGGATACGGGCTCAACTTTTTGTTTTATTGGCGAAAAACCGGTTTTTTGACTTTTGCGAATTTTTTAGGTTAAGTTCGCCAATGCAGTTCCGTAAAAAAAAAACGCTATCATTCTTCAAATTAAGTGTTCTACACGCCTATATTTTTTTTTCCTGCCTTCAATTGTCTGGAGAATTTCCGTAGATTGATTGGACTAATACTATGTTTTATCTATTATGTACTACGCACTATGTACTATGAACTCTGTAGGTACTATGCACTATGCACTATATACTATGAATTATGGACTATGTATCAGTGTTGGACTTAATCAACTAATTTTTTAATCTGACTAATAATCATGATTTAAACCAATCATGATTGAGGATTAATGATTATGAAATCTAAATCAGGATTGAATGATTAACTCTTTAACGATTAACATGAGGTTATTGTTTTTCGCAATTTTTGTTAGTACGTGAAGAAATTTTGCAACTGGATTTTCTCCTACTTACTCATAACTGATCAACTTCAAATTTAGCATCTAGGTTTTATTTGTGTGACTATACAATGTGGTTATTTTCAAACAAATTCAAAATGGCGACTCGAAATGGCGGACGAATTTTTGCAATTGTGTTCCCTCTGTACTGAATATCAGTATTGGGAGGTTTTAAGGGTTCCAAATAATGAATTTGTTGTTAAAATTTCAAAATTCAAAATGCTGGACCTATTTTGGGAATTGCGTTTCGATTGTATTGAAAATCAGTATCGGCGAGTTTAAAGGGTTCCAAATAACGAATTTGTGGTCAACATTTTAAAATTCGAAATGGCGGACTAATTTTGGCAATTGTGCTCCGATTGTACTGAAAATCAGCATTGGAGGGTTTTAAAGACTTTAGAAATAACGGATTTGTGGGCAAAATTTTAAATTTCAAAATGGCAGACGAATTTTGACAGTTGTGTTCCGATTTTACTATTTTGACTAAAAAAAGGTATACTTTTAACGCAAATAATTCCGACACAGCACTCCAAAAACTCACTTTTGTTGAATTTAATGTTAATAACTTTTGTACTCCGATGACTACCTGAAGATACATTTCTTCCACTTATTAAAGATATTTCACTTATCAAGTGGAACTAATTTAGTTTTATCAATACTTGATATTCTACCGGTCTTTTGTCTGTTGTCGCAAATTTTTTAAAAATCAAAGTCACAAATAAACGTTTAACTTATCACAGCACTAACTTTTTTTCTCAATTTTCTAATCCTTCCAAATCTAAGGCCTACCATTCACCACTAAAGCCTACCATTCACCACGTAAATTTTTGAAGAATATGAACATATTTCATATAAGACAATTTTCGAGACCATACCTAGCCCTCAGGAGCCTTGTTAAAGAAGAAGAAATTGGTGCTACTTTCACCTTTCTATGTCAAATAGTTTAGAAAAGCCTAATAAAATAGAAGTCCAAAAAATCGGAAAGATTTGTTTTTTCTTAGTTTCCACTAAAACTACAAATATAAAAAAATTATAACAATCGGAGGTGGTGAACTCTAAACATTTGATTTCGTATTTTTATAATACGTAATTTGTAACTACTCTAAGATGAACAGTTATGTAAGTGCCCTAAGCTAAGTACTTATGTAACTATTCTAAGCAAAGTAAAAAAATAAGGCCTTACCTCCTATGCCAACATGTGTAACAATAAGTACTTCTGTAAGGGGTATGGCTCATTTCAGTACTTCTGTAAGCTTACAGGTCCTACTGGGTAACTCTTATAACCTAAATAGCATCCCCAATTTACATTTTCCCCTTATTTCGTGTTTAAACTTTTTTTTCTTTTAGTTGTAACCTTAACGACATTTCATCCCTGCCTGTCATTAATGTTTATTTTTCCAAAAGCTATTGGCAGCAGCAATTAGCTATTAAATAATAATAAAAATAAAATCACAAAGTTTTCGGTGCATGAAAAATACTGCCCAAAAATTACAGGTTACAATCTATATCCTACAAGCTGGTTTGCAATTTCGCCCCGGCATGCACTTCAACGACAAGCCCCACATCGTGTAATTCCATTAAAATCTCGAAATCGATTTTCGGCATGATTACTACTCGCTTTTTTCTCGAATAAAATTACCTCCTTTTTCTCCCTAAAAGGAATAAAATTTGAAACAAAACTTTTCCTTCTGATGTGCTTCTAGCATGAAATTCAACAAAAAAAATTGAAACTGATGATGCCCATAAATGCAACATGCTTAAAGTTATGTGGCGCCCTTAGGTCCCGCTTACAAGGCGCCTGCATTTACTAAACTACTCGTGCGATAAGTTTTCCTCCAAATGGTGTAAAAATGATAAATTGTTAGGAAACTAGGTGAAAGGGTCACCAGGATATTACAGAAAAAATTTCCAGTTTTTTTAAACAAAAATGGGAAGTGCCCGGCGGCAACTACTTTCACGTTTTTGCTCTATTCAAGCCCAATTAAGTAACGAAATGAAGCCCAATTCATTAATTCATTGGTAATCCGCTAGGGTGGAGCATTAAAATTTTTCATTTAACTTTTTATTTTTTGTGAAAACACACTTGAAATTTATTGCTGTTAATTTTTTTTTTATTTTACACGCAAACATATATCGCCGCCATGGTGCTAAGTTTGAGGTAATAAATCCTTAAATGATGGTTTGGGTCCATTTAGGTAAAAAGTTTTTCGTGCTTTCGAAGGACAGCAAGAAATAAACGAGTGAATTATGAGCCCATGAAAAATGTTTGAAAATAACATTAAGAAATTAAGTGTTTTTTGACCAATTTTCTAGTTAAACAATTTAATATTAATAAAAGGATGCTTTGACGAGTAGCTGATTATTACTACTTAATATACCGGCTAAATTTAAAAGAAGTGCTTTATTTTGTGCAAATATAGTACATTAGTTATTAAAGATATAAATAATAAAAAAAAAATTTAAGAACCGACTTCAGAAAAGAACCAATCCCGCGCGATGCACAGAAAACGTCACTTTTGAAGACGGTGCTAACACCTGTGTGTATCAAGGGCATAAGCCTAACAAAGAAATGAAAACAATTTTCGAAGCAAGAGTTAGTGCAATCAAACTCAACTACTACCTGGCACCGTCTTTTTTTTTGTACTTTTTAGTCCATTCATTTCCTTCGGGGGCAATTTAAAACTAGTTGGGATGTGGGTTTGACCACTTCGGTCCACCCGATTAACTTCCCAGTATGATAAACGAAGATGGAATAAACTGACTTCTTACAAAATAGTTATACGTTTAGCACTAGTGGAAAATTGGCTAGTATCAGAACTGATGACAAAGCAATCCCGAGAGAAGCTAGTTCAAATAACTATAATAGTAGTAAATCCACAAGATTTTTCTAGAGAATTTGTTTTTCCTGAACGTTAGCAAACAAACATGTCCTCCGTATTTCGTTCGCTGCACTAAAGCGGGTGATCAAATTCGTATTGAGCGTGCTGATGCGCCGTTGACAAACTGAGAAGCGAGTGACTTTATTTGGAAATTCCAAAGCTTTCCGGAGATATTAGCAAACCTGTAACTGTTGAGTACTTGTCAGACTTGACCAAAAAGAACAAATTTTGCGGTAACTACTGGAAATCCCGGGATGAGCCGCAACTTTCTGAAACTGTATTACGGGTAGAAAATAATTCCTCGTCAAAAAGTGCTAATCCAAGGTTTGAAAAATTCGCGCTGTTTGTAATGGGTAACGAAATTTTTGCACGATTTTGAAAGGTTGTCGGATTTTGACAAGTGATGTTTTGTTCAAAAGCTATCGCTGTGCAGAACCCAAAAAAGATCGTTTCGTTTAGAACGGGTCTCATTCCATCGAGTTTATTAGATACTGATCAGCTCTTTCCGCAGCATTATCCGTTGTACAATATATACGCTGGCCATTTTCTAGATGTCCAACCAAATGAACAACAGTTGCATATCTTTTATGAATGGCGAATGAAAGAAATTGCCATACCGCTAGATTATTGCTAACATTACGTCCCATTTAATATTGGGTTATTTTGCCGATCGCCTTTGCATTAGCAGCACCAACAGCCATGTCGCTCCCCTTCATTATATATTTGAATATGAATTTGATTGATTCGACGGAATTGCAAAATTCAACATTTATGAGAGCATTGAACGTATTGGACAATAATGGCGAATAGTGTACGACCCAACGATTGTCAGCTTCACAATCGTAACCTTCCAAGTTATCTCTTTGCCATTGACCTTAGTCGGTCGACGAAGATACATTGGATAACCATTGTTCCCGATTACATTTTCAGAAATCAATGCTCTTGAATACCGCTTTGAATATTTCTAACATGCATCATGATTCAGTCCCATCCCATTGTGGATTGCAAGTAAAAATTATGAACAAATCTGACGACCATATTGATATTGGACATATGCTTTCCGACACACAATGCATCAACGATTTTCCAACGTTCGTTTCGAACTGTATCGATTTTCTTTGCAGAACCTAACTAAAATTGTTAAAGTAACCACTCGGCTGCGCCAACTTTGATATTTTTTGTTCTTTTTCACATATGCCTTTGTCGAAAACTACTAAATAAAGTCCATTTTAACATGAAAATTGGGTCAATAGCAAGAGCGGGAAGTATTGTACCTTGTTCAACAAAAATTTTTGCTTAAAAACTAACACATGCACTTATATATAAAGAAACATTACTCGGCCATAGCCGTTGCTATCCCATCTAAAGATAATAAGTTAATCTTGGTGAAGCAAGACCCATGTACCCCGAGAGTATGATAAAAAACCAGTTAACCAAGTGTTAAATATTGACCCGTGTACGCCAGCCTAATGAGAGTAACATGTAAACGCACTCTAACGTTACTACTGTTACGTTTCGGTTAACGCATTTATAATTTGACACCACTATCGCTGCTACAATTCTTTTTTAGAACGATTATACTTTTTTTTATTTCATTTAATAAAATAAACCGATTTCACGTACAAATCATATCAATTAAATGCGAAGAAAAAATTTCCAATAAGGATATCGACAATTCTTTTTCAAGCGCCATTACAAAAATACCAACAGACATAATCATGAAAACTATATACATAAACCTTGCTATTGAGGTCTTCTAACATAAACCACACTCAATCAGTCATTTCATACAGCCAATTTTTCAAACATCGATTACATACAAAACAATGATTCATTTTTATATATATAGATTAGCAAAACTTGTTAATTTAAGGCCTTTCTGACAATTAGACGAAGTTTTTCTATTTAAACAAAAAAAGCCGGACCGAATATTATGATTTTTTTTTTCTTTTTTTCAGAGAATTTCTTCGTTAATACGAGTATCCTTTTTTCGGCACCTCAATGAAGTCGATATAGTTTTTAGTTTGGGCGGTATCGTGTAGGTACAAAAATCATAAACGTCGTTTAAACAAAAAAAAAAACTAGTTGGGATGTGGGTTCGACCCTTTCGGTCCACACGATCAACTTCCCAGTATGATGGATGTTGAAAATTATGATTGGATATTTTAATAATAAATGAACAATAGGCAATATAGAATATATGCATAATACCGAGAATTTGTCACAATTGTTTATCAATATTTTCGTTAAAATGTCAAACTAAATTTGCGCACTTACAAGAAAGATTAGGATGACGAAAATGTATATAAAATTGATGTATTAATGTTTTTCGGCACCTCAATGAAGTCGATATAGTTTTTAGTTCGCGCGGTATCGTGCAGGTACAAAAATCACTTAAGTCAATTATACCAAAAACCCGCTGGACCGAATATTATAAAAATATTTTCAGATTATATTGTCGCTAATACGCTTCGAACGGCACCTCAAGTAAGTCAATATCTTTCGTGGTTCGGGCCATATCGTGCAGGTACAAAAATCACTAACGCCGCTTAAACAAAAAAAACGGCTCGACCGAATTTTATGAAAATCTTTTCAGATCATATTTTGGCTAATACTCTTCGAACGGCACGTCAACTAAGTCGATATCTTTTATGGTTCGCGCGATATCGTGCAGGTACAAAAATCACTTAAGTCATTTACACCAAAAAACCGCTGGACCGAATACTATAAAAATCTTTTCAGATTATATTGTCGCTAATACGCTTCGAACGGCACCTCGAGTAAGTCAATATCTTTCGTGGTTCGGGCGATATCGTGCAGGTACAAAAATCACTTACGTCGCTTAAACAAAAAAACGGCTGGACCGAATTTCATGAAAATCTTTTCAGATCATATTTCGGTTAATACGCTTCGAACGACACCTCAACGATGTCGATATCAGTTTTGGTTCGCGCGATATCGTGCAGGAAAAAATGACCACATCCGTACGCACATACACACACACATACTTCCTCCCAATTTTTTGCTTAAAATGCTCCTGGGACCTTGAAAGATGAAAATACGTTGAAATTTTCGATTTCGATTTTCGGACCGATTACAATAACTTCCTATACTGGGAAGTTAAAAACGGTTCGACCGAACTCTATGAAAATCTTTTCAGATCATAGTTTGGTTAATACTATTCGAACGACACGTCAACTAAGTCGATATCTTTGATAGTTCACGCGATATCGTGCAGGTACAAAAATCACTTATGTCATTTAAACCAAAAAACCGCTCGACCGAATATTATAAAAATCTTTTCAGATTATATTGTCGCTAATACGCTTCGAACGGCACCTTAAGCAAATCAATATCCTTCGTGGTTCGGGCGATATCGTGCAGGTACACAAATCACTTACGCCGCTTAAACAAAATAACGGCTCGACCGAATTTTATGAAAATCTTTTCATATCATATTTCGGTTAATACGCTTCGAACGACACCTCAACGAAGTCGATATCTTTTTTGGTTCGCGCGATATCGTGCAGGAAAAAATGACCACATCCTTACGCACACACACACATACTTCCTGCCAATTTTTTGCCTAAAATGCTCCTGGGACCTTGAAAGATGAAAATACGTCGAAATTTTCGATTTCGATTTTCGGACCGATTACAATAACTTCCTATACTGGGAAGTTAAAAAAATTATTAAGGTAGGTCTACACGGCACAAATAGATCGTTGCGTGTTTGGATAGTACCAAATATGTCTCGGTTATGTTCTACCACTTGCTCCTCCGACCTTATCATAATCAATATAACATAATAACGCGTAGATAAGTATAAGTATAATGCGCAATAACTAATGGAGGTAATTTTCACTCATCATTTGCACTTAGTTTATATACACAATTCGACTTGCGCCAGACAATTTATAACACTAAATCGTTGCATATGAACCTACCTTTACGATAAGTATGACACGCTGCCGTAGTATCGTTTAATCGACGACGCAACGTACGTATTGCGAGAACGATTCTTCTTTTTAAATCCATTCTGAGAAGTAAAACACGCCGCCGCGCCGCCCGTCGAAAAAAGTCGAAGCAGTAGCTAATAGTTTTTGAGCAAGGTATTTGCGTATTTTCGGACGAATTTAAAAACAAACTTATTTAATATGAAACAAAATTCTCCGGGGGAAATTAAAAGAAATATTTATTGTGAAGTCGATCTTACTGTACTATACTCACCATACACTTCCATTTGATACCCATACCAAGGGCGTTGTAAAAAAAAAAGTAAGCCGCCATTTGGTGTTGGCCGCCATTTTGTGTTTTGAATGACGCCACATAGCGAACGGTATTCTACTTGTCACGCCGTTTCATTTGATATCCATGTCGGGGGTCGGGGAGCCCAATTGCAACATTCGACTTCCATCTTGGAGCCGCCATTTAGTTTTTTTTACAAAATGGTCAGATTGTATTGTCATGCGAACTATACGTATGTGCAAAATTTGCAGATGTTCGGTTATATGGAAGGGGGTCAAAATCAAATTGTAGGATTTGTTTACACTACAGACATACAGTACAAGATAATAGAAGGCGTATAAAAGCTTAATTGCCATTGATATCGGGAAAATTAAATGTAAACAATAATATTCTTTGATTCTTCACCCATGTCATGGTATATTTCTTTATTCGATATAAACAATAGTTTTTGAGCTGCATATCAAAACTACATGCCATAATTTCGTTATCATCGGTTTTTGTTCTGGAACCTTTGCAGACGAATTCATGTCAAAAACTTGTTTAATATGAAACAAAATTCCCAGAAGGAAATTAAAAAAAAAAATTTCGAGGATATAAAGAAAAGAAAAAAACACCGCGGACCGAAGAATCGAACTCGCAACAAGCATACTTGAAATTAGGCTTAATTATCAGCCAAAAATTTATGATTTTCAACCCTTAAGGGAACATTAAAATTATAATTGAAAAAATGCAAATGCAATTTTTTTATATAGTTGATATATATAATTGTAGGGGTAGTTTTAACCCCTTAAGGGTTGAAAATAATTTATTTTTGCCTGACAGTACGCCCACAATCGAATTTGAGGTATAAATAAAAAAAAATTGTTTACATTTTTTCTATTTTTAGCCGATTTAGGAGTGGTTTTAACCCTTTAGGACTACCCCTTATCACAAAGTTCGCCTTGATTTAATACAAATCAACCACCTTCGCAAATAAATATTTAAAAAAAAGTGTATTTCATTGCATTAGTTTTCATTATTATTGAAATAATCGCTAAAAAAAACCCTAAAAAGGGGTGTTTTTTGCATTTTTAAGGGTGACGCCCATGTTTTAGGACCGCGGGAGCCCGATTTTCGTGATCAGCGACCCCAAAAACCGGGTTCGTTTTTCTTAATGGTGTTATTTTAGAACACCCTCCTCCGCGTTTTGAATGGACTATTTGCGCCATGTCAAGTACTATCGGCGGTTGACTAATATGTTAATAAATCATTTCAGAAAGAAGAAAAAGAGAAAAGAAAGCAATCGGGCTGACTCGACCAGGGGTTGAACCTGCAACGCTACACTCCACTGGATCGAGGATCCGACGCTCTACGCACTCCCCACCGGCCTTCTACCAGTTTTACAACAACAAAGTAATTTGTTCGGTGGCTATGAAATATTCAGGTTGAACTTATTTTAACAGTTTTTTATAACTTCGAGCTCCTTTATCAGAATTTCGAAAAAATTGAGCGGGACCACCGTGGGAAACTACCCTTTCAAACGAACAAAAAAAAAGCAAAAAAAGTTATGGAAGTTATGCGTGACCTACACGTCGAATTGATAACCTCCTCTTTTTTCGGTTCTTTCGGTTAAAAAGTACATTGTGTCAAAATAAGTACGATTTATTTTGCTTTATTATTTTGTTTAAAGACATATTATTTAATACTTTTAACAATTTTTAACAAATAATTACCGCTGCTAAACAGATGCCCCGCAACTTTACGTTTGTATTTAAGTTAAAGTAATAAGTGGTCAGTCATCACGGAATAGGGGAAATAACATGTAGCATAGCATGCATGTGACTCAACTGGACTGATGGAAGTGCGATCATAACATCCTATTGGTGGCCACTGGTAACTATCCTATGAGATAGGATAGGCTTATGTGATCGGTCTAGCTTCTTGCAAGTATAGTTGGCGTGAGGCTAATAACTTCAACCGGAAAAAAGAATTATTACGGAGCGAGCACCATTTGTGTCGTTCAATGTAGGAGTAGTGTGGCTCTTTAGTTTAGAGTATTGGAGGTTTATTTGCTTTGTAGTCGCATTATGTCATATCTTCCTCTGTGGAGGTGGAGCGGCAGCAGAAGTGCCCTATAAGTCGAACAGAAAAAATGACATCAATTTATTCAAATTTGAAAAATTACCATCAGCGATCAGTAGATAATTCCACAAAACCGAGCGCTTCCACACCGGCCCAACGAAAGTCAACAAATGGGATTCTTTGACGTTCGGTGGTTCTAAATGGTCAACTTAGCGAGGACCAACCAAGGTTCGTTGACATTCGCTTGCAACCGGTAGCGTAGCGGAAACATCAAGAAAATACGTTATTCGAGCGAATGCGGTGTGGATGGACGTTTTGACTTCTGAGTATCGCCAATTTTTATTTATTGCATTATTTGTGCGTTTCAATAAAATATACATATTGACAAAATAAATTCAATACAATGCTTTCATTGTCATCCAACTTCCTATTGATGCATCTAAACCGAATACGGGTACCAACAAATGTTTGAAAAACCTGCAAATGCTTATAGACGTATCTCCGAACGACAACGAACGTTCGGTAGCCAACGCCGATTTTCTACTATGTAAACAAAATGCTCAAATTCGACATTGATTTTTAAATTTATAATGTTAAGTGTAAATAAGCAGTTTGGATCATTAAAATTAAACCAGCAATCAATAAATCAATAACGCCATCGATCCCAGTATGTAAAATAAATAAGAGAAATAAATAAGGTATTTTCGCGTACTTTATTGTTCTCTCAAGTATAGAGTATAATTACTCGAAATAACGTAAAATACTTTATAATAAAGTACGGGTGGCAGCCCTAGTTACATCTTTTATTCAAGGCATCGCTAGCTACTGATGCGTTAGTATAAGCTTTTTATAGATCAATCTTTATTGAAAAAGTTGCATCAGCCACGATTACAAATCAAGCATTTTTGTTAGAAATAAATTAAAATTGCCGCCTTCCTAAGGAAGCGCCAATGTAAATACATGCTGCTTTATGAATTTGCTTTTTGTTAAGTGCTTCCTTTTGATCTTGCCCTTGAATGGATGAAATCATATCTCGACAACAGAATTCAGGTTGTCAGATATATCCAGGATTTCTGTCAAAAGAAATCGCAGAAACTTCCGGGGTCCCTCAGGGTAGCCATCTAGGCCCTCTGTTATTAAAATATTATTATACATCTCTTTATGCCGTTTAAGCGTTGCAAGACTGGTGTACCACCAATAAATTAGAACTAAACATCAGCAGGAATATTATCTCAACGAAAAGGCATTAGACCGTGTCGATCAAGTTGTAGATCTAGGTATTATTCTAGACAATAAATTAAATTTCAACAAACACTTCGATAATATTGCTGCAAGAGCCAACAAGCTTCTGGGCTTTATAAAGAGAATAGCCCAAAAATTTAATAACGTTCGGGCCACAAAAACTCTTTTCTGTTCGTTCGTTCGCCCTATCTTGGAATATGTGTGTCCGATCTGGGACCCTATATTCCAGGTAAGCAGCAGTAGGTTGGAATCAATACAGAAGAAATGTCTCCTCTTCGCTCTGAGAAACCTACACGACCCGCCCTTTTTCAACTTACCGCCCTACACGGACAGACTCAACAAGTTAGAGCTCATGCCGCTGTCACATAGGAATAAAGTGCTTATCTCGTGCTTAACTTTGGATGTCCTAAACGATAAAGTTAAGGTGCAGTTCGTGTCCGACAGAATCAAGCTCAATACCGAAGTTCTGCACACTAGGCACACAAAAATGCTTAAGGAATACCCTCATCGGACAGAATATGCCAAGAACGAGCTCGTCAACAGATGTTGTATGACTTTTAATAGTCACAGTGCTTGCTTCTCACCCCACATAAAAAACATCCTTTAAACAAATAATTATATCCGTCCTAACATCACAATTACTACCATAAATAAGCATAGACTTAAGCTGACTTTGTACCTTAGTCATAAATGCATTGTATATTTCTGTAGTAAGTTTAAGTATGGCTTGTTTGGCAAATAAAATAAATAAATAATTTCCTATGTATTACTTCAGAAAAAAAATGCCTTTTACGAATTAATCTTTGATGTCACTGCACGTACATATCATATATCATTTTTATTTAGTAATTTTATTTAAAACACAACCTACTGTGCCATGTATTATTTAGTAAAACTCATTTTACTTTTGGTGGACTAGTTAATTCAGTTACTCCATGTTACTTACTGACTTCTCGGGCTGCAAACATTTTGCTGTTATTGCTAACGTCTCCTATGGCAACATATATTAGGTACATGGATATTTCCATAAAATTAAGGCCACTTTTGAAAGTAATATGTCTTCATTATATTTAAGATGCTATTGCATTTCCTAATAGTGTATATAATGCGTGATTAATTCATTTTGTCATACCTAAAGCGGTCAGTCACTTTATGTAGTATTTTATGAGAAATTTATAGTTTTGCGATTTTAGGCATCTAGGGATTGACTTTTATTGTTACATTTTTTATGTCTTTCGCCTCTAGCGTTGGCTTCTTTGCAGACCGCATGTTGCTTTAAATCAGATAAACAACACCTATTTAGAAAATATGACCAATAAGTGCAGAATTTTCTTTAATAATGGTGAATTTACACGAATGACACGCTTGTCATTTTTTTGGTCATTAATTGTCATAATCGTTTACACGATCATAATTTGTGTCATTATTTCTGTCATGAAAAATGGCAAAAATTATTGTCATAAAAAGCTTAAAAAAGCTTAGAAATAATGAAACAAATTATGACCGTGTAAACGATAATGAGAAATTATGAAAAGTTATGGCAAGTCATCATAAAAGAATGAACTTGCTCATTCTTTTATGATAGAGTGTCATTATTTAAATGCAAAATCCAATTTCAACAACAACACCAATTTCAATAATAATCGAAAATAACCCAATGGAATACACTTTTTTCAATATTTATTGGCGAAAGTGGTTTATTTATACCAAATCAAGCCCAATTTTATGATAAGGGATAATCCTAAACATTTAAAACCACCCCTAAATGGACCGAAAATAAAAAAATAGGCTTCAAATTTGATTGAATGCGTGTAGTCAGGTACAAATAAATTGTTTTCAACCCTTAAGGAGTAAAAACTACCCCTAAAATTTGTAAAATTAACATTAAATAAATAAAAATAAACTCTTTTCAAGCCAAAACAAAACTACTTTCAACTACCCCTACATTGGGGCGGCCCCATAATCAGTAAACAAAAAAATATGTGCGGAAAGAGTTTCAAAAAGGTGTTATGTTTTGATACCCAAACGTTCGTTTTGAATGGACTATAATATACCGGCAACACACCCCCGCAGTTTATTTTCATATCCTTTATGATCATTTTTATTTATCTTAACAAGGCAAATCTCATATAGGCAAGTCTAAATATATATTTAACACTCGTAAAAATGCAAAAAGGAAGGGAATTTGTGTTCAATTTATTTTTAAACAAGGCGAAAGAGTATAAATTTGTTAAAAAGATGAATAATTATATCAATTGATATTATCATGAAGTGCGGTAGTGTTATTTCAAAAGGGGTTTACACTCAAATCAGCACCTAAACCTGGATATTCAAAACAAACAGGACCATGAATTAATCAAGTGTCTGCAAATGCTCAATACACTACATAGACACCAATTCTTTTCCAAACAAACAGGGCCATAAAGTAATAAAACAGTTGCGACTGTTAGAGACAAAAATTCAGCTCTTGCCATTATTTATGGCAACTTGCAATAAATTAATGACATTTTATAATAGAGCTTTTCACATGTCATTATTTGAGTCGTGTGAACAGCAATGCCATTAATTATGACCAGAAATTGTGACCATTGTCATTTTTTGTCATTCGTGTAACCGCCGCATAATGCTGCGGTTACACGAATGACAAAAAATGACAATGGTCACAATTTCTGGTCATAATTAATGGCATTGCTGTTCACACGACTCAAATAATGACATGTGAAAAGCTCTATTATAAAATGTCATTAATTTATTGCAAGTTGCCATAAATAATGGCAAGAGCTGAATTTTTGTCTCCAACAGTCGCAACTGTTTTATTACTTTATTAGTCCATTCAAAACGCGCGTTATGGTGTTCCAAAATAACACCGTTAAGAAAATCGAGCCCTAAACGTTTTTGGAGTCGCTGATCACGAAAATCGAGGTTCCGCGGTCCTAAAATTAGGGCGTCACCCCTAAAATTGCAAAAAATACCCCTTTTTAGGGGGTTTTTGCGATTATTTCAGTAATCATGAAAACTAATGCGATGAAATGCACTTTTTTTAATATTTATTTGCAAAGGTGGTTGATTTATACTAAATTAAGGCGTACTTTATGGTGAGGGGTGAGTCTTAAAGGGTTGAAACTACCCCTAAATCGGCCAAAAATTGTGAACTTTTTTTTCAAGTTTATGCTTCAAATTCGATTGTGGGCGTACTGTCAGGCAAATATAAATTATTTTCAACCCTTAAGGGGTTAAAAGTACCCCTACTATAATCAAAACAACTTAATATAAAAAAAATTGCAAAATTATATTTGCTTTTTGTTTGAAATTAATTTTTTCAACTCTTAAGGGGTTGCTCTGATTTTTGGTTTTAAAAAAACAAAAATTTTTTTTTTGCTTTTTTATATTTATTAATATGTGTAGAATACGTTCCTAAAATATTATGACAAAATTTTTGTTCGTTAAAAAGTTATATGCAGTAGCACAAACTGATTTTCCGCAGGGCGTTCGACGCGCGAAAACTTCAAACGCGTTTTTCTCAAAATGTCATTTGTCAAAACGGTTCCATCAATATAGAAAAAACTATTTAACATATTGACTTAATTTTTTCGGCAATTTGTCGAAAATGATGTTGTCGAGTTCGCTTGTGTAAAATTTTTTTTTCAAAATCTTACTATTAGTATTTTATCCTCCCATTTTGGGCCAGAAAAGTTGCATTTTTACGTTTTTTCCCTAAAATGTCCTTAAATTTTTTTTTGATGCAATTCTTACTAATGTTGACACAAGCGAACTAAAGGACATAATTTTTAACAAAACCGTTTTTCACTTTTCTCATTCTGACCAATGGGGACGGAGCTATCGATGGAACCGTTTTCCATGTTATTTTTGAGGTGTCAACTTCAGCGCGTGCTACATATTTATTTATGACGGCAAAAAAACAAAAAAAAAATTTTTTGTGATCTCTAAAAGTTATCTAATACTATGAAAAAACTTTTGTATATAAAAATAATAAGGGTTTTCTGTAAAAAAAAATCCAAAAATAGTCAATTTTTTGCCTCAAAAATCAGAGCAACCCCTTAAGGGGGTACAACTACCTCCACATTAAAATTGTAATTGAAACAAATTAAAATTTATTGTTTTACATTTAAATTTTATTTTCCATTTGTAATCATTACAACATTTGAACATTTCACTATAAACCCCTTTGTACAGAGATTAAATCACCCCTAAAGAGAAACAAAAATAAAAAATATATTGAGAAATATTTCATTTCGTGGAATCTTTAAATAAACTCTGCAGTATAAATCAACCACCTTTGCAAATAAATATTAAAAAAAGTGCATTTCATCGCATTAGTTTTCATTATTACTGAAATAATCGCAAAAAACCCCTAAAAAGGGATGTTTTTTGCATTTTTAGCGGTGACGCCCTAATTTTAGGACCGCGGGACCTCGATTTTCGTGATCAGCGACCCCAAAAACGTTTAGGGTTCGATTTTCTTAACGGTGTTATTTTGGAACACCCCCCCCCCGCGTTTTGAATGGACTATATGGCCCTGTTTGTTTGGAAAAGAATTGGTGGCTATGTAGTGTATTGAGCATTTGCAGACACTTGATTAATTCATGGTCCTGTTTGTTTTGAATATCCAGGTTTAGGTGTTGATTTGAGTGTAAACCCCTTTGAAATAACACTACCGCACTTCATGATAATATCAATTGATATAATTATTCATCTTTTTAACAAATTTATACTCTTTCGCCTTGTTTAAAAATAAATTGAACACAAATTCCCTTCCTTTTTGCATTTTTACGAGTGTTAATTATTTAGACTTGCCTATATGAGATTTGCCTTGTTAAGATAAATAAAAATGATCATAAAGGATATGAAAATAAACTGCGGGGTGTGTTGCCGGTATATTATAGTCCATTCAAAACGAAAGTTTGGGTATCAAAACATAACACCTTTTTGAAACTTTTTCCGCACATATATTTTTGTTTGCTGATTATGGGGCCGCCCCCTAATGTAGGGGTAGTTGAAAGTAGTTTTGTTCTGGCTTGAAAAGAGTTTATTTTTTTTATTTAATGTTAATTTTTCAAATTGTAGGGGTAGTTTTTACTCCTTAAGGGTTGAAAACAATTTATTTGTACCTGACTACACGCATTCAATCAAATTTGAAGCCTAATTTTTTTTATTTTCGGTCCATTTAGGGGTGGTTTTAACTGTTTAGGATTATCTCTTATCATAAAATTGGGCTTGATTTGGTATAAATCAACCACTTTCGCCAATAAATATTGAAAAAAGTGTATTCCATTGGGTTATTTTCGATTATTATTGAAATTGTTGTTGTTGTTGAAATTGGATTTTGCATTTAAATAATGACACTCTATCATAAAAGAATGAGCAAGTTCATTCTTTTATGATGACTTGCCATAACTTTTCATAATTTCTCATTATCGTTTACACGGTCATAATTTGTTTCATTATTTCTAAGCTTTTTTAAGCTTTTTATGACAATAATTTTTGCCATTTTTCATGACAGAAATAATGACACAAATTATGATCGTGTAAACGATTATGACAATTAATGACCAAAAAAATGACAAGCGTGTCATTCGTGTAAATTCACCATAAGTGTCGACAATTCTTATTCAGAAAATATGACCAATAAGGACTACACTATATGTATATTCATAGTACATTTAAATAACTTGTCTAGTTCCCTAAGCTAATAAATATATTTAATATTCAATATGAGTAGTTGTCCAATAAATATTATATAATTATTAGCGGATGTCAGCCCCTGATCACTCCCTTCAGTGCTTAGCAGCAATCACAACTAGGGCCTGAAGGTCTAGGGAATGACGATTCTGACTAAAACATTAAAAAAAATACTGATCGACCACCATACCACGACATCTAACTCTATCTACCGAACAAGGCCGATAAATCGCTTGTAAATATTAATTAGTTAGTATCAATTTCCTATTATTAAACTATAAAATTACTTGGCTAGGGACTGACAAAGTGACTGGATCAACACAAGATTGCACAGCAATTCGTGGGTTAAGAACTAGAGAAGCGTAAGTGCAAAAATACAAAAAAAAATTTTTTTCGCCATTCACTTTTTTAATCCCCATATTTTGATGTGCCAAAAAACTGAAACGATGTAGTGTGTAGATTGCTTAGTACAACAAAAACGTATAAAAACAAAAGATATTTGTTTATTGCCAAAATGAAGTGTTTCTACTTACAATAATCTTGTCCAAAAAAATTACGAGCGTAACGATCGTAACTCGATTTACAGAGCGATAGGACACTGAATTATGCCTTTAATGTAATCGCTCAAATAACCTATCTTGGCATTCGTTATTAACGCAAAAAGTTTGATTATGTAGCCTTAGTTTGTTTCGTGCCAAATAAACGTAAAGTACCATTACTGCTTATGGGTCCTTGTTCCGCAAGCCACGAGAGATAGCCATTTTAACGGAAGTTCCTTTGCTTTCACACATTATTGAATTTATGTAACAGCCAAGATGACGTATGTCAACCAGTTTTTGAAAAATAAATTTTTTTAAAATGAAATCGTTTTATGATTGACCAAAAGGTTACATTATTCTGTAGCCGACAAATAAAGCTTTATTATTAGTAAAAATCAGATATCTAACTACTATAGATTTTGCCATATAAGAGCTATAAGATAACAGTAGGTAAATTTGAATTGTTTTTCGGCTCCCCTGAGAAGTTGTCATTTTGCGCTTACGCTTCTCTAGTTCTTAACCCACGAATTGCCGCTCTGCTCTGCTATACCAAATGGCCATTGCAAAGGGAGTGCAGTCTGCAGATAATTTCATCTCTATCTTTAAAATCAACTGGATTGCATTCACTCTACAGTTATCTAATGCTGCGAAATTTTAAAATCCGTTATTAGCTAGGGACTGATGATTAAAATTGAGGACACTAATTTCGACCTTAGGAAACATATTTATTGTTTTTTTTTTAAATTACAAGAAATGATGAAATTAGTTGTAAATACTTTAATATTGAAAAATTGTAAAGAAAATTAAAGTATAAACTAATTTTTTTTTTTTTTTTTTTGAAATATGGATGCCCAAACCCAAAATTTCGGTGCACGGACATGGGGACTGACATTTGGGTCAATAAATATGATTTCAAGAGTATAGTGTAATATTATTTTAAACAAAATTTTATTCCTCAAATTTTGTTTAAAATAATATACAACATATTTTGATTTGTTATTTAGCAATCTTAAAATAAAATAATATTAAATATATCAAGTGGGGAGTGCTGCGGACACAGAGTTGCCGGATTTTTGTGGAAGCACCCACATATACTATATCTACGACTACTAATACTAACAATAATAAGTGCGTTCAGCTTGCTAACTAGTGAAGGTGTCCTTAAAACGACAATTTTTAATGTGGCGTGACTCTCTGCGTGCCCCACTCCCTTTTTGTTTTTGCAGGCTTCTAGGTTTGATCTTTTGTGATCTTATATGTTGTCAGTGGTAAATGTTTCCTGCCCTGCTGATAAGTGCACCTTCTGAGTTAGAAGGGTAACTCTATTATTATATTATTATACATACTACAGGTATTGCTATTTATATCTAAGTTTTAATATATCAAATTTTCTCTGTATTAGTATCGGGTTTATGGTAGAGCCTACACCTCTACACTGTTCAGGTGTAATTCTGTTCAGGAGATATTGTCAAAAATATTGCAGGTCCTCAAGACGGTCCAGGAGTATTGCCAGGAATATGATTGGGTCTACATCTCAATACTGTGCAGGAATATTGCCAGGAATATATTTGGGTATACAGCTCGACACGCTTTAAGAAATATCGGATCTACATACACCTCGACACGGTTAGGACCGGAGAAATCGGCCTCTCCCGAACAGGTCCGGCAAAGAACCGAACGGAGACTGATGAATCGGCTTATTAAGTAGCCCTGCAGGAAAGCTTTTTTGTACAGGCATCTTTAGTTTCGAAGTAGCCACGTAAAGCTTTCAAAGAGAGAAGAACCTGGTGTGTGGCTTTTATATCTGCTGCCTGAAGTTCTTTGGAGACGGGTTATAGTAACGAATCGTGCTTCCTTTAACACCCTCCTTTACTCTCGTCTAAACTTTACCTGAAACATGTTCTATTTCTCAAACTAAGCTTACTACCAGAAATTGTATATACCATTAAGTTAACTTCGACTAACGGAGCGGTAGTACAAAGGGGATTCCAGAGCTCAGAGCTACGAAAAAGGTATTGTACCGCTACATCGAGCAGCAAATCGCTTTCTGATAAAATGCAAGATCGTTCTTTTGGCGATGTTAACAAAACCAATTTAATTGGTTTGGAAAGTGCCCAAGATAACCTTATTCGTCAAGGTCGTCGTAGTTGCGATATTAGATGTAGAAGACTATAAAGAGTCGTTACATTGAGCTCTAACATTCTTTATATTTTTTCAAGGCCTGCCAGGATGAAAATCTGATCAGTTTTTGCCTTAGACGGTTTCATAATTGTGTTAATCTATGATATATCATTATCTGAGGCTTTTATCTTATGCCATGCATTCAACAACGATGTATCATAATAATGGCTGTAATATTTCTTTTTTGACGTGACAACGTCTAATAAAACGGTTAGCCGGGATGCCCAAGCGACAAAGTGTCGCATAACCGTGTGAGTGGGCGTGGCTTACGCTGCATGTAGTAGTGGCAACGAGTGGCGTGACTGACGCTGTATGTAGTAGTGGCTGTCATTAGCCGTGTTTTTTTAATGAACTATATAGTTCTTCCATCGAGTTTCAAATTTCAAAATTAAACGGAAGTTAAGAGTTATTTTTTATACTGTTGCCCGAAATCCTCGCTGGAAAAAAATAAATATGTTTCTAAAAAATCAATTATTTGTTATAAATTTGCTCTCATCACTTTCCTGTTGTTTTTATTTTTAAATTACGTCTTTCCGACCCCCGAAAGTATGCAACATGCCAACCCCCGAAACAACATGCCAAACTCCGAAAGTATGAAATATGCAAATTAAGAAATTTCCCGAAACCTCGATAAGAACCCCGATAAAACCTGGGTTTTCAGATTTGTATGGGGAAAAACTATATATTTCATTAAAAAAACACGGCTATTGTTACATTTGAGAACGAATAAAAATTAAAAATACTGCAAAATTATATGTATATTGTGTTTATTATATGTATATTGCATGTAATGCATAACACATAACGAGCAACATGGTAGTTGTCACGTGATAATCGCCACAGCGCGAAGCGCCGTGGCCCGGGGCACCGGTTTTTTTAAGTCTAATGGTGCATCCACACTACGCGGATTTAGGACATACGCGCTTTTGCTCTTTTTTTCATATAGAGTTTAATGGCTTTTTTGTGATATTTTTAATAGGACAGGCTGTACGACCAAACTGCACGGACAAAAGGCTGTGCTTAAAAAGGTACATTGTACGTCCACACAATACGGGCTTTTCAGAAGCTCGTATGGCCTTTCAAATGAAAATTGATTTGTTTTCTCATTTTACTCACCATTCAGAAAATTAAAAGCTCATGCGCGCTTTTGTCTGAGACCGTACGGTGAAAAGCGCGTGGGATCGCATAGTGTGGACGGCCCATTTTACACATAATCCTGCTTTTTAGCCGTCAGACAGGACTTCCTTCTCCCATACCCAGCAGGAAAAGTAATGGTTGTGGCATCGAAGTTGTAATCCATCCGAAAAATTCTTTTCATTACTTTTTGCGTTACGGAATCGATTACATTTCCATTGTGATGTCCTAGGACGGTAATCGACGAATGACGTAGAATGACGAAATCCCGCACACAATTACTGATTTTCCTGCTGGGTACTTGCATAATCACTGAATTAACGGCTTGGTGGAATTTAGACCCTTCTTATTGATATTTGGGATGTACATCTTAGGTCTTGTTGTTTTTAAATCTGTTTAAGACTCTACTAACTTCTTCTATCCTTAGAATCATGAGCGTATAATCATCATTGGTGAATTCAAATGCCACAGTTGGTTCATCCTTTAGGAATACATCCTAAACGCTCCAAAGGGATTTTGGGATCGTCAGTCAAACTGCCCTCTTTGAACCTGTATAATACATAGGAGATTCTGTGATGCTGAATTGTCTGGGTTGGGGCTATACCAGCATCGGTCCAGATGCGAGATCTTTTTAGAATATATCTACTAACAAGTATTATTTCATACGATTATTACTACACCTTGCAATATTAAATTTAATAAACCTCGTATGGTAATCGGGCACTTCAACCCCTCGCTGGGCAGTGCCCATCTAACACATCCCGTTTCTAAGTCCAAACAGAGAGTGCAATTACCATTAGGCAGTTACGAGTAATACTTTTAACACATTTTCTAAATTAGCGAGCTTTTCCACCTTCATTTACTTTCTTCCATATAAATAGCGATATTGTATGTAGTAAAACATTTCCAGAGTCTTAATTTACATTCCTCAATATAAGTTAGCACACACGAAAACGTTCACTTTGCTTCAAAATCATTTTCCAAGTTCCATCGTCTTATGCACCAGAAAAACCTGCGGTAGGTCCGTGCCACTTGCGGCGGTGTGTATTTTATTGGTAAAAATTCGATAGGGAAAACTGAGTGTACGTTTTGTTGTTGTATTCAAATTGAAGAACAAATATTGAGAACATTGTGTTTCAGTTTTCTTACTTCGTATTCAGAACTGTTAGTAAACGTTCTCCAAGTACCATCAATTATGCATGAAAATGGTTATCATTTCCGTGGTGCTCCTTCAACGGCTTTTCCCCAAATTCAAAAATTTTTCTGGTTAGAGCCGAAACCTGCAGTCGTGGAGGTGCTCTCATCCCGGCTTTTGGTCGTTTTACACTTTTTACTCCTTCTGAACGATGTTTCCTCTTTCTGGAAGAAAGTTCGACATGCGATGAATAAAAAATTTACGGCGGGATGTGAAATTTCGTAGGATTCCATTTACATGTTCCACAAGAACAGCCCGCCTGTATCGAGTATACCCAAATGGCGAAAACCCGGCAAATATTTCATTCACTTAGAATCCCGTATCGGCAATTTGAACGCAAATTTGGCTGTTTCTTCAGGCCGTGGAGTGAAATTTTCTCAAACGGATTCTCCAGTAGGTCCTCCGGAACGGTATGCAGGGTGAATACTCAAAATCCTTTTCATATACGTCATAATATTATTACACAGTGTTCACTTCTGTATGGATGTGTGCTTTCGGCAGCTTATGAAATTTGCTAGAACTGGAAACACCCACAAAAGACGACTCTTATATTTTCAGGACGTCTTTGCTGGAAGACGAGGATTTTTTTATTAGATTGCCACCAGAGAGGAATATGAAAGTCGTCCAAGGGGAGTAAATTACACTTTTTATTCTACCAAAAATTCTCAACTCAAGTATTTAGAGGGGTGTACTTTGCAGTAATTTTCGTTGTACGTGATATATGTGCATTGCGAGGATTTACCAAGCTCTAACCTTTCCTCAGTCCACATCAGGTTTACTGATTTAATAATTTTAAGGAGAAATTTTGCGCATCTACGTCATATCAGTATTTTCTTCGTATAACAAGGGGTGAATTTAATCCTTTTCCCTGGTGTTGTTAATTTAATGCCCGGTGAATTTTCATTGAATTCTCTTTGCTCTGATTCCTTGGCTGTAATTCACTCAAAATGATTTTTTTCCATATGTTTTTGGCCATCAAAGCACGCATCGATTGGATGGTCACCCCAAATATATTTGTAAAAATGGCAATTCTGATATGAAAGGATAGTTATTGAAATTGAATTTTCTTTGGAATAATCGTAAAGGGTGGGATGGTGTTGTTCCAATTCGTCTCTTTTATGGGGATTGTTGATTTTGTGATAATAACATGCATTTTTTTCAATGTATTTTGAATTTGTTTTATGAAACAAAATTTATTACTCAAAATATTTTCCATGTGAATGCATTTATTACAAAAAAATAATATCTTTATCTATATCTATAAAAATATTGTAAATGTAAAATTTTCATGAAAAAAAAAATTTAAAAAAAGTTGTTGATAATAATCTAAGGAACAACTTTTCCATTTACAGTTTTGCGTTAAAAAAATATTTTCAGGACAAAAAAGTGGAAAAACACTTTTTTTGAGACTTTAGCGCCACCTACTGTGTACACTTCTCGTTGTACAACATCGCGCCAATGACAAAAATTGTAGATCGCAACGTCCTCTACATTTTTTGTTCAATAAATTTTCCTGTAAAATGCATAAAAACCGAGAAAAACATATTCAAAATTATTTTTTTTCACGTTTTTTGAGTTTTCCAAAAAACTGCTAACAGTTGCACATGCCCATCGCCAAGGTAGCTTAGTCACATCATTGTTCAACGAACAAAACTACTTTCACACTTTTGGCACTAAATTCAGCAGCATACCTACAGATTGACTAAACTATTTTATATAAGAAAATTTGTACATTGCATGCTTAGTGTTTCCCCGAGTAAAAATAAACTAGTGGGATTTTGTGCCTAGAGACTAGCCACTAATTACGCTTTTTCATGGTATTCTTTCTGTTGAATAACACTTCAGACTGGATGACAATATATTAAGTGGAGATTGATCCGCACTCACTTCCAACCCGCCGGATCTGGGAATCGAGGCCAATAATTCGTATGTGTCAAATTGAAAAAAAAAAAAAAAAGCACATCACACATGTAAACACTATATAAAACGAATCTAAACATTTTTCTTTGGACTGGAGGCAAATCTTATGTGAGGCACTTTGCACAACAGAATTAGGTGTATTATTTTACTTAAAAATACATATATTATTGTTAAAAACTCGGCTTACCGCATTAATTTACACTTCAATGTAACTTATTTTTATTTTTAAAGAAAAAATCACGCATGCACTTCACTTTTCTTTAAATGTACATAGAACATCTACTGAAAAACATAGGCACCTGTTTATCCATAGCATATACGCACGTGCACGCACACAAGTACCCCCACCTCGCAATGAGACCAACACCAATAATTACCCGCCAAAAATTTGGAAGAATTGATACATTTAATTGCACCCCATCTATGACAAAGAATAGTGAACACCATCTATGGCAATATTATATTACTCTTCGTTTTAGCTATGATCAATTTCCATAAAATATACAAAATACATTTCATAAATAATAGAAAATCTGTTGTCATAATTCAGTTGTTTAGTTTCTTCGAAACTTTATACATATCTAGCATTGGAATGTACCTTTTTACGTAAGCATGAATAAATATGTTTATTGCTACATTCCTACAAGTTAGTGTTTGGAGTAATGGGAAGGCGCTAGATCGGGGTGCGAAAGGACCAGGGTTCGATTCCTGATGAATTACGCATAAGATTTATTGTAGTATAATAAACTAAGCCTGCGTTGATGGTAAAATCTCAAAGCGGGGAGTAATTAAAACCTTTGGTACATATTCAATTGTGAGCTATAACTCAATCTATAATAAGCTAAATAAACCAAATCCGTTCTTAACTAAAACTTTTATTTCACGTTGCATTGATTTAATTTTGTCATAATGCTGTATCCTAGTTTGGCCATGGAGATTCATAAGTATTACACTGACCAACGCTATATATAATTAATCTTGAAAAGTTTTTGTTAAAGGCTTTTGTAGGTTTTAAGTTGTGAGACTTTGCGTAATCTAAAACTTAACAAAGTATTTAACAAACACTACAATAAATCATCATAGCTTAAAAAAAGGAAATCAAATGTAAACAATAAAATTCTTTGATTCTTCACCCACGTCATGGTATATTTCTTTATTCAATGTAAACAATACTTTTTGAGCTGCAAATCAAAACTATATGCCATAATTTCGTTATCATCGGTACAGTTTGGGATATGTTGAAAATTAAGGATTAACAACAATTTGCAGGTTAGGTTGTCATTTTTTACGTTCTCAGTATTTTTCCTTAATCCCCTATCCAATTACATAGAAAATAAAAAAAATGAGTGCTCTATCTTTTATCTTTCTTGAGATATTAGATTTAAAGTAGAAAAAAGCAAAATCTTCCAAATTTGTAGGTTAGGTTTTCGTTCTGGGCCATTGAGATACTCTACCTTTATTGCCTATTGAATAAGAAACGAAATGTAAAAAAAAAATTAATTTTTTATCCTTTAACAGTTTTGACTATTAAGAAAATTCAGGTTTAACAACAATTTGCAGGTTAGGTTTTCATTCTCTCACGTTTCAATACTTTTCCTTAATTCCCTATTCAATTACAAAAAAAATAAAAAAAATGAGTGCTCTATCTTTTTTCTTTCTTGAGATATTAGATTTTGAGTAAAAAAAAAAAACAAAATCTCCCACTGTGCGGCGGTACTTCTCCTTAGCCCTTCGCGCCATGGCTGATACTATCGGTGGTTGACTAATATGTTAATAAATCATTTCAGAAAGAATAAAAAGAGAAAAAGAAAACAATCTGCCCCCAGGGCTTGAACCTGCAACGCTACGCGCCGCTACGCTACGCACTCTCCCACCGGCCTTCTACCAGCTTTGCAACAATAAAGTAATTTGTTCGGTGCCTATGAAATGTTTAGGTTGAACTAATTTTAACAGTTTTTATGCCTAATTTCGTTATCAGAATTTCGAAAAAATTTAACGGGACCACCGTAGGAAACTCCCCCTTCAAATGAACCAAAAAAAAGCAAAAAAGTTATTGGATTACAAAGTTGAACTGAACAGGACTACAAAATACACGTCGAATTGAGTAACCTCCTCTTTTTTGGAAGTCGGTTAAAAAAGAGTACGCCACCATCACCAAGAATCGAACCCTGGCCCTTTCGCACCCCGTTCTAGCGCCTTCCCATTACTCCAAACACTAACTTGTAGGAATGTGCCAATAAACATATTCCCAGTAGGGAATTTACGAAGTCATGAAATCGGAATGCAGTATAGCTTTATAGACATTGGAAGCAATGTGAATCGATGGCTATTGGAAGGAATGGTATTGCAAAGTGTCATGCATAAAGAACATGCACGGATTTCCCTTTGTTCATTATCGAGGAAAAATGCTGAAGCCGCAGCCAAACATTCGTCCTGTTTCACCCTCTCGGTTTTCTTACGATTTTCTTAAATGCATTTATTGTTTTTCAGTCTATTTAGATTGATTACGGCGTAAGCACGTCTAGCGATATAAAGTTTACTATTCATATTACAGATGGAAAATTAATATCGTATTTCGGACTTGTGATTTATAAAGGACGTTTTTTAGTAATAATAAGTGCGAAACGGACAGCATATTTAAAGGAGGAATAACGAAATGACTGGACATTCTGCAGCTTTAGCTGAAGGTATGGTAATACAAAAGGTGGCTCTTATGCCTTCATATTGGAAGGCATGGTAATGCAAAAGGTGGCCGTTATGCCTTTGACCCTAGGACATCGCAATGTTAAAAGAAGGGATGATTCGATCTAGAAAGTAGACATTATGCATTCGAAGGAAAGGGTACAGATTCTAATCTGGAAGGCTTCCATTACCTACTGGGTTTATTCATGCTTACGTAAAAAGGTACTTTCCAATGCTAGATATGTATAAAGTTTCGAATGAAGTAAACAATTGAATTATGACAATGGATTTTCTATTATTTATGAAATGTATTTTGTATATTTTATGGAAATTGATAATCACAGGTAAAACGAAGAGTAATGTAATATTGCCATAGATGTTGTTCACTATTCTTTGTCATAGATGGGGTGCAATTAAAATATATCAATTCTTTCAAATTCTTGGCGGGTATTATATTGTATAATTCTTTCAGCAACATCTCCATGAAAGATGCGTTAGTTTTTCAAGTTATTTGTTTGAATGTTTTCGCGATTCTTCACAATCTCCACTTAATATATTGTCATCCAGTCTGAAGTGTTATTCAACAGAAAGAATACTAAGAAAAAGCGTAATTAGTGGCTAGTCTCTAGGCACAACATCCCGCTTTTGTTTTGTTATTCTGAAGAGATACATACAAATTTAGTTAATAAAAACGAAGGGCTGCAAAAATTTTTAGATATGGGGCAAATCGTTTGTAAAATTTTTTTAAAATATTAAAAATTCTGAGAAAAATCACTTCCTTATATTAATGGACTATAAGGACGGTCTTAAATACATCGTTCGTGCAATTAAATTTATAAATTTTCATTCATTTCAGTAAGCGTTTATATTCCCTGGTAAAAATTAGATATCTACTTTTCGTTTTATATCTACTGACACTCACTAAAAATTTTAATAACTGCGATTATCCATTTTTCATAAACCTACCAAATGTTATGTTTAAGTCATACATATTTTTTGTGACAAATCCACAGCGAAGTTCGATAAATTTGAATTTTTGTTTTGGTCTACAGCACCACCTACATGACTATAAACTAATAAAATGAGCAGCATATAAAATATGCATATCCCTTTAACGCCCGAATTAATTTGTTTCTTCAAATTTTTAAAAATGTACCTAACTAGGTTTATTTAGGTCTAAATAAATAAGAAATAGTAATTTTAAAAATAAATAATGAATAGGGCCCTAATTCCAAAGCGTGATCATATGATCACGCTAGGCGCTAGCAGGAGCAAAAAGTCAAAAATAGATAATTTATGAAATAATAAAATTATTTATTGAAATAGTTTATTTTAACACATTATTGTTATAGTAAATATTTACTGCCTATGAAATGCGACAAAACAATCAACGCATAGCCCAACTTCACATTTTGTACATTGTCTTCGAGCATTCTGGGGCAGCACATCGACACCTATTACATGACGATACTAAATGATCCTTACCATCCAAACGTACATCATCAGATATCCTGGATGAAATACTACTAAATTTTGAAATTGATGGACGCCCAGATCCTGAGGGCATGTTTTTGAAAGTTTGTAAGTAAGTAGTTACAATAGATCGTCGGAAATCTAATTGCGATATGTTTTGACCAGATTTTTTTATAAGTATCCATGCATTATGCATTATGGCGTCCATCATCCATGTGAATAAAGGCCAGTAACCACTTTTTACCACGAATATCAATCCGGTAGTATGATATATTCTCATCCATACTATCAGTTCCGCCCATAAACTTATTATATTTTGCTATCAAAGACGGCTGAGGCACGCTTACCTTTTTCTTTTGCAAGTAACAATATCTTGAAACTATAGTAATTGGCTGTACACTATGGCATGTGGATGCAATCGATACAACAGAATTGTCTACCCATTTTACAATGATTATATTTTCACCTACGCAAAACTGTTGTTCATATGTAATAATAGTAATAATAATAATAATTTATTATAGGACAGTACACAAGATTTACATCTTTTAGAGTACATACAAAGTAACATTAACAGAGAGGATTAATAAAAAAAACTTAAAATTAAAATTTAAAAATTACAATTAAAATTAAAATTAAAATTGAAATTAATGTGAAAATTAAAATAAAATAATTAAAATAAAATTAAGGAAAGAATAAGAATAGAAGAAAATTAAGAATTAGATACAGTTAGGGCTTACAATACCGGGATTCCGGGATCCCGAATACCGGAAACCCGGACGATTTTTGTCCGTTATTAAAAACCGGTATTTATGTAAAAATACCGGTATTTTGGTATTACATTAGTTGATAAAAATTGAATTTATGCACAATATAAATCAAACAATTAGGTAAAGAAATAGCGCTAAAATTAGATTGTCAAACAAGATGGAACAGTATGTTATTTATGTTAGAAAAATTTGAAGAAATTAAATTTTATATTCAAAAAGCGCTTATTGACATTAGTTCCGATATTCATTTTTCTGAATTTAATTTATTATCTTCAATTATTGTTGCTCTTACTCCTGTAAAATTAACAGTAGATGCATTATGCCGAAAAGATACAAATCTTTTGACGGCTGACGCTTCTTTAACATTTATGTTAGATACTCTTTCCCAGCAAAAACCTGCAATTGCATTAGAATTATTGGAAGCATTAAAATCTCGAATTTTACTGCGACGAACTGAATTATCACAAATACTTCAGTATCTGCAAAAGGGCTCACAAGCCCAGCAAACCAAACTTTACGATAACTTAACGAATTCGTTACGGAAATTCGTAATTTTTCCCGAATTCGCAATAGAATTTTGAACAAATTCGGAAAGAAAAATATATGAAGAGGTTGACACGACATCGTTAAAGAAATTCTTTTCGAAATCGTTACGAAATTTAGTAAAGTACCCAGCAAACCAATCTTTAAGATAACTTAACGAATTCGTTACGGAAATTCGTATATTTTTCCCGAATTCGCAATAGAATTCTGAACAAATTCGGAAAGAAAAATATATGAAGAGGTTGACACGACATCGTTAAAGAAATTCTTTTCGAAATCGTTACGAAATTTAGTAAAGTAAATGGCATATATGAATGTGAAGCTTTTATTAGGGGTAAAAAGCTTTGCTAAATCATTTACTAAATTTCGTAACGATTTCGAAAAGAATTTCTTTAACGATGTCGTGTCAACCTCTTCATATATTTTTCTTTCCGAATTTGTTCAAAATTCTATTGCGAATTCGGGAAAAATTACGAATTTCCGTAACGAATTCGTTAAGTTATCGTAAAGTTTGGTTTGCTGGGATAATTTGTGCAGCTTGTCATTTTCATTAACTATATTAAACTTTTAACACTATATTACACTTTTACAACAAACTAAATTACGAATTCTAAAATTTCACAATAATGCATTTGCGCACTTCACTTTGACACACGATGCAAGTTTAAGACAAGTGTTCCGATTTCTGGCCTACTTCGTAAAGAAAATTTGTTACCGGCTTCGTCATGACATTGTTGCGAAGTTGTTCTCCGAATTCTTTTCGATTTAGTTTCGACTAATCGACACATAAAAAGCTTTAGTTTTTGTTGTTGTGTTGCTTCCGAAAATCTTTCGACTTGTAGGAATTCGGAAAGTTTGGTTTGCTGGGAAGATGTTGGAGAAGTATTTAAACGCATATCCAAATTTACAATTATTAAAAAAAACTCTAAGCTTAACTAAGCGGCTCACACATGAAAATCTAGAAGATACAGAAGATATGGAAGTTGTGCAAGAAACATCCCTTCCAATATCTTCCCAAATTAGTAATGAAACAGTATTAGAATCTGACAAGGTAAACGTAAACGCATTAAAGAAAAAACTACAGGCAGCAATAGACGAAACACTAAATACTTCACCCGTGCCTGCGTTTAAAAAAATTCCAAGTCTGGAACAAAAAATAAAAGATGAAATTACTTTTTTTGAAAAAAAAAAAAAAAAAAAAAAACAGGAACAAAAGGAACGTATTTACAAAATGTGTATGATTTCTTAATGACAATAGTGCCAGAAAGAGCTTTTTCGGCGGCTGGTTATATTTGTACGAAAATTCGGTCCTCACTTTATGATGAAACGATTGATTGTTTATGTTTTTTAAGAGCATGCTTTAATAAGCAAAACACAAGTTATTAATATTATCTCATAAATACTTTCAATTTAATTATATTTTTTGCTTCTTTAATTATATAATGCCATTCGAGCCTATTATATGTTAAATGCAACATAGAATTTAATATGTACTTTTTTTTTCTTTACCGTTTTTTGTATCTATCTATCCCTACTCTCTACTCTCTATGTATTAAAATAAATAATAAATAGTAAATTTTTTATTAATAATACCGGTTTTAACCCTAGGACCCTACACTATTCAAATATAACAAATCTCCTACATAGGGGTTACGTGCACCCCAGTATTTTAACTCGATACCGTTAAGTGAGTTTTCATTGTAGATAGGCATTTTTTTTTTAATTTTAATCAGCAGAAGGTGCAGAATCGCGTGGTATATGGCAAAATAGCATTAGATAAAATTTTGCCCGAAAAAAGTGCAATTAAAAACATGAACAAAATTATTTTTGCAAGTTTTATTAAAATTTAAGGAAAAAATTATTAAATTTTTTTCGTGCTTTTTTTAAATAACTTTAGGCGTGAGTACTAAAGAAAAAGGTATAAATAATACGTAAAAAATGTATGAATCGAAAATTCGAAGGATATCAGAAATTTTGCAAGCGATGAATATTATCAAGAAATCAAGTAATAGCAATAATAGTGGGGTTACGCTAACCCCAACGTTTAAACAAATATTCACTGTGTCACTTCTAAAATACAACTAAAGATTTTCTCTGCAGCACTCTTCTCTATACTGGTCCCCCTCCTAATGGTAAAAGTCGCCTGGCCCTACCACTAATACAGCCGAAACGCCAGGGCCGGTAAAACTTTGTGGGGTTTGAAGAAACCCAGTGTAGGGTCCTAGGGTTAATACCGGTATCCCGATTTTTCAAATTTCAAATATCAAATACCGGTATTCAGATTTTAGTTCGATATTGTAAGCCCTAGATACAGTGAAGCAAAGAGAGATAAAGAAATCTAATGAGAAGAAGAAGATAGAAAAATAGATGCATGTCTTTTGAATACAGTGGCTGAGCTCATTCTCTGAATGTGATTTGGAAGATTATTCCAGATTCTAAGGGTGTACACAAAGAAGGAACGACTACCAAATAGGTAAGTGTGAGCATGAATCAGGAATTTGATGGATCTTAAGGATTGCAAAGGAACGAGGAAGTCAGCAAGGTAGCAGGGACTTTTGGAATAAAAGACCTTATGCAAGAGAAGTAGAGCCATGAGATCAAGGAATTGTAAGAGGTCACAACCCAGTATTGAATTTTGGACACCCGACACATGATCAGACCTTCTCATATTAAAAATGAACCTAATGCAGTCATTAAATGCCACTTTAAGTCGCTGGCGGCGGGAGGAGTCAAAGGAAATGTAAACCAACGAGCCATACAGAAAATGAGGAACAACAAGAGTTTTGATGAGTTTAGCTCGAATGGGCGAAGATAACAGACTGCCATGTAGCCGCAATTTACGAAGGGTGCCATAGATTTTAGAGAGCATCAATGAGACATGACTGCAGCAGGAGAGTCTGGAATTGAAAACAATACCCAGGTTTTTGGCACATTCAACAATTGGGAGAGGAACATTATCAAGTAAAAGAGGCGGGAAACCATCCAGGGACAGCGAGCAACGACTAAGGAAAAGCACTTGCGATTTAATTGGATTTAGTTTAAGGAAATTACTAGAACTCCACACATTAATTTGAGACAGGGTACTATTGAGTTCAGAGACGCAGAGCTCAATCTGATGAGGGGGACACGAAATATATAGCTGGAGGTCATCGGCATAGAGATGAAAAGAGCAGTGACGGATAACGGATGGAAGATCATTAATATAGAGAGAGAAAAACAGAGGACCAAGAACCGAACCCTGAGGTACACCTGCAGGTACACTAAGGAAAGAGGATGTAACATTATTATGCCGAACACACTGGAACCTATTTGAGAGAAGAGAAGAGAAAAGACGAACAGAAGAAGAAGAGAAGTGATACCGTTGACTAATACCCTTGACACACTGCAGCATCAAATGAACATTGCAGTATCATTCGGCTATGAATGATCATTCGCGCCCAGTATGTCATGTCCAATGTTCATTCAACAACTTCATACGTCATTCAATCGAATGAAGTCAAAATAACTTCATTCAATGAAGATGGAAGTGAAATCGGGAAATTATCGAACAACTTTCCATGAAATTTCCAGTAAAATTTCCAACTGAAATACCCAACTGTCAAACTGTCATTCAGATTTTAGAATTTTTTAATAAGTAGTACGTTCCATTGTAAATAACTGTTGTTGGGCCTCAATTAATAGTTTTTATTAAATTTAAAAGTATAAATCACTATGTAATCACTTTCAGTTCATATATTTAGCAGTTTGTGTAAAGTTTCTATTTTGACAGTTCCAATGAACATTGAGAAATGCAGTGTGTCGCTTCTAAAATGAATGATCATTGAAAGCCAATGAAGTTGGAAGAATGCTCATTCGTTTTTGCAGTGTGTCAAGGGTATAAGTTTATGAAGGAGATGCGAGTGAACCACAGAGTCAAACGCTTTGGAGAAATCTAGAAGGACTAGTAATGCAACATCGCCTCGATCAAGGGCGGAACGAAGATCAGTCGTTACCTTCAGTATAGCAGTTTCGCAACTATGGGATTTACGGAAGCCCGATTGGAGATTAGAAAGTAAATTATAAGAATCAAGATAACGCACAACTTGAGTAAATACAATTTTCTCAAAGACTTTAGCTAGAAAAGGAAGAATACTAATAGGGCGAAAATCTGACAAATCAGCAGGCGAGGGCTTTTTGGGTATGGGAGTCACTATGGCTTTTTTCAAAGTAACGGGACTTGGGAGGTTGTCAAGCAATAATTAAGAATATGCGTAATGGTTTCAACAATTAAAGGGGAGAGAATCTTAAGAAAGCGAGGAGAAATTCCATCATAGCCAACGCTGTTGGACGAAATGGAAAGCAATATTTCAAGTACTTCAAGTGAGTCAACACAACGAAAATTAAAGCCATCAAAACATGGAGCATTGGAGAAAGAGGAACAGGGAATGGAAGACAGTGTGGAATTGGGAGGGGATTGAATGAAAGATGCATTGAGTGAGTTTACATCTACATCATAAGAGTAAGACTCAGAGGAATGAATGCCTAGAGAACGGAGATTAGACCAGAGTTGCTTAGAGGACAGAGCAGGATCAAGTTTACGGGAGTAAAATTCACGCTTGGCCGATTTGACTTTGCTATTGATTAAGTTACGAAGATTTTTGTAACCACGAAGGTAACTCGGGATCCTCGTTCTGCGGTAGCGCCTATACAAGAACTCACGTTCAACAATCAAGTTGCGGATTTCGTAAGAAAACCAGGGGCAAGTAGGAGATTTACAACGTCTTCTTGTAACTAAAGGGACACATTGATTAAATAGAGACTGAGTGAAGGAATTAAACAGATCAATTTTGGTGTCAACGCAGGTATTATAGATATCAGCCCAAGGAAAAGTCGAAGAAGCTTCAGAAAGGCGAGTAAGATTGATATTATTGAAGTCACGATACGAAGAAAAGGTAGGGAGGGAGGAGGAGGAGTTGAAAGTAAAACGAAGCGAGAGGAAGAGAATATCGTGGTCAAAAAAGCTAGGGGGAGAAATTTGGCTATGTTTTAAAACTGAATTAGTGGAGGTAGTAGCAAGTACATCAAGGAGCGACGGATTATTGCAGTTTAAAAATGTGGGCAGTTGATTTAGAATTCGCACATCCAATGATCCCAAAAAGTATTTAAGTGTATTCGCACGTTCATTAGCCTTCATTAAGTCAACATTGAAGTCACCAGCAACAATAATATTATCATAATGACGGGAGAGGCCAGAGACAAGATCAAAGAAGTTACAAGCAACATCAGGAGTAAACACATTCGGTGGACAGTAGACACTTACAATGACACATTTGTCATGCGACGATTTTATTTCTACTGCGATAAACTCAAATTGTGAGCCAATGGACTGGCCAACTACTTTTGAGGAGAGAGAGGAGGTGACGTATATTGCGACACCACCCCATAATCCTTACTAATATTATAAATGCGAAAGTAACTCTGTCTGTCTGTCTGTCTGTCTGTCTGTCTGTCTGTCTGTCTGTCTGTCTGTCTGTCTGTTACGCTTTCACGCCTAAACCACTAAACCGATTTTGATGAAATTTGCAACAGACATAGTTTAGACCTTGGAGACGGACATAGGCTACTTTTTATGGAGAACAAAAGGGTTGAAGGGGGTGAAATGGGGTTCAATAAGTTGCAAGGGGATTTTTTTCTATTGTATAAAAAGTAACAGACTGATAGACAACGCACAACTTAAACCGCTAGAGCTAAAGGGCTGAAATTTTGACTGTGCATCCCTATAATGGCGTGGACATCCGCTAAAAAGCGATTTTTCGAAATTCATCCCCTAAGGGGGTGAAATGGGGTTTATCCAAACCGCTGGAGCTATAGGGCTGAAATTTGGACAGTGCATCCCTATAATGGCGTGGACATCCACTAAGAAGCGATTTTTCGAAATTCATCCCCTAAGGGGGTGAAATGGGGTTTATCCAAACCGTTGGAGCTATAGGGCTGAAATTTTGACAGTGCATCCCTATAATGGCGTGGACATCCACTAAGAAGCGATTTTTCGAAATTCATCCCCTAAGGGGGTGAAATGGGGTTTATCCAAACCGTTGGAGCTATAGGGCTGAAATTTTGACAGTGCATCCCTATAATGGCGTGGACATCCACTAAGAAGCGATTTTTCGAAATTCATCCCCTAAGGGGGTGAAATGGGGTTTACCCAAACCGCTGGAGCTATAGGGCTGAAATTTTGACAGTGCATCCCTATAATGACGTTTACATCCACTAAAAGCGATTTTTCGAAATTCATCCCCTAAGGGGGTGAAATGGGGTTTATCCAAACCGTTGGAGCTATAGGGCTGAAATTTTGACAGTGCATCCCTATAATGGCGTGGACATCCACTAAGAAGCGATTTTTCGAAATTCATCCCCTAAGGGGGTGAAATGGGGTTTATCCAAACCGTTGGAGCTATAGGGCTGAAATTTTGACAGTGCATCCCTATAATGGCGTGGACATCCACTAAGAAGCGATTTTTCGAAATTCATCCCCTAAGGGGGTGAAATGGGGTTTATCCAAACCGTTGGAGCTATAGGGCTGAAATTTTGACAGGGCATCCCTATAATGGCGTGGACATCCACTAAGAAGCAATTTTTCGAAATTCATCCCCTAAGCGGGTTTACCCAAACCGCTGGAGCTATAGGGCTGAAAGTTTGACAGTGCATCCCTATAATGACGTTTACATCCACTAAAAAGCGATTTTTCGAAATTCATTCCCTAAGGGGGTGAAATGGGGTTTATCCAAACCGTTGGAGCTATAGGGCTGAAATTTTGACAGTGCATCTCTATAATGGCGTGGACATCCACTATAAAGCAATTTTTCGAAATTCATCCCTTAAGGGGGTGAAATAGGGTTTATCCAAACCGCTGGAGCTATAGAATTGAAATTTTAACAGTGCATCCCTATAATGACGTGGACATCCACTAAAGAGCGATTTTTCGAAATTCATCCCCTAAGGGTGTGAAATGGGGTTTATACAAACCTGTAAAGCTATACGGCTGAAATTTTGACAGTGCATCCCTATGACGTTTACATCCACTAAAAAGCGATTTTTCGAAATTCATCCCCTAAGGGGGTGAAATGGGGTTTATCCAAACCGTTGGAGCTATAGGGCTGAAATTTTGACAGTGCATCCCTATAATGGCGTGGACATCCACTAAGAAGCGATTTTTCTAAATTCATCCCCTAAGGGGGTGAAATGGGGTTTATCCAAACCGTTGGAGCTATAGAGCTGAAATTTTGACAGTGCATCCCTATAATGGCGTGGACATCCACTAAGAAGCGATTTTTCGAAATTCATCCCCTAAGGGGGTGAAATGGGGTTTATCCAAACCGCTGGAGCTATAAGGCTGAAATTTGGACAGTGCATCCCTATAATGACGTTTACATCCACTAAAAAACGATTTTTTGAAATTCATCCCCTAAGGGTGTGAAATGGGGTTTATACAAACCTGTAAAGCTATACGGCTGAAATTTTGACAGTGCATCCCTATAATGATGTTTACATCCACTAAAGAGCGATTTTTCGAAATTCATCCCCTAAGGGTGTGAAATGGGGTTTTTACAAACCGCTAAAGCTATAGGGCTGAAATTTGGACAGTGCATCTCTATAATGGAGTGGACATCCACTATAAAGCGATTTTTCGAAATTCATCCCCTAAGGGGGTGAAATGGGGTTTATCCAAACCGCTGGAGCTATAGGGCTGAAATTTTGACAGTGCATCCCCTTAATGACGTGGACATCCACTAAGAAGCGATTTTTCGAAATTTATCCCCTAATGGGGTGAAATGGGATTAACCCACACCGCTGAAGCTGGAGGGCTCTAATTTTGACCGTGCATCACTACAATGACGTGGGCATCCACTTAGGGACGATTGAAATTTATCCCCTAAGGGGGTTAAATGGGGTTAAGCCAAACCGCTGGAGCTAAACGGCTAAAATTTTGACAGTGCATCGTGGACATTTACTAAGAAGCGATTTTTCGAAATTCATCCCCTAAAGGGGTAAAATTTGGTTTACCAAACTACTGGAACTACAGGGTTGAAATTTGGACAGTGCATCCCTATAATGACATGGACATCCACTAAGAGGCGAGTATTCGAAATTCATCCCCTAAGGGGATGAAATGGGGTTAACCCAAACCTCTGAAGCTGAAGGGCTGAAATTTTGACAGTGCATCCCTATAATCACGTAGAAATGAATGACTCGAAATTCACTTTATTTAATATTCATTTGTGATTGCTTCATAATTTCTTACATCCACGTAAATAGGCGAACAAACTTAACGAACGTTCGTCAAACCCTAAAATGTCACTTTTCTTGATGACATATACATGCCAATCTACTTTAAAACTTGCAGATTTGTTGAGGAGAGGTGATATTCGCAGTAATTTGTTTACCATATTTATTAAAAAAATGCACTATAATAAACCCTTTTTAGGGATAATAACAGCTGACTTTTTTGTTGGTTTTTTTTAAGGAAAACATTGCACATAATAAACAGTTTTTAAAGGCGTTGCAAGGCACGCGGGTTTTATGCTAGTATAAGATAAAATATAGGTATATGAAATTAACATAAAACAAAACTATAATAAACAAACGTGGAGCAAAAACTATTAAATATAAATAAAATAATAACAATAAAAAGAAATAACAAATAATAAACAAAAGAAAAGAAATATTCCATCGCATTGATGCTCCCTGGTATCAGTAGGCTGCTCCGAAGTTTTCATTCAGCTCTGGTAGCTGTCCCGATTGCGTCGTTAAGGTCAAGAGCAGAGATAAATTTTTGCGGCTGTTTATTTCTGTCCAGCTGCACGTAGACAAAACCTCGACGCGTGAAGACTGCAGTCACCATTTTCCTCTTTAGCAGCTTTCTAGCCATATGGAAGATGTCATTATTTTTTGACGTTAAACTCTCATTGAAATAGATCTGGCTGTCAGAGACAAACCCTAAATTCAGCTCCTTCAGAGTAAGAGCTCCATGCTGACGCCTCTTTTGCAAAAATTCCTGCTGCTCGTTGGGTGATGAGAATTTCACCACCAGCAACGAGCCAGTTAAGGCTAGCGCATACTACAGCCGCGACAGGCCGCAGCGCATCGCATTGCAAAATTGCGCCAAAGCACATAAGGAGTCGCAGCGGGCCGCGCCGCAAAGCAATAATTAAAGTAAAATCGCGAGCAACAACGTCCGATAACTGCGATTTCCAACGCACACTGAGGCGGGCCGCATCAAAACACATAACATCGCCGCAAAAATACGCCTAGCAAGCGATCCGCCAGTGCGCTGCGATGCGGCCTGCCTGTAGTGTGCGATAGTTCATGTAAAATGTTCGAAAGTGATGTAGGAGGATTTTTGTTATGCAATGCGGTGCGGTGCGGCCCGCCCTAATGTGCGCGAGCCTTTATGCTGGAACTATTGAGCTGGGAGTCCCAACGCTGGCGCTGCAGTGGTCGAAACACGCTTACGTAGGACGAAAGTTCGTGACCGATGGTGGTAGCCACAGCATTTAAAATTTGCTTTGGACTGAGACTGTCAGTCATGGGTATGCCACGAATCACCACGTCCTGCAGTTTGGATTGCCGACGTAAGTCTTCGAGTTCATTGGAGACTACTGCAACGTCATGCTGCACAGTCTCGACCTCGTCTCGTAACTTACCCACTTCGCTATTCAAGGCGCTGCACACTTTCTCGATACGCGCGGTCAGGCGAGTCTCCAAATTTTTAAGGTGGTCTTGAAGAGCAGTGAATTGCTCTTAAAAGACAGAGAATCGCTCATCCAACAAACGGTTGAAATTAAGCAGCAACCTCCTCTCCATGAGCTCAAAGCTGTGATCTGAGGCTGCAATGGACGATGATCGGGGTGTCCCGCTGCCTCTATGTACCTATGTACCTCTAAGGATTTTTGACATGAATATGTCTTATCCCTGGGGTCTATTTGAAAGAATGTGCGGAGACGAAAATCGTTACCATGACTAATTACTGTTTGGCATACTTTTAGGATAAATTTTTGCTTTTTTGCTGTTTTTGTTGTTTTTGCTGTTTTTGTTGTTTTTGTTGTTTTTGCTGTTTTTGTTGGTTTTGTTGTTTTTGTTCTTTTTGCTGTTTTTGTTGTTTTTATTGGTTTTGTTGTTTTTGTTGATTTTGCTGTTTTTTTTGGTTTTGTTGCTTTTGCTGTTTTTGCTGTTTTTGTTGGTTTTGTTGTTTTTGCTGTTTTTGTTGGTTTTGTTGTTTTTGTTGTTTTTTTCTGTTTTTGTTGGTTTTGTTGTTCTTGCTGTTTTTGCTGTTTTTGTTGTTTTTGTTGTTTTTGCTGTTTTTGCTGTTTTTGTTGTTTTTGTTGTTTTTGCTGTTTTTGTTGTTTTTGTTGTTTTTGCTGTTTTTGTTGGTTTTGTTGTTTTTGCTGTTTTTGTTGGTTTTGTTGTTTTTGTTGTTTTTGCTGTTTTTGTTGTTTTTGTCGTTTTTGTTGGTTTTGTTGTTTTTGTTGTTTTTGTTGCTTTTGCTGTTTTTGTTGTTTTTGCTGTTTTTGTTGTTTTTGCTGTTTTTGTTGTTTTTGCTGTTTTTGTTGTTTTTTGTTGTTTTTGTTGTTTATGCTGTTTTTGTTGTTTTTGTTGTTTTTGCTGTTTTGCTTTTTTTGTTGTTTTTGCTGTTTTTGTTGTTTTTGTTGTTTTTGCTGTTTTTGTTGTTTTTGTTGTTTTTGCTGTTTTTGCTGTTTTTGTTGTTTTCATTGTTTTTGTTGTTTTTGTTTTTGACATGAATATGTCTTATCCTTGGGGTCTATTCATGTCTACTGTGCCATCGAGAAGCCATGGCACTTTTTTTTTCATTTCTTTAGATGTTGATATAGGACAGTCTTTTGGAATACGATTTTCCCGAAAAGTACCTGTCGCACCATATCCTCGTTCTCTGAGATGACTTAGTAAGTGCATGCCAGTAAATAAATTATCAAAATATAATTTATAAGGTAAATTGTTTTTAGTCTCTGGTAGCTGATCCAACATTTGTACCAAAGGTGCAGCAGCTTTGCCAAATTTTGTTTCGTATTCATCGACACTGTTTGGGTTTCGTCCTTGATAAACGTCAAAATTCACTAAGTATCCGTTTGATGTATTTAGGCTCCACACTTTATATCCGAAGCGTATGGGTTTGCCCGTATAAATTGTTTACAAGAGTGCCGTCCAAAATAAGCACCATGGTATCATCAAAATTTAATTGTTCTTCTGGGTGAAATATTTGAATGAATCGATTTTGCAATGATTTCATCAAAGGTCTTAATTTCCACATTTTATCGCGTTGATTTATTTTTGTGTTATCGGCGAAATGGATATTACTACAAATTTCTAGGAAACGATTTCTTCTCATTGCATTGACTACAATATCGGTTCTCAGATCTTCTGATGTTTCCCAATAAGATCGTTTACTTGGTACTGAATTATATCCAGATAAATACAATATAGCGACAAAGACTTTTACTTCTTCAGATGTAAGTCCTAAATTTTTCAAATTTTTTTGCATTGCATATCTATTAGATTCAGTTATAATCATATTTATAATTTCTTCATCAAATATTTTTTCAAATATTTGCAACGGTGTTTGATTTCGATATGCACAATAATCAGGCTCTGGAAACACTGAAACTGTTTCCGGTAAATCTTCACGCTTCCACGAAAACGTCTTGGTTTTTTTATATCTTTTCTGTTTCCTTTTTGGACTTTGCTGCGGTTCTTCCGATTCATTATCTTCAAAATTTCCTAATCGTGTTTGGTCTACAAAAAGTACTTCAGCTTGGCTTCGTAATTGGCGAGCACTCAAATTGTCAAGTGAACCACCCTCATCTTCATTTGCGGAATCTTCGTCAGAATTCAGAGTAGCTTCAGGTGGTTCAATAAAAATTTTTTCTACCCTTCCATCATCATCCGCTTCAATAATATCAATGGCTTCTTGCAGGGTGAAACCTCTAAAAACAAAGAAAAGTAAAAGTTCAGAATCCGCACCCATATACGCCTAGTAGGCCAGTCAGAGCGAAAAAAACGGAAGATTTTGTTATAGAATTGTACAGCAAACTGCTTGCACTACTACTTCAGGGGTATCTCATAGATTACTAAAACCAAAAAACCAGCCAAAATTTACTCATGTGGAATTGTTTAAACAATAATTAGCAATAAAAATGGGTACTTTTTCCGTTTTTGGCGTATACAATAAAAAGTGCTGGATGAATCACGTTACTCTCAACAGGATATTTGTAGAGAATTGAAAACCCTACAAAATGGGGTTTTCTAGACCTCGATCGGATAATTTTTCGCCGAGAAAAGCTAGAAAACCCCTTAGAAAGGCAATTTTTTTCAAAAACTCATACCTCTGTTACTTTGCAATATTAGGGTATGATTTTTTGGGACATAATACCCTGGTACATATACTTTAAACTGCCAAAAGATGAAATTTGTCGCATGTATAGTTTCTGCATAATTATAGTATAAACAAAATAGACCCTAATCTTGCACATTGCGCCAATATTAGCAGAGTGGCCCGAATGAAATTTCCAAAACGGTTTCTGAAAGTATAGGCTAGGGGCTACAATTTGTCTATCTCACATTTTAATATAAGTTTGGAGAACAATGCTAAAAATGTTTTTGAAAATGGTACATAGGGCGAACATTCTAATTCGAAACGTATCGGGCCTATACCTATATGTTGTGGGTGTGAGTATACTTCTTGTACGTGCCGGAAGAATGGTTTACAATGCTCAAATTTGGGCGCAAACTGTACCGAAATAATGTGCTCTAACATATCTATAGAAGATATTTGCATAGAAGAAGATGAAAATCAATTATAAAATAATTTATACGAATTAAGCTACAAATAGAATAATGATCGCGAGACTGAAAATAAAAGTATAGATGTAAGGTAGCTAAGCGAAGAAAAGACTGTTGCACAAAAAAGCATGATGCTTAAGCTGGTTAAGTTATTCCATATTTCTTAGTTGATGCCTTTTATTTTTTTCCATTGAATAATCTGTAAATTGTTCATAATATTATTAATAATTATTTATTTTCAATCAAATTAAGCATTGATTCTAAATAACGTATGTTCGCAATATATAATAAAAAAAATGTAATGTACCTGTTACCATTATAAAAAAATACGATAGTGTATTTTGTTAAATAAAACTTTCCCTTAATAAGTATCAGTTCAATTAAATATATGTAGATTCCGACTGCATATATTTATTACTTTAAGGAGAAAAGGTTACTCCAATAAGACTTAGATAGAGTATTTTCCATTTAATTTATTCAAAAATTAAATTATTCTTCATGCATTTAGCTTTCATGAAGTTCATTTACCATGAAGTTGTCAGTACTAGTACTGGGCTCCATGCTGAAAGGCAACTCAAATATTCAATTCACTTGCAAAAATGCACGAAGCTTCACATGCTTATTAGCTACATTTTACACTTTTTTTATATGGAACAAATCGTCACATGCTGCTTTGCTACATTTATCTTCAAGAAATAGTGACGAAAAGCTGCATATGAAGCTTTGGTATGCGGCCGGCCTAACGCCTCCTTCGTTGCTTTATACCCCGCCACCGCTACCTCGAAACTTCTCGAATTAGAATGCTCGCCCTATGTACCATTTTCAAAAGCATTTTTAGCATTGTTCTCCAAACTTATATTAAAATGTGAGATAGACAAATTGTAGCCCCTAGCCTATACTTTCAGAAACCGTTTTGGAAATTTCATTCGGGCCACTCTGCTAATATTGGCGCAATGTGCAAGATTAGGGTCTATTTTGTTTATACTATAATTATGCAGAAACTATACATGCGACAAATTTCATCTTTTGGCAGTTTAAAGTATATGTACCAGGGTATTATGTCCCAAAAAATCATACCCTAATATTGCAAAGTAACAGAGGTATGAGTTTTTGAAAAAAATTGCCTTTCTAAGGGGTTTTCTAGCTTTTCTCGGCGAAAAATTATCCGATCGAGGTCTAGAAAACCCCATTTTGTAGGGTTTTCAATTCTCTACAAATATCCTGTTGAGAGTAACGTGATTCATCCAGCACTTTTTATTGTATACGCCAAAAACGGAAAAAGTACCCATTTTTATTGCTAATTATTGTTTAAACAATTCCACATGAGTAAATTTTGGCTGGTTTTTTGGTTTTAGTAATTTATGAGATACCCCTGAAGTAGTAGTGCAAGCAGTTTGCTGTACAATTTTATAACATGAAAAAATCTCTAATGACTGGTCTATAGCGTGTCTATATGAACACGCTAATTTTATTAGTTATTTATGGCATCGTAAGAGTAAAAAAAGCTATGTTTAATTACTCATAATACAATAATCTTGAGATAAATATTCCGTTTGTATAAAAATAAAGTAGTAATAAATAAAAGTTTACTTACTTGACAAATATGTCAGCAGCCGCTTCTAAATTATAAATATTACTACCGCTCGCTTCCATGACTCACAAAGAACTAATGGAAAAGAAAATAAACCTGCAACTGATTAATCGACAGGCTGCAACATGTTTATAAACAGACTAAAACAAAATACATACTTATTTCTAAGAAATTCATGCCGAGGAAGTATTTATATATGCCCGTGTTTTGCTGTGATCAAATGATCACGCAGGGCGTTAAAGGGATATAAACAAATAAATACTTTATATTATTTCCGCGAAATTTCTTAATGATTTATAAAGTCGCCGAAGAGCCATAAAAAATCAAGAAAATGATTTTTTTGCATTTTTAATTAAATAAATGTTTATGTTCTCCTGAGTCTCATTATTAAATAATATAATTTAGTGTGAAATATAATCAAAACATGTTACACAGAAGTAAAAAAAATTGTGTTTCACCATTTTGCGGCCGGGGATTGAACTTGGTTCCCCGGGGGGGGGGGGTAACTTTTTTTTTTAAATGGCAACCCCTATTTTTTATGCAAGATTCAGATTCCTGGGATGAAAATAAACATCTTTTATCTCTAGCATTTTTTTCTATCATTTGTTTTTACTCCGGAAACTTTGATTGAAATCGTCATTAAGGGGAGCTTTCGGTGGATTTTTTTCAAAAAATCCAATTTTTTTTTGTTACTTTGAACATCTAAGAATACAGCAAACTCTTGAAACTATTTTTGCTGTATTCTTAGATGTTCAAAGTAACAAAAAAAAAATGGATTTTTTGAAAAAAAAATCCAGCGAAAGCTCCCCTTAATGACGATTTCAATCAAAGTTTCCGGAGTAAAAACAAATGATAGAAAAAAATGCTAGAGATAAAAGATGTTTATTTTCATCCCAGGAATCTGAATCTTGCATAAAAAATAGGGGTTGCCATTTAAAAAAAAAAAGTTACCCCCCCCCCCCCCCCCGGGTCAGGGGGTGGAAGAGAGGGGGTGCGCACTATACCCAATCGATGTCCCCCTCCATATCAGACATCTTTTGTATAACAGGTTTCCCTCTGTCACCCCTCCTTTGTTCAAGAATTGCGTGTCAAGTTTTAAAAAAAACACCCGGTATACAAAAGTATACCCCTCGGTGTGTGTGTGCGTGTGTGGTGTACGGCCGTAAACGAGCTTTCTGATGCCCTTCAATGGCCGAGGACTATGTTTAAGCACTTTTGGTACTCATTGCAAGGCCTTATTTTATTTTTACTCCGGCTAGGATATTTTCTTATAGTAGAGCGAATATCCACGTCACTGCCACTGTACCACCTTCGTATGCCCTTATTAGCAACCACACGGCTGCCGTACCACCGTCATATGGTACACCACTATTGGTACTGTAAGGCCCTCATTCCACCGCCAGTAGCCTCCGGCATGGCCGCACTGTCCTGCAACGGGCCGTCTGATGCCTTCCATATGGCCGAGGGCTATATAACAATTACGCCCGTTGTAAGGCCATAATTGATTTTTACTCCGATCCAGAGGAGGAAATATATTTCTTTTGATTAATCTTGATTTATTGAAATTAATGAAATTATGAAGTTGCCTATTTGATCAAGGGAAGCAGTGCTTCAGTGCATTTAAACAATGATAGTGCACTTCTGGAGTTGCTTTCGTTTTTTTGGGGGGGGGGGGGGGTGTGGCAGAATGTGACCCCAAAGCAGGTCATCCTCTAGAGCAGTGTTTCTCAACTGGCGTTACGCGAGGGCACGCGAAAAAATATTAAGGGTACGCTGGATACATGCTAGAATATAATTGTTACAAAAGTTCTTAAATAATGATTTAAATTTTGCAGCCAGCAACCACGACGCTTCTTACTACGGCATTTATGGTTTTAGTATCATATTTTGGAACGCTAGTGTCCTAATATGGAACACTGAGTGACAGACAGGGAGAGCAGCGCTGGGACATCGGCAAACTTGGGGTACGCATAGTTAATGATACACAAAAAGAGGTACGTGGGCTCAAAAAGGGTTAACCTTCATCCGCTCGCGTGGGCGGCATATTGCCGCCCTTTATGAAAAAAAGCTCGTATCTCTTAATTCAGCCTCACTCTTTAGTAATAATTACAACTTTCTTTAATAATTTTTTTTATAAAAAAAGTGCTTTTGGGATTTTTGTAGAGCCCAACATTCCAAACCAGTATCATTTACCGACTTAAATTAGAGAAAAAGTTGATAATATTAACAAAAGGTGACGGGCGGCAAATTGCCGCCACGCGAGCGGTGGTGTGACTGTCGGCAACGCGAGCGGATGAAGGTTAAGAGTCCCTGCTCATTTGTTGCGAGAGGCCAGATCTGGATCCCGGTTGTGGCCTCTTTATAGAAGCAGTAGTAAAATAGTTCATAGTTCATTATATAGTTTTGGTTTTTTTTTTTTGGGAAGTCCTAACATTATTATTAATTTTATTTAAAAAAATTAAGAAAAAAACTACCTTGAAAAAATAAATTGGTCACTTACCACTAACCAAACCGAGTAGGTCATCGTTTTATCTATATATAAAATTGAATGTCTGTTGGTGTGCAGTGCGACAATAAAAATTGGTGCTTCGACGAAATGTCGTTAAAGAACATAGCGCGAATACTATTCGACAGGTGGTACGCAAGAAAAATAGAAAAAGGAATATCAGATGACACATTTGACACCTAGGAAAAATGTAACCCGATCCCGCAAAACGAATAATATGTAAACAAATCTTACAACTTGATTTTGACCAACTTTACAATCAAAATTATTTTTTACCTTTTAATTCAAAACGTTTTTTTTTTTTAGTTTTTTTAAACAATTTTTTTTTTTTTTTCTATATCATTGATGATGAACAAATAATTTTTAATGCAAAATCATCACCCATAAATGTAAATAAAACACAAAACTATCGAAATTGTGCGCAAAATAAAAAAAAATTGAATCGACTTTCTTCGCTTGCAGTGACTAATTACAGTTCAGAGCGTGATGATGTTTGAAAGATCGTGGCGATACCTGTTTTCAAGTGGGAGCTACTGTTGTGTGGTCCTTTTCCACACAGGATCCGTAGTGCCGCCTTTTGGGGGATGTCCGGACCCTTTGTTCTAAAGCATCTGCTCTCCCAAATTTGAATAAAAATAAAAAGTTCTTTCCTGAGGACCTTTGTTCTAAAGCTTCTGCTACTGTAAAGTTCTCCCAAGTTTAAATAAAAATAAAAAGCTCTTTCCTATTTTGTTTTCTTCCTTTTTTATTTTCTTACTACAAACTTTTGTTTAATGCCTCGTGCACAATGAGAAAGTGGATTTATTTTATGTTTCGTCCCGCTCATTCCACTGCCTAATTCTCTATTTCCATCTCAAGTCAAAATTTGAGAACATCAGTTAAAGTTGGCTCTACTTCAACTTCAACACTCAAATTTCGGAAATACGGAATAAGCAAGTGACATCTGGTTCTCACACTAATGAACAAGAAGAATTATTGTACCAAAGTAGGTTATTTATGTTGCTTATTTTGTATTGAAAAACATAAAATATATTAAAAATAAAAAAAAATTTGCGACTAAAGTCATTTGAGAGTTTTGCGAGTGCATAATTTGTGAAAATTGAGTTAATAAAAATATTATTTTCCGTTTTTTCTCATTCGGGTCATTAGATGGCAGCACTTACATTTTTTTCCGAAAGAGGTAGTCTGAACTAAATTTCAGTTAATAGAAATCTCGCCAAATTTTATCGACTTTACTTAAAAATTAAGTAAATTTGATTTTAAAATTAAGTAAAGTCCGGCCAAATCAAGTTTTAGTAAAGATTGAGAATTCTGTTGGCAATTTCTTTAGTGAATACTTTTTAATGTAACAGCTGATATTGACATTTTTAAAATTATGTCCGAAAATTCACTTCAACACTGTGCACATAGCAAAATTAGCACTTTAACATTGTGAACACGGCATAATACTTCAAAATTTTAGAAATTTTCACGGACTGAAGGTCTCGTGAATCTTTTAATATACTTCTTCCGTTTTCTGAGTGAGAGCCCTGTTGGACATTCAAGCAGATCTATTAATAGGGGCCTCCCCACCAACCAAAAACGATCGGTTAATTCCAATCATTTCCAATAACGTTGGAAGTCTCTTTTAAGAAAACCAAAATCGGCGTTTCGCTTATTTGTTTCAGTTTTCCTCGAGGGTGATTGGACAGTCCCTAAGTGGGAGTTGCCTTTCGTAATTATCTACATACATATATGGAAAGGAAAAGTCTGCATTTATATTTCTTAGTGATGAACTATTTTTGGGGCACCAGAATGTTCACCCCGCATTGAAATTCGACATTTCCCAGATGTCGCAATCTCAAGCGATTCAAGTGTGCAAGCGCACGAAAGTTGGTCAGAGGTAATGAACTCGCGCATAATTCACCGTCAGCACTCTTGCTGCAGTGTTTTTGTCTTGGGTCGGTGACAAGGGTCTATGGCCGTACCCGCTGTGGTTGACTCGTGTGGTCATGTGAAATCTATGGGTTGATGGTCAAGGCGTTGTATTGAATTACATGAAATATGAAATATTTATTGGGTATGGTCAAGATAGTTTGAATGGAAGAAGATTAGGGAAGTTTTGAATGGGTTTTGTGGGGATCGTGGAGATCATTATATCTTAGAATGGTTGGAGGTCGGTGTAATGAGGCTGGGCCATTACACTACAACCGCTTTGCCATCCCCAAAAGCCACAGTGGAAGGCAGCTTTTATTAGTTCTATTATTTTCTCTGGCAATCCCCGTTTCCGTAGTGCCTACAATCTAAAGCTCCTAAAAACCGAGTCGAACGCTTTCTCATAGTCTACAAAAGCAAGGTAAAGGGGGGACCTGAATCCGGCATGATGATTTCTAAGCGTATTTTTAATCGGGGATTTATTTTCTTTTGTAAAATTTCCTTGTTTCAGTATTATGATTTCATTCTTTGAGTGCACGCATTTCACTTGCTTTGTTTTCACCTCACTTCTTTCATGTCCATACAAAACTCATTCATTTTTTCATTGCGCTCCTTTAATCCCTCATGGGACATAGGGCGGAAACAGTTGCCCTCCAGCGGACTCTATTTTGCGCGACAGCTCTCAGCTCCGACCAGGATCTCCCAGTTGTTGCGGCTTCTGCTAGCAGGGTTCTCCTTGCGGATTCCAGTCGAGGGCCTGTTTGGCTAGATTTTCGTTTTCGCTTCGCAAGGTGTGGCCAACCCAATTCCATTTCCTTTGCCTGATTTGGTCATCTATCCTTTCTTGGCCGGCACGGCGCCATAGTTCTTCGTTTGAAATTCTATCCTGCCAGCGGATTTTTAGGATACGACGCAGGCATCTGTTGCTGAAGACTTGTAGGCGCCTTGTGATGAATTGGGTGACTTTCCATGTTTCGCAACCATACAGAAGTACTGCCTTCACGTTGGAGTTGAACAGCTGCAATTTGGTATTAGTTGAGATCTCCGTTGATCTCCATATGCGGAACAGGCATGCATATGCGCCTCGTGCTTTATTTATTCTGGAACTGACATCTTCTTCTGCACCGCCATTTTCGGTAATAAAACTACCGAGGTAGCAGAATTTATCGACCAGTTCCACGTCACGGTTATTCAGCGCAGTCCGTTCAATGGTGTTTGCATTTATCCTCATTTCTTTAGTTTTAGTTGGATTTAGCCAAGGATGTCATTTATTACTATAAGAAATAGTAAAGGCGAGAGTAGGCATCCTTGCCGTACTCCCGAACTCACCTCAAAGCTGTCGGATAATTTTCCATTATGGAGAACTCTGCATTTGGAATTGTTATACAGGGCTTTTATCAATTCTATTATTTTATCAGACAGTCCGCGTCGCCGTAGTGCCTGCCATATAAAGCTCCTATTGATCCAGTCGAACGCTTTCTCATAATCTACGAAAGCAAGGTAAAGGGTGGATCGAAATTCAGTAGACTGCTCCACTATTATTCGTAATGTGTTGATATGATCAATACAGGAGCGGCCCTTCCGGAATCCGGTCTGCTGCCTCCTAAGCGTTCGGTCTACTGCCTCACTTATCCTAGATAGTAATATATGGGACAAAATTTTGCCCACAGTAGATAGTAAACAGATGCCTCTCCAGTTGTCGCATATTGTTAGGTCCCCCCAAAACTACTAAAGGAGAATGAAAATTTTGGTACCCACCTCCAATAGCTATATGTGTAATATGTCGTTGGATAGGTAAAATAAGTAGTTGATATATTTGTTAAAAAAACCCGATGTCATCCAGTTTGGCATCCCTAAACTCTGAGCGTCCTGGTCCACGCCATCCTTCCAACGAAGGTTGGGCCTCCCTCGCTGTCGCACCCCATAGGTCTTACCCTGCGTTCACTGGTGCCTTAATAATGGAAATAGGTTATAGGGTTACAAAAATACAGAGTGATATGTAAAACTCTATCTTTGTACAGTTCTGACCGTATTACTCAAAACGGACAAAGATTCGAACTAGGCGCCATAGTAACTTATATACAGCTCAAAAATACCTATCCAACTACATATTACACATAGCTATTGGAGGTGGTACCAAGGTCCATACATTTTCTGGCATCTTCTTTATGGTTGTATACCGCAGGTGCAACGCCTGATTATTGGCATTTACACAGAGCAAAAAATTCTTGAGAACTTTAAATAAAATGTTTGGTCGCAGAAACCGTAAATATTTATAAAAACTACTAAGCACTAGCCAAGTATGCCTTTCCAATTAAGTGATTGCATGGATTGGAGGTACAAAATCATTCACTTCATTGCAAGGATTCACAGCTGCGATAACTTCATTAAAATATGCAATCATTAGGACAAAAAAATTCTAGATAAATTTTAATAGAAATTTTCTCCAAGTAACGGCGAAAACCTCGTGCCAGAATAAATTTACTCTAATTGGATTACACTAACTTCTCTGCATTTCATTTTCTTCTGAACGAAAAATTCCAGTTCTCCAGCGTACAATGGCTGCGCTCCCAGCTTCTAACACCTTTTATCCTACGGGATTGGGTCATTAATATCCTCCGTCCTGTGATCTTTCTTTTTATTGCCGGATTAAATAATGGATGACATCTCGACCGCATTTCGAATTCAGATCAAGAATTCGTGGAGTCTAGCGCTCTGCCCCTCCTACACTTTTGGATGGGTGTCAACAGTATTTTCACATAAAAATAAATTGAAGTAAGGGAATGAAATTAATTCCTGTAGAGCCTTTTGAATTCCTTTCGATTTTTCCCATCGACCTTAGGGATTTGCTCCTTCCTTTGGGCTAACATTGTGCGGTAATAATGCTATGTTAACGTAAAGCATATAATTTTTTATTTATGCTTTATCGTAACTGGTGAAGGTTATTTCCATGCTCAAGGAAATAAATGGTGAAATGTATTATAATAACGGAATCTTGAAAAGCATAATGGAAATGTTTTTGAGGCTTAGCTTTATTTGATGTATTGGACCACTTTTAGTTGTAGGAATTTTTATTTGGGGAAATTTGAAATTTTCTTGTGTAACCTTTAGCAGCGCCATTCATATTAATATCACTTATAAAGATATATAACTTTTTCAAGTGGGATAAAATTTAACCATTTGATAACGGGGATTGGGAATGAAATTGGATAGAGATATTTTATATTTCGCAGTATGCTTAAACAGAAAGCAATAAATGGAAGTGGTGTGGAGCAAAGAACTATAGAGCCAGTTATACAATCTTTTTCTACTAAGAAGCTCTAGTTCCATACCGAGAACATGGTTTTAGTTTACTGCCCAATAGTATTTGATTGGAATGCTTAAATAAAATTGTGATAGTAACTTAAAATCGCTGAATAGACACAAAATGGCAATAAGGAATGCCAAACGTACATTCTGGGCTATCTTTTGTAGCCATATAGAATCCACATAGGAAACTTCAAGACTGCGTAAAATATTAACTAAAACACCAACAATGCTTAAGGAAATAAATGGAAACTACTTATGGACACCCACTTCCCGAGTAGTACTACGTTCAGACAGCTATCACGATAAACCCTTCTGCCTCACCACAGCAGATCAAATCTATCATAAGCAGAGCAAAAATTAAATGGGCTGTAAATATCTTGTAGCCCTATAATACACCAGATCCTGACGGCATACTGCCGGCACAACTGCAGCGCACCCTTAGTTACATCATGCCCTGGTTGCAGGCCATGTTTACTGGGTGCCTTCAAAATAACTGCATTCCCTCTAGTTGGAAAGAGGTTAAAGTCGTTTTTATACCTAAGGCAGGAAAAGCCTCCCACCCAACAACCAAAGACCAAAAACCTTCTATCAAAGACTCTAGAAAGGCTAATCGAAATATATCTGAGGCAAACCATGCTAACCTCGGAACTCTCTGGGGCACAGCACGCCTAAACAAAGGTCAAATCTACTGATACTGTTCTTCACTCATTGGTCTCAACCATTGAAAAATCCCTCGAGGTCAAGGAGTATACATGAGCAGCATTTCTTGACATATAGGTAGCATTTAACAATGTATTGCCGGATGCCATTACCCTTGGCTTTTTTTTTTATGTGACAGACTAGAGGCTTAGGGAATGTCCCTTTGTACTGTCGACAATCTATTTTTTCGTATAGAGTGAATGTCGAACAGCAGCTCTAGCCGGAAGATAGAGAGAAGAAGAGAAGGAAGTAACTGTCACAACCTAGCCGCGATATTTTATTCCACCTACTCACAACCATTTCGCGACTCTGACATCGGGGCGTCGAGAACAACTCGCTGGAGTGTTATGCCTCCTGAAACGAGTTGAATCTCATCAACCAACCGATGGCATGCGCTTGGTGGAGCGGGGAAGGACTAAGGAAGGCTATGACAGGGGATTCAGGAATGTAAAGAGGAAAGAAGAAAGAAGGAAAGTTAGGTGGAAAAGGCTAAGGACCGTGGCGCCGCCGGGATTCGAACCCGGGACCTCTGGGGATAGCAGTCAGGCGCCTTACCTCTAGACTACCGTTAGAACATGGGATCGAGACATCGCTGGTGTCTCTCATACACTAAATGCTTACTGGCAGGATTGTGAGCTCGATCTAAGTCGACATCTCGGTCCGAAAGGCAGTAAATAGAGGCACTCCGCAATGTGGAGTTTTTTTCCCACTGCTATGGATCGTAACTATGAACCAGCTGTTGCGACGCATAGAGACAGAGGGGCATCAAGTCCTCGCGCACGCGAATGACGCTGTTATCATCAAAAAAGGATGATACAGTCCTCTGTGATCTTATGGAGGCGACGTTACAAACCCTCTCAAGCTGGACTGCCACCGCGGACTCAGCGTTAACTCTGAAAAACGGAACTGGTCCTCTTCACAACTGCTGTCCTGCTGAACTTTGTCACTATCCCCACTAAAACCGACTTCTGCATACCCGAAATTTACCTTCACGAGAAACTACTCTTCACGTCATGAAAGAGAAATAGACCTCACAGTTTTCAAGGTGCCATAAACTTCTTTACTGATGGCTCTAAGCTCGGGGGTCGGATGGGACGAGAAGTATTTTCCCCAGAGCTTGTGATTGAAGTCTCCTTCCGACTACCCGATCAGTGTATACCAATCGGAGACTCTAGCCATGCAAGAGGCTGTTCTGCAAATCAACCAGCAAGGCGATAGGAACCGGACTGTCTACATCTTCTCAGATAGTCAGGCGGCTTTAAAAGCCCTGCGCTCTTGCACAAACAACTCTGTAACTACCTCTGAATGTCGCAGATATCTTAACGAGGTGGCAACAGTTCAGGGCCCTCTTCGTATCCGTGCTCGGTCACCGAAATATAGAAGAGAATTGTAAAGCTGACGAACTGGCTAGGAAAGGCACGACCGCTACACTCCTTTCAGAAAAAAAGGAGTTGGTATGCCTTGGGCCACCTTTAAACTCCGGAGCTAACAGCACACATTGCAACAAGCGAGATTATCTACAAAAAAAGATATTATACATTTTCCCGTACGAACTGCCATTCATAAGATAATTAAGAATATATTTAGGAAAAAATCATTTGAGTTCTTTATATGCTTTTTTACTTCATTGAATAGGCCACACAAATCAATTTTCCATGATTCTGTCGCGAGGATGGTTTTGCATGAATTTTGTTGCACTCTCTGGGACCTCTCGCTGAATTTTTGCACAGGGCCTCCAATTGCCTGGCACCATTGTGTTGAAGGGTGATTTACGTGAATACGAAATTCGAAATCGAGGCATAAGACAAGTTATTAACAACAATGGTGAGTTTTTTGTTCACTTCTGCTTCATGTAGCTTCCATCATGTTAATGTAGGTAGAACTTATTTCTGTCGCAAGAAAATACACAAGGGGACCACGCTGTCGCCAGAAAAAGAAATCAAAAAGATCACTTGCCCTTTAGCTACAGATAGGGAACTATTATGAAGGATGTCAGAAGATTTATGGAAGCTGACATTGGAAGCGACCACTATAATGGTTATCAAACAACAAAATTACGGAACCACTATCTAACTATCTAACAAAATTACGGAACCACTATGACTCAGTTCTCCTCCTGCCTTCATAAAGCCATAAATAAAGATCAATGCGTTTCATGCACTTAATTAAGTGCGTTTTATTTATCAATACCCCACTTTTTGGTGACCCCGACAGTGTCCTAAATAGTTATATAAAGTTTTATAAATTAAAAACAATAAGAAACATTAACAGCGTTTTGTTAAAGTGAACAAATGCATTATAACCAAAAACGGTATCTTTCAAACAACGGCAACAATATCATGCAAAGTAATAGTTTAAAGAAAAAAAAACGAGTGTGCGTAGGACCACACTTTAGAAGTGTTAACTAATTTAAAGATCAATCTTATTACAGGACGGTAAGGATTAATATATTTTATTTATGAATATTCTGTTAAAGTTTATTTAATTGTTACTTTATATGCACTCACTCCAAAATGTGTTGCAATGTTTTGGAAATTAAACTATTTGTCTTAAACTTATCACACAAAGATCGGACGATGGATGACTGGGATAATGTAGTTTTTAGTAAAAATAGTAGATAATATATAGTAATAAATACATAGTACATAGTTCATAGGAAATATGTAGTACATAGTCGCGAAGCAGAAATTTTTGCTATTTTAAACATTGTGCAAATATGCAAAAAAGTCATATTATATTCAGCCAAAGTCACGGATCTAAATTTTTATGGGAATCTACTGGATTCAATTTGAATTTTTTCAGAACATAGTACATAATATGCAGTACATTGTATATAGTACGTAATAGATAATATATAATACATAGAAAATAATATAACACACCAGTAGGGAATGGGAGTACTGGAAAAACTACCTCTACAGAAGCAGTTCAGTACTTCCACCCAGTACAAAAAAGGCATTACATTAACACGGCGATGGCCTAGGCTGGAAAGTACTTCTTTTTCCCCTTCCATAGAATGTGTTTTGGAAGTACTTATACTACATTTATTATTAAACTCATAATACAACGTTATTATACTGTAAATTTTGTAATGTAATTTAGTTGGGGTAGGCGGGAAGAGGTGGTGTAGCTTGAAGTAAAATTAAGCGATTTATATTTATATCATAAACATAAATTCAAATATATGTACATATGTTAATACATTAAAGATAAAAAACTTAATGGCTGAGATAACTGAGACGATTAACAAAGAAAACGACTAGCTATGAAGTTTATCAACACGCTTTTTGCGCGAAGTCAAACGCTTGGTCACCAAACCCATTCTCCTCTGCATTACTTAGAAGTCATTACAGAAAACAATAAATAAAGAAGTACTTCCAAATCAACTTCCCACAGTAAATACTTGCGATTTTCTCTACTGGGATACTACCCCAGTTATGTAACTAAAATACAGACGCCGAGTCGAATAGACGAAACGCCGAAACCAGAGATAACATAATACTCCGTATAAAGATGCGACAGCTAGAACAAAAAAGCCGAACGCTTTTTGCCTCGGCAGGCCTCTGAGATTGCCTCCCCCTTAGCAACATGCAACATATTCGAGTGTCTAGCTACACAAGGAGGCGAACGTGGTCATGGTCCGCAGCACAAGAGATGCGGTGAGTTTGTGGATAAGGAAGCTAGAATTTTAGGGGGGCAAGGAAAGGAACTGACAACAGAATGTTTCTCGCAACATCTTTCTTTCTTTCTCATCTTTCAAACGTTTGCCTCTAGCTCTACATTGAAGGATTTCCCTGATGCTTTGTATTTTAACTATTTCTTAGAACATTCCGTGTATTTTTTTAATGACTGTCTGAGATCCACTATCAATTTCACTTGATTTCAAATTCTTGGTGAGAGGGTTTGCGATATTTTTAAAATAGGTGATTAGTTGAGGTTTTGGTTACTTTTTTTCATTTTCTGATATTTCGGTATTGGCTAACTCGATTGATTTTAGAATCGAATTTAGGTAATTATTCTTTGATTTATTTTATTTAAAATCTGGGACAAGTGCTTTTTATAAATGCTTGTAAAGTTAACTCCCCGCCCACAATCTGCTCAAAACAATTCGATCGTAATTGTTTTGGTAAAAATAAATTAAAAATAGGTTCAATACCTTTATAGGCTTCATGTCCAGTCAATTTTCAGGAAAAACGTATGACAGAAGGAATTCATTCTCGCAATTACAGGATTTATCCATTTTAGAGTCCCCTTATCAACAATTAAATATTGAGCTCGTAAATATATACCTACTGCAAACAATGGAAGGTGAAAAACAATTTCTTTATATTTGTTCTTCTGGTGGAAACTAAAAAAAATAAGTTTTCAAATTTTTGGACTTCCATTTTATTAGTTATAAATTTTCAAAAAGTCGAAAATCTTAAAATTTTAACAAATTTTGAAATCTTTAAATTGATCTAGTTCAAAAACTATTTGACATAGAAAGCTGAAAGTAGCACCAATTTCTTCTGCTTCAATAAGGCTTTAATAAGTGATATACAATATAGTATTATTAGTAAGAATAAAACTATAGTATTATTAGTAAGAACGAAACTTTTGTTTTTGGAATAACTCAAAATAATATTTCTCCAAATTTTTGAAAAAATTATATTTTGTACATACAATCTTAACGTACATATAATGCCAAAATTTAGGATAGGACGACATTGGGATCATATAGAAATAAATGTTTTTAGGTACTCAATGAACGCAATATAAAAAAACATTTGGGTCATTCCAGCCATAATCGGCCGGAAAATGCACGACCGCCCAGAAAATTAGTAAAAACATTTTTTTCATGTTTCTCGCGATAAAAAAACATGAAAAACGTGTTTACTTTTTTTTTGCAACATCTATTGTTTAATTAATTGAATAATTAAGTTTTTCGAGAAAATAGGCACCATTTATAAACAATTGAACAAAACAGTGGGTATTTATCATAGAAAAAATGTGTAAAATAGCGGTTTTGTAGCCTGATATTTACCCTTTCAGAAAATTGTCATACTATAATGTTTGACCTTGAACTTTGCTCAATGACAGCAAAAACAACAAAAAAATCGGGAAATTTTCAAACATTAATTTCTCAAATACACCATCTCAGATTTGGCTGAAATTTTAACACAAAGTTCTTGAGTTTGCGAACTATCATCGTACAAATTTTCAGCGTGGGTTATTGAAACTATTTTAACATACTGACTTTTTAAATCAAAATTTTGTTTTTTTGGATGACTCTTTTTATTCATTTTGCACAACATTAAAAACTCAAACTCAAACATGTTTGACACATGATTTCTATAGGAAAAAACCTGTTCTTTCACATAAACTAGCAATTAAACTCACATTTTTTGTCTATTAGCGAGAAAAATGATGTTAGTGTTAGTAATGGAGATCAAAAATGTTAACCATGGATCCGTCCGTCAATGTCAATCATGGATCCGTCCGTGAAGATATATATGTCTTCCGGCCTCCCTTCCGGGAGCGTTCCGTTCCCTATGAGGGTTTTATGATACCTTTCGGTCACCCTCATTTTTGTGATCCCTTCCATGGGCATCATCATGAGCTCCCTAATCCCTTTGATGCGATCCAGAATCTTCATGTGGCCATATAAGGCTCCTGACGCCTGCCATGCGGCATCCCGTCTCATCCGAATCGCTGAGGCTGCCACAGTCTTCATCACCTGGAGATCTAACGGCAGCAGACCTAACAGCGCCTCCAATGCCGCGGCGGGTGTGGTGCGGAAAGCACCGCTCACACCTACGCTGGCCATTCTTTGCACCCTGTCCAAACGCCTCTTGACGGTTTTCTGTGTGACTTTAGTCCACCAGATCACCGAGGCATAAGCTATGATGGGTCTCACCATCATGGTATATGTCCAGTATGCTAACCTTGGTGAGATACCCCACCTTAGTCCACATACTCTTCTGCACTGGTGAAGCACCCTTGTCGCCTTCTTAATCTTCTCTTCAACGTGGTATTTCCAGGTTAGTCGCGAGTCCAAGTATACACCCAGATACTTGACCATCCCAGACACCTTGATCCTCGATCCAAAAAGCATGAGGGGCTGAAAATCCAGATCTTTAATCTTCCTAGTGAAGGTTATCGCGTCTGTCTTATTGGCATTTATGGTGAGGCCCTGTTCCGTACACCACTGTTCAACCACTTGGAGTGCATTCCTCATGATATCTGCCGTAGTGCTCATAAACTTGCCACGTGCCACAATCGCTACATCATCTGCATACCCAACGGTATGCACGCCCATTCCCTCTAGCCGCCTGAGCAGAGTGTCCACAGTGATGTTCCACAGGAGGGGCGATAGGACCCCGCCCTGTGGGCATCCCTTGCTGACCCTCCCTCGAAGCCTCGAGTCTCTTGTCTGAATCCTTACCGCTCTGTTTTTCAGCATGCTGTCCACCCACCTTACAATCATGGGGCTGACCTCGCGCCTCACCAGAGCGTCTTTGAGTTTGTTGAACTGTATCTTGTCGAAGGCGCCTTCGATGTCCATAATGTTAACATTTTTGATCTCCATTACTAACACTAACATCATTTTTCTCGCTAATAGACAAAAAATGTGAGTTTAATTGGAAGTTTATGTGAAAGAACAGGTTTTTTCCTATAGAAATCATGTGTCAAACATGTTTGAGTTTGAGTTTTTAATGTTGTGCAAAATGAATAAAAAGAGTCATCCAAAAAAACAAAATTTTGATTTAAAAAGTCAGTATGTTAAAATAGTTTCAATAACCCACGCTGAAAATTTGTACGATGATAGTTCGCAAACTCAAGAACTTTGTGTTAAAATTTCAGCCAAATCTGAGATGGTGTATTTGAGAAATTAATGTTTGAAAATTTCCCGATTTTTTTGTTGTTTTTGCTGTCATTGAGCAAAGTTCAAGGTCAAACATTATAGTATGACAATTTTCTGAAAGGGTAAATATCAGGCTACAAAACCGCTATTTTACACATTTTTTCTATGATAAATACCCACTGTTTTGTTCAATTGTTTATAAATAGTGCCTATTTTCTCGAAAAACTTAATTATTCAATTAATTAAACAATAGATGTTGCAAAAAAAAAGTAAACACGTTTTTCATGTTTTTTTATCGCGAGAAACATGAAAAAAATGTTTTTACTAATTTTCTGGGCGGTCGTGCATTTTCCGGCCGATTATGGCTGGAATGACCCATTTGCCAAAAACATAGCCATTTACTAATTTGGGTATGGCGAATTAAATGGAAATAAAGTCAACCCTCTAACTTGATTGAAAACTACCCCCAGGACAACTCTTATTACTAAATTTTAGGGTTTCGCACTTGCACTCCAAAAAATTTTTGTGTATGGGCTATTTATAAACTATGAGTAATTCTTGAGACCAAAATCAACCCTATCGGTGAAGCGGAAACCACCACCACAGCAACCCCTAACCTTAAATTATTTTCTTTACGCCCAAAATGAAGGTTCACCACGCCAATTTTTAAAGTACATACCTACACTAGGGCTTATACAAAAACCGACTTATAGGTACATATACAACTTTATCCATTATTATAGTCTCCCTCAATAGTGGTACATTCATTCCAACGATTTGATCAACCTCCTCATTGGAGCCATATTTCTTGCCGGCGACCATCTTTCTTTTTTAATTTCAGAACAGGTAATATTCGCTTTAGGCTAAATTTGCATAAGTCGGTGTACGTAGAAGCAATTCGAAGTACAACTTGGGCGATTTTGCCTTTGTGGTACGGTGCATTAACTTGGTGAAGGGGCACTTGCTTTTCTTTGCTGTTTTCTTCGCGATTTCGTCGTTAGTTATGTAATATTCACTATGGATACCCTTTCCTTTTCAAAATAGTCGAAGCACTTCCCAAAATAAGCGTCTGTCCCAGCCGAATTTTTCATGTTTTGTCACTTTGGACGGCTTTCCTGGCAGATGTCTACTTAGTAGATGGCCAATTCAACGGTTGGCTTCCCGTCAAATCTGAACCCCACCCTATCTCTTCGGGGGTCCCCCAAGGATCGATTTTATTACCGGCCCTATTTCTTATCTTTATAAATAACCTACTTTCGATCCCCTCCAACCCACTTCTCAGCTTTGCTGACGACGATACCCTACGTTACTCTTACAGCTACGATAGAAGACAAACTCATGCCAGATCTGTCTTGATGATCGTGAATTAATGTTCAATTCTATTAATAACGACATTAATCTCATTCTAGAGTGGGGAAAAAAGAATCGTGTCGAATTCAACTCCACCAAAACTAAGCACTGTCTTATTTCGAAACAAAAAGCTCAACACTTCACCATCCTTAACAGTGGATGACGTTAAACTAATGGCCGACCCATCCCTACACATCTTAGGCGTGACATTAGCCAAAGACTTGCGATAGAATGACCACATATTCCAATTCGCCAAACAAGGATCCCAGTGCTTGGGATTTCTTAAGAGGTGCAAGTTCCTCCTCCAGCCATCGGCTCGTGCTGTTATATATAAATCCTACATTCGGCCTCTTCTCGAATACAACTCCCTCGTTTGGGGCGGCGATTCGATAACCACCTTGGTATGGTTAGATAAAGAGCAAAAAAGCGCACTTAAATTAATTGATGACGACACCGCCTGCTCCACCATCGACCCCTTGAGCCACTGTAAGAATGTAGCAGCACTGACAAAATTTTATCGCTACTATTATAGCGACTGCTCCTCCGAAATAAACGCTCTCCTGCCTCCACGGCAATCTTATAACCACAACACGATTAGCCCACTCGTCTCATTCCTTGTACCTTCAACTCCCCCTTTCACGCACTCAACAAGATATGAATTCGTTTGTAAATAGAACAACTCGACTGTGGAATAATCTCTCGCAGCCAGTATTTCCGAGATCATATAACATCCTAGAGTTCAAACGCAGGGCTCATCGTCCTCTTTTCCAACACCCCTTCGAACCCTCATAACCCTTAACCTATTCCCCCCCCCCCCGTACTAAGCTTGTGCTAGACATTGCACCATGACGGAAAACGACATGACGCACTGGTAGTACAAAGGGTGATTCCTGAGCTTAGCACTGCCATATATGTAAAAACAATTCTATGGATATGACAGTAGTGGGGCCATCTATATGATGAACTTATTAAGTGTTGTAATAGATACACACATATGTCTTAATTTTCTTCTTCGTTACTTATTCTAACATCTCATCTTCTATAGATGATATAAGTTTGATAATATCTGTTCGGATAACTCAATGTAGCTGTCAGAAGAAGTGCAATGTATAAATTTAAAACCGTTTTGTTTTTACTGGAAACCCCGAATTTCGAATTACAAAATTTTCTTGTAAAAACCGGTTTTTAAAAACTGACAAACCCTAACATACACCTATTAGATTAAAAATAAATTTTGGAAACGATACCTCTGCTCTCGGGCATCGGAAATCACCCGCACCATTAGCGGTGAGAGCTAAATTATTTAATTGAAGTTAAGGTATAAAATTAAATAATTTAGTTTTCATCCCCTAGAGGTGGGGTGGCTTCTACCTGAGGGATAGGCATGTTTTAGAAACCATGTCTTATATGAAATATACATATGTTCTTGTTCATTAAAAATTGGCAGTGAAACCTTTATTTTGGACATAAGAAAATAATTTAACTTCAGCAGTGGCTGTAGGGGTGGGATCCGCGGGTCTGACAGGGTTGACTTTGGACCACAAATAGAGCAAGTGTGAAACCCTAAAATTTAGTAATAAGGGTTGTCTTGGGGACAGTTTTCGATCAAGTTATTATTCCAAAAGATAGTCCAAAAATAAAAGTTTCGTTCTTACTAATAATACTATAGTTTTATTCTTACTAATAATACTATATTGTATATCACGTATTAAAGCCTTATTGAAGCAGAAGAAATTGGTGCTACTTTCAGCTTTCTATGTCAAATAGTTTTTGAACTAGATCAATTTAAAGATTTCAAAATTTGTTAAAATTTTAAGATTTTCGACTTTTTGAAAATTTATAACTAATAAAATGGAAGTCCAAAAATTTGAAAACTTATTTTTTTTAGTTTCCACCAGAAGAACAAATATAAATAAATTGTTTTTCACCTTCCATTGTTTGCAGTAGGTATATATTTACGAGCTCAATATTTAATTGTTGATAAGGGGACTCTAAAATGGATAAATCCTGTAATTGCGAGAATGAATTCCTTCTGTCATACGTTTTTCCTGAAAATTGACTGGACATGAAGCCTATAAAGGTATTGAACCTATTTTTAATTTATTTTTACCAAAACAATTACGATCGAATTGTTTTGAGCAGATTGTGGGCGGGGAGTTAACTTTACAAGCATTTATAAAAAGCACTTGTCCCAGATTTTAAATAAAATAAATCAAAGAATAATTACCTAAATTCGATTCTAAAATCAATCGAGTTAGCCAATACCGAAATATCAGAAAATGAAAAAAAGTAACCAAAACCTCAACTAATCACCTATTTTAAAAATATCGCAAACCCTCTCACCAAGAATTTGAAATCAAGTGAAATTGATAGTGGATCTCAGACAGTCATTAAAAAAATACACGGAATGTTCTAAGAAATAGTTAAAATACAAAGCATCAGGGAAATCCTTCAATGTAGAGCTAGAGGCAAACGTTTGAAAGATGAGAAAGAAAGAAAGATGTTGCGAGAAACATTCTGTTGTCAGTTCCTTTCCTTGCCCCCCTAAAATTCTAGCTTCCTTATCCACAAACTCACCGCATCTCTTGTGCTGCGGACCATGACCACGTTCGCCTCCTTGTGTAGCTAGACACTCGAATATGTTGCATGTTGCTAAGGGGGAGGCAATCTCAGAGGCCTGCCGAGGCAAAAAGCGTTCGGCTTTTTTGTTCTAGCTGTCGCATCTTTATACGGAGTATTATGTTATCTCTGCCGAAACGTATTCCATGTCGCCGAAAGTGATTAATCCAAGCAAAATATTTAAATATTGCAGCCATTTAGCTGGCTAGAACATGGCACTTTGCTGCGCACCCGTTTCTGGCTACTTTTGCCTATGCAGCTGTCTAGAGCATGGAAACTTTTGGTTGAGCTCCACTTACAAACAGCAGCGTAAAATTCTATGTGTGCGAGGCAAAATAGCCCGCGCTTGATGGGAGGGATTGGGTTTGAATGTTGCAATGCAGAAGCTGCTCTCAGCATTCGTTTCATATTCTCGCAATGAAGACGCCGCTCTCAAAATTCATGTCATATTCTCAACCAAAAGTTTCCATGCTCTAGAAAGCTGCATAGGCACAAGTAGCCAGAAACGGGTGTGCAACAAAGTGCGCGTGTCACCATCATTGCAGCAAGTGTCCAGAAGCGGGTGTGCAACAAAGTGCGCGTGTCGCGAATTCTTTGTTTTACCCCCAGCGAAAAAGTGCCAAACGCGCCTAAAGAAGTTAACACTTCAAAAACTTTATCCTTTGCTGTGTATAGATTTTTTTTATGTGACAGACTAGAGGCTTTCAAACTCCGTGACACAAAAAATTTGAACTGTTCTGAAAATTTGATAAAGTTAAGGTTATTTTAAAAAGCCAGTATGATCATAATAGTGTAGAAGTTGAAGCCATTTCTGTCCCAGATATTTGTGTTGATATGCTGAAGCCTCCAGATGCCAATTGTACTTCATTTTTAGGACTGAAGCTCGCTGATACGCAGGTTGTTGAAGTAGAGAAATCAGAGGGATTGAGTCTTCTACTACTATTGGACCATAGTCAGCGGAATGCAAAAGCGAATATCTGGTAGGCTAAGAGCTGTAGAGACCATTTTTGGTTGGACGTTACAAGGATCTCCTCAGTTAAAAACATACGGAAGCCAAAGCACATCAAGCGCGGAATATACTTCAAATAGTATGTTGTGCATGTCTAATTTAGATCCAGATGATTTATCTAATTTTTGGGCACTGGAAACGATTGGAATTAGACAAGAAGAAGAGGAAAATTTGTTAATAACCCAGCGTTTAATAAGAGATTGCATTACAAGAGAAAGTTCCCGATACGTAGCTAAGTTACCATGGAAAGATTCAAGGAGTGAATTTAATAGTAATAAGGACAAGCGCTTTGCAGATTGAATTCGTTGACGAAGCGTTTGTTGAGAAATCCAAAAGATTTTTTTGATTATGACCGAGAAATGAAACAGCTTATATCAAACGGAATGGCAGAGCCTGCAGTGGATGTTAAAGAACCTTCAAAGAGAATGGATGTGTTCGTAAATGCAAGTTGCTCAAATTTTGCATGTATCATACCGTTCAGTATTGCAACTGAAAAAAAGTAAAGCGTTCTGAAATGCAAGTACATTTGCAAATGATAGCAACCCGATTCGCGAAGAAAAAAACGAACTGTCAAATAAATTCAAGTGGGCAGACAGTAGCTTTTTAAAAATGGTGAAATGATTAATCTGACAAGCAAACGATTGCAAGGTTGCCTGCATGCAAACAAACAAACCTTGCATTTATGAACACGGCCAATATTTTACCTTCCGCATCGACCGGTTTATAAGGAGGAAAGTACAACCAACAAAAATAACAATTGTTTTTGATGCGTCGTCTCATGAACCAGGTATGCCTTCTTTGAATGATCACCCATGTGTAGGGGCCAACTTGTTTCCCAATGTTTTCAAAAGTTGTTTGAATTTTCGTTTTGGAAAATGTGCTGTAGTTGCCGATATAGAAAAGGCATTTTTACAGATTCAGCTACAAAAGGAAGACCGTGATAGTCATCGTTTTATTTGGTACGCGAAGAAAATGTCAGCAAACGATAAGTTACCACCAGAGCTCCAAATTTATAGAAAGACAAGAGTGACATTCGGAGTACCTTCGAGCCCATTCCAATTGGCTGCTACTATACTCGTACATCTGGATATCGAAAATAAGAACCTTCCATTCACCTGTGCTTGGCTTAAGAGAGGGTTTTACATGGATGATCTGGTATTAAGTTTACACACAGAAGAGGAGTGTCAACAATTATTATACGAAGAATCCGTGGGCAAGGCAGGCATGCGGAAATGGAACACCAATAGTCATAAATTGAGAAGATTTGGTAAATTTAATAGTAATCCAGACGTTCAGAAAGTTTTGGGTCTTAAAGGAACCTCGCGAAAAGGAAATATTAATATTGTTTTTTTTATGTGCAAAAGTAGAGTAGCACCGATAAAGTCAGGTAATTCAAAAGAACTTACCTTGCCTAAATTAGAGCTGACTGCAGCGTTATTAGCAGCACGCCTTTGTGCTTATTACAAAAATCTCTCAAGGTTGTGGCTAAACGTTATTATCTGTGCACTGACTCAAAAATAGCTCTTAATTGGATACAGGGTGAAATGCACAAATGGCAACTTTACGTTCAGAATAGAGTAGTATCACATCCAAAAAGGTTTGGAGGCATTGCGCTGGGAAGGATAATTCAGCCGACTTAGTCACACGAGGAATATCGGGATCGTACCTTTGTCACTCATCTTTATGGATTGAAGGACCAACTTGGCTCAAATTAGAAGAAAGTGATTGGGAGTGTGAAGAGCTGAAGGAAGATAATACTTGCGCAATATCTTTGTTATTAGTAGAAGATCCTGTTTTAAAAGCGGGAAGACAAGACCCATTGCAATGTTATAGAGATTTTAGATCCTGGACTTGTCTACTACGAGTTACAGCTTACGTTATGCGTTTCGAGGCGTTAATTAAGAAAAGAAATAAGTTTTCGTAGACAACTCTTACCAGTGACGATTTGAATTTAGCGGAAATTTACTGGTTGAAATATGTTCAGCAAGAGGCTTATGCTAGTGAAATTTGTGCCTTGCAAAAATGGAAGCCTTTTCCGAAGTCTTCAAGAATTGCACAATTAAATCCGTTTATTGACAAAAATTGTCTTTTAAGACTGGGAGGACACCTTCAAGCTCTGGATGAATCAACTGATTTCAAGCATCCAATCATTTTACCTCAAAGATCCCATTTGATTGATTTGATTATAATTGATTATCATGGAAGAAGTATGCATGGCGGCGTTAACGTCTTGGTATCAAAATTAAGAGAAAAGTTTTGGATTATCAAAGGACGACAACGTATCAAAAATGTAATTGAAAATTGTTTTCTATGTAAGAAACTCTGGTGTCAGCCTGCTTCTCAGCCTTTTGCTCTACTTCCTCCAAGCCGAATAATGTCACAAGGCCTTTCGAGCACGTTGGAGTTGACTTTGCAGGACCCTTGTATTGTTATGAAAACCTCCAGGAAAGACTTACGTATGTCTAAAGTTTACGTCATGATTTTTACATGTGCAGCCCTTCGTGCGGTACATTTGGAATTAGTTAGAAGTATGACTACTGAGAGTTGTTTAATGGGGTGGCATACACGGATCATAACGTCAAGACTAAAAAATCGGTTTACAGGACAGAGGGGCAAAAGGAAGAGAGAAAGTTGTTGCAACTTTTTGAACAGAAATGTTTGGCGTGAAAACTAACACATGCACAAATGTTTCTTCTTATCTTCTTTTTGTTTGGGTCTGATATTGACATATCTCTTTGTTATATATTGGGGCCTCTTCCCAATATTAGTTTCTATTTTGTATCCAAAGTAATTCACAAAACGCTGGAAGTTATTGAACTTTATTTTGTACACACTTTTATTACAAGTTTTATTCTATTCTTATTAATTAACAATTTTATTTATTTTATTTACAGGTATTATTAGCTTTCTTTACTGATCCTTTTAACTTTTATTTATTTAAAATAACACGATGAAATACTTATGTTTTTACTGATATTTATTTTAGTTTTTACTGACAACTGCTAAAATAATTTTATTCTTTTTTCATTACTTAGCCTTCGTCGATTATGTTTTCCGAAACATACATATCTCCTTAGCTAAGTAAGACCGGAAGTAGTAGGACGATGTCCCTACATACTCCCCTCCCAGCGTAGCGTTACATGAAGTGTACCGAGCGAATTGATGCTGCTTCAACGTCTCGGTCCCACTCAAAAGCCGGTTTCAGTCGGTCAATACTTATCGACTTGTTTGTGTCATTTAGCTTGACGACAAAATGTTTACGTAATCTTTTGATTACCTTGAATGGCCCTTCGTATGGTGTTTCAAAAGGCCGCCGAACACGATCGGTACGTATGAAAACGTACTCCGCGTACTCTAAGGCGTTCGGCACGTACATATCCTTCTGTGCGGTTTGTAGGGGTTGTGTTGCCGCCAGACTTTTCATGTGTGTGCGAAGACGTGTTAGAAATTCTGAGTGCTCTATCGGATTCTCATCCGTTGGGATGGAAATCGTATTGGGGAGTCTCAGATTCTGTCCATAGACAAGCTCTGCTGGTGAGCATTTTAAATCGGTTTTAATTGGCGAGCGAATACCCAATAAGACAAAGAGCAAATCCTCACTCCAATGAGTAGTGTTGTCCCTTGCCATTAAGGCCGCCTTCAGTTGTCTATGGACCCGCTCAACCATCCCATTTGCTTGTGGATGGTAGACGGTTGTACGTATCCTATGCGTACCTAGAAGCCTTGTGACTTCATTGAATAATTTCGATTCAAATTGCGACCCTTGTGTTCCGGTGACACTGAAATAAAATCACACCTGAAAAAAGCCAAAACATAGCTACAACAAACCACTGCAAATAAAAACCAAGTAAAAATGAATTCAATAAATAAAAACACCAAATCTCACAATTTCTTGCACTTTATTAAAAAATAACAAAATTACATAAATAAATACAAAAAAAATACAAGCAAAAAACACACAAGTTGAGGGACAGCACTACACAAAAAAAACCAACAACAAATTCGTACCTGCAACTAAAAAAGAATTAATTAAATAAACATATTAAAAATACAAGTACTTACCTGTTTTAGAAGCTAAAAACCATGCAGAGTGCCATTGCAAACGAATACGCAAAAAGCCGTCGGCAAATCGCCAAATCTATAAACAAAAGGGTTAATTAAAAATATACAACAGATTCCACAAAAATACTTACCTGTCAACCCCAATATAATAACCGCGGGCTCCTCCTCTCCTCATCCCCCACTAGAAACCTAAAAATATAACTAACATTAATATATATATATATATATATATATATATATATATATATATATATATATATATACAGTGTGCAAAATAATAGCAGTGCTTTCATAATGCACAGTATTTTCAAAAAATATATTACAATTTACCAGTTACACAAAAACGATGTACGCCAGTTTGAAAACTACTGCTTAAGGCGACAAATTCACTAGAATTGCCAGACGTCTTTATAACATAACGGTAAATAATTCTCAGAAAAGATATTCTGCCTGTGCGAAATAATAGCAGTGCCATTATTTAGTTTAGGAAGTAAAGAGTATTTTCAAGAGTTGTTTTTAATATCGTTAATTCTTTTGTAGGCAAGGGTAAATTTTATTATTTATAGCACAAAAAATTAAAAAATAATCAAAAAATTAAATGAATATAGGTTGAAAAATAGCGTAAAATGGGACGGGGGAAACACTGCTCAGAACTACAGAGACAGCTTATATTAAAACACCTTTCTGAAGGAAAAACATACGATTTTATTCAAAAAGCACTGCAAGTTTCAAGTAAGGTCATTGCTAATGCTAAAAAATGGATTCCAAAACCAGAAACACGGGGCAGGAAGAAAAAACTTACAACAAGAGATGTGAGAAATATAGTGCGAATGGCTCAAACAGACCCGTTTTTGACTTCACCGGAAATAAAAAGTCAACTAAACCTTAATGTTGATACGTCAACAATAAGAAGAAGACTTATTGAAAGTAATCTCCCTGCCAGAAGCCCAAGAAAGGCACCAAAACTGACACCGAAACAAGTGAAAAAAAGAATACAGTTTGCACGGGAGCACCTGGAATGGCATGAGTCAAAATGGCGGAATATTCTATGGTCTGATGAATCTAAAATCGTGTTGTATGGTTCAGGAGGACGAAGACAATATGTTAGAAGACCGCCAAATACAGAGTACAATTCACGCCACACTTTAAAAACCATAAAACACGGAGGTGCAAAGGTTACCGTTTGGGCCTGTTTTTCCTATTTTGGTATTGGTCCTATATTTAAAATTAATGGTATTATGGATGCCAAAAGTTATGTTGAAATATTAAATACAACGATGTTGCCTCATGCTGAGGAAAACATGCCATTAAAATGGATATTTATGCAGGATAATGATCCTAAACACACCAGCAAATTAGCTAAAGAGTGGTTTTCTGTTAATAGGATTCAGGTTATGGATTGGCCAGCTCTATCTCCAGACCTGAATCCCATCGAAAATCTTTGGGCAGATATAAAGCAAGCTGTTTCCAAAGCGAAACCGACCACTTCAGATAGTTTGTGGCAAGTGGTACAAGCCGCATGGGCTGCAATACCTGTTGAACGGTACCAAAAGTTGGTAGATACAATGCCCCGACGGTGCGCTGCTGTGCTGGCTAACAAGGGCTATACGATAAAATATTAACCTCTAAATTTTAGTTTTAATATTAATTTTATTATATTTAAGCATTCCCTTTTAAGTATTTTCAAATAAAAATCTTTACATTGAAATACTGCTATTTTTTTGCACACTGAAATTTCGATATTTTTTTTTATATTACTTCTACGTTTTTTAATTATGAATGAAATTTATTACTTTATATATTCTACCATTATGAAATACTAGAACACTATTATAAAATAAAAAAAAAACTATTTAAAACTAAAACAAAAACGTTTATTTTGTAGAGTTTTTTCGATGCATGAAAGCACTGCTATTATTTTGCACACAACTGTATATATATATATATATATATATATATATATATATATATATATATATATACTAGCAAAAACCCGCGTGCGTTGCAACGCCTTTCAATAAAATAAGATTATGGGGACACAGTCTGCGATAGGAAAAAGCTATAGTGAAAAAAGAACAAATCTGGGAAAATTGATTTTGGGAGATGACCGCCATGGACCAAATGATATATTGAGTATACTATATTGCCTATGGTGTTCTACTTATTATACTCTCTCATTTGATACCCATCTCGAAGGGGTTGTGAAGAAAATGGTAATCCGCCCTCTTGAGATGACCGCCATGTACCAAACGATATATTGAGTATACTATATTGCTTATGGTGTTCTACTTATCATACTCTTTCATTTGATACCCATGTCGTAGGGGTTGTGAAGAAAATGGTAATCCGCCTTCTCGAGATGGCCGCTATGGACCAAACGATATATTGAGTATACTATATTGCTTATATTGTTCTACTTATCATACTCTTTCATTTGATAGCCACCTAGAAGGGGTTGTGAAGAAAATGGTAAACCGCCCTCTTGAGATAGCCGCCATGAATCTAAAGACATAGTCTATGGCATTCTTCTTATAATACCCTTTCATTTGATACCAATGTCGAGGGGGTAGTGAAGAAAATGATCATCCTCCCTCTTGAGATGACCGCCATGGACCAAACGATATATTGAGTATACTATATTGCTTATGGTGTTCTACTTATCATACCCTTTCATTTGAAATCCATATCGAGGGGTGTGAAGATAATGGTAATCCAACCTCTGGAGATGGCCGCTATGGACCAAACGATATATTGAGTATACTATATTGCTTATGGTGTTCTACTTTTCATAGCCTTTTATTTGATAACCATGTCTCGGGTGTTGTGAAGAAAATGGTAATCCGCCTAAATCTAAAGACATAGTCTATGGCATTCTTCTTATAATGCCCTTTCATTTGATACCAATGTCGAGGGGGTAGTGAAGAAAATGATCATCCTCCCTCTTGAGATGACCGCCATGGACCAAATGATATATTGAGTATACTATATTGCCTATGGTGTTCTACTTATCATACTCTTTCATTTGATACCAATGTCGAGGGGGTAGTGAAGAAAATGATCATCCTCCCTCTTGAGATGATCGCCATGGACCAAACGATATATTGAGTATACTATATTGCTTAAGGTGTTCTACTTATTATACTCTCTCATTTGATACCCATCTCGAAGGGGTTGTGAAGAAAATGGTAATCCGCCCTCTTGAGATGACCGCCATGTACCAAACGATATATTGAGTATACTATATTGCTTATGGTGTTCTACTTATCATACTCTTTCATTTGATACCCATGTCGTAGGGGTTGTGAAGAAAATGGTAATCCGCCTTCTCGAGATGGCCGCTATGGACCAAACGATATATTGAGTATACTATATTGCTTATATTGTTCTACTTATCATACTCTTTCATTTGATACCCATCTAGAAGGGGTTATGAAGAAAATGGTAAACCGCCCTCTTGAGATAGCCGCCATGAATCTAAAGACATAGTCTATGGCATTCTTCTTATAATGCCCTTTCATTTGATACCAATGTCGAGGGGGTAGTGAAGAAAATGATCATCCTCCCTCTTGAGATGACCGCCATGGACCAAACGATATATTGAGTATAGAAATCCATATCGAGGGGTGTGAAGATAATGGTAATCCAACCTCTGGGTATCGCCCGTTGTTTGGTGGAGTTACTGGTCCCCGCCGATGGCGCCTTTGGTTGACGAACCGGTGATCGGCCCCATTGCCGTGGACCAGCAGATCCTCTCGCCGACTCCTGGCCCTGGCCTTGTCCTCTCCCCAACACCAGTGTTCGTAATTGCTGCACCTCGCGATGGTGAGACTGCACGGCCCGCTCCAGGGACTGCGAGCTTCTCACCTCTGACACCTGAGCGGGGGCTGAACGGGCAGTGATCTCCCACACTGTATCCGCCAGCTTCGAAAGCTGCCCCAGGGACTGATCAGCGGATGCGGAAAGCACCACCTGGATGTCCCTGGGTAACCTTCGCTCCCAAAGACTCCTGATGAGCTCTTCGCCATCCCCGAGACAGTCCCCTGCCAGACTCTGCAATCCTCTCAGGAAATCTGAGGGCTTGCGGTCTCCGGGCTCATGCGCCGATAACAGCTGCTCGAGGCGGTTCCTGACGATAAACCATATCGTTCCAGCAACCGCCTCTTAGCCTCAGTATAGCTGGCAGCGCTAAGGTCCGGAAAAGCGTGCAAGAGTATCTTGGCCGCCTCTGTCGGAAGAGCGGACACAATGTGGGACAACTTCGCTTTGTCCGAAGTTACACCGTTCAGCCCGAATTGTGCCTCAGCCTGGTAAAACCAGACGGCTGGGTCGCTCTGGTGAAATTCGGGCAGATTGAACCTTGCCGTAGAGGCTACCTCAACTTCTGCCCGAGCTACATGTCGAGCCGGCCGCCCCTGCTCCAAGCTGGGCAATGACTCTTCCAGGTCAATGATGAAAGAGTCATCTAAATTATTTTCCCGTTGCATATTTAGCTCTTAACGGAAAACGTACTCCAGGAAAAAAAATGAATCTATATCACCAGACGAAAACAAAATAGAGAGCAGAAAACAAAAACTAAACAGGAAAACCAAAACAAGGTCAACCTCACTTCTTCAATATAACCCACAATTCCAACAAAAACAAGGAGCAAAGAATCAATAAATGTCCAGAATTAATCACAAATTTAAATATAATAAGTTTTTAAAATAAATTATATGTATATATATTTAGTTTTTATTCTCCACAAATAAAATTTAAATTTAGGACTTATCTTATTTCACTATTTTGTTTCTTCTATTTTCTTTCTTCTTTTCTTTCGCTATCTTGTAGCTCTTCGGGTCCTTCTGTTCTTCGGGGTCACCACTTATTGGGGCCTCTTCCCAATATTAGTTTCTATTTTGTATCCAAAGTAATTCACAAAACGCTTGAAGTTATTGAACTTTATTTTGTACACACTTTTATTACAAGTTTTATTCTATTCTTATTAATTAACAATTTTATTTATTTTATTTACAGGTATTATTAGCTTTCTTTATTGATCCTTTTAACTTTTATTTATTTAAAATAACACGATGAAATACTTATGTTTTTACTGATATTTATTTTAGTTTTTACTGACAACTGCTAAAATAATTTTATTCTTTTTTCATTACTTAGCCTTCGTCGATTATGTTTTCCGAAACATATCTCCTTAGCTAAGTAAGACCGGAAGTAGTAGGACGATGTTCCTACATATTCGCGTTCGGGTTGTGCACACATAGATATTCCGTGTAGGGATATCAAAGTTACTCTCGGTAAAAAAAATACCCATGTACCCCGAGAGTATCATAAAAAAACCGGTTTTTTGGTGTTGATATTACGATCCGTGTATGCGAGCCCAATGGCGCTAAGAAGATTTGTAGCGCGACGAGGAATGCCAACCGCAATATATTCTGACAATGCCAAAACCTTTCACCGTGCTTCTCTGGAAGTTGGAAATGGAGTCAAGTTTTTTGAAAATGAATATCTAAAAGAATATTTGTCACAGAATCGTATTAAGTGGAATTTTATAGTTGAGCGAGCTCGCTGGTGGGGTGGATTTTGGGAACGCCTCATACGAACTATGAAAAATGCTTTGAAGGTAGTAATTGGAAAGGCTAAGTTAAATTTTGAACAGTTACGTACGATTCTAGCAGAAGTAGAAAATGTGATCAACTCCCGTCCACTGACTTATTCCAGTAATGATCCGTTGGACTTGTCACCCCTTACACCGAACGATTTTATATTGGGCCAACGTAATTCCACCACGACGGACACTGTTCCAAGTGATGCCTCTCCTGATGACTTTCAGCAAAGATGGAAGCAACGAATGAGATTTCTTGTTAAGTTGCGGAAAAGATGACGTATCAAATATTTGCAGCTTTCACGATCTTTTTACCACAACAATGGGAAGCCTTCTGTATCAATTCGGAAGGGTGACGTAGTCCTAGTTTTTGACTCTGCTAGGCCCAGGATCCATTGGAAAATAGCCATTGTTGAAAATACATTTCCGGGACGAGACGGAAAGGTTAGGGCCTGTGAGATATGTTTTGCTGATGGGAAACATTCAAGAAGATCTGTCCAGCACTTATATCCGCTGGAGTTGGCGCGGCCGGAGGATGTTGAAAATCAATAGAATACTACTGCTATTATTAAATCAAGAGTTAGCCCTTCTAGCACAGAAGGCGCACTTTTCAGCTAAGCATGAAAATCTATATATACATACACACACACACACACACACACACACACACACACACACACACACACACACACACACACACACACACACACACACACACACACACACACACACACACACACACATATATATATATATATATATATATATATATATATATATATATATATGTGTGTGTGTGTGTGTGTGTATGTATATATAGATTTTCATGCTTAGCTGAAAAGTGCGCCTTCTGTGCTAGAAGGGCTAACTCTTGATTTAATAATAGCAGTAGTATTCTATTGATTTTCAACATCCTCCGGCCGCGCCAACTCCAGCGGATATAAGTGCTGGACAGATCTTCTTGAATGTTTCCCATCAGCAAAACATATCTCACAGGCCCTAACCTTTCCGTCTCGTCCCGGAAATGTATTTTCAACAATGGCTATTTTTCAATGGATCCTGGGCCTAGCAGAGTCAAAAACTAGGACTACGTCACCCTTCCGAATTGATACAGAAGGCTTCCCATTGTTGTGGTAAAAAGATCGTGAAAGCTGCAAATATTTGATACGTCATCTTTTCCGCAACTTAACAAGAAATCTCATTCGTTGCTTCCATCTTTGCTGAAAGTCATCAGGAGAGGCATCACTTGGAACAGTGTCCGTCGTGGTGGAATTACGTTGGCCCAATATAAAATCGTTCGGTGTAAGGGGTGACAAGTCCAACGGATCATTACTGGAATAAGTCAGTGGACGGGAGTTGATCACATTTTCTACTTCTGCTAGAATCGTACGTAACTGTTCAAAATTTAACTTAGCCTTTCCAATTACTACCTTCAAAGCATTTTTCATAGTTCGTATGAGGCGTTCCCAAAATCCACCCCACCAGCGAGCTCGCTCAACTATAAAATTCCACTTAATACGATTCTGTGACAAATATTCTTTTAGATATTCATTTTCAAAAAACTTGACTCCATTTCCAACTTCCAGAGAAGCACGGTGAAAGGTTTTGGCATTGTCAGAATATATTGCGGTTGGCATTCCTCGTCGCGCTACAAATCTTCTTAGCGCCATTGGGCTCGCATACACGGATCGTAATATCAACACCAAAAAACCGGTTTTTTATGATACTCTCGGGGTACATGGGTATTTTTTTTACCGAGAGTAACTTTGATATCCCTACACGGAATATCTATGTGTGCACAACCCGAACGCGAATATGTTGGAACATCGTCCTACTACTTCCGGTCTTACTTAGCTAAGGAGATATGTTTCGGAAAACATAATCGACGAAGGCTAAGTAATGAAAAAAGAATAAAATTATTTTAGCAGTTGTCAGTAAAAACTAAAATAAATATCAGTAAAAACATAAGTATTTCATCGTGTTATTTTAAATAAATAAAAGTTAAAAGGATCAATAAAGAAAGCTAATAATACCTGTAAATAAAATAAATAAAATTGTTAATTAATAAGAATAGAATAAAACTTGTAATAAAAGTGTGTACAAAATAAAGTTCAATAACTTCAAGCGTTTTGTGAATTACTTTGGATACAAAATAGAAACTAATATTGGGAAGAGGCCCCAATAAGTGGTGACCCCGAAGAACAGAAGGACCCGAAGAGCTACAAGATAGCGAAAGAAAAGAAGAAAGAAAATAGAAGAAACAAAATAGTGAAATAAGATAAGTCCTAAATTTAAATTTTATTTGTGGAGAATAAAAACTAAATATATATACATATAATTTATTTTAAAAACTTATTATATTTAAATTTGTGATTAATTCTGGACATTTATTGATTCTTTGCTCCTTGTTTTTGTTGGAATTGTGGGTTATATTGAAGAAGTGAGGTTGACCTTGTTTTGGTTTTCCTGTTTAGTTTTTGTTTTCTGCTCTCTATTTTGTTTTCGTCTGGTGATATAGATTCATTTTTTTTCCTGGAGTACGTTTTCCGTTAAGAGCTAAATATGCAACGGGAAAATAATTAAGATGACTCTTTCATCATTGACCTGGAAGAGTCATTGCCCAGCTTGGAGCAGGGGCGGCCGGCTCGACATGTAGCTCGGGCAGAAGTTGAGGTAGCCTCTACGGCAAGGTTCAATCTGCCCGAATTTCACCAGAGCGACCCAGCCGTCTGGTTTTACCAGGCTGAGGCACAATTCGGGCTGAACGGTGTAACTTCGGACAAAGCGAAGTTGTCCCACATTGTGTCCGCTCTTCCGACAGAGGCGGCCAAGATACTCTTGCACGCTTTTCCGGACCTTAGCGCTGCCAGCTATACTGAGGCTAAGAGGCGGTTGCTGGAACGATATGGTTTATCGTCAGGAACCGCCTCGAGCAGCTGTTATCGGCGCATGAGCCCGGAGACCGCAAGCCCTCAGATTTCCTGAGGGGATTGCAGAGTCTGGCAGGGGACTGTCTCGGGGATGGCGAAGAGCTCATCAGGAGTCTTTGGGAGCGAAGGTTACCCAGGGACATCCAGGTGGTGCTTTCCGCATCCGCTGATCAGTCCCTGGGGCAGCTTTCGAAGCTGGCGGATACAGTGTGGGAGATCACTGCCCGTTCAGCCCCCGCTCAGGTGTCAGAGGTGAGAAGCTCGCAGTCCCTGGAGCGGGCCGTGCAGTCTCACCATCGCGAGGTGCAGCAGTTACGAACACCGGTGTTGGGGAGAGGACAAGGCCAGGGCCAGGAGTCGGCGAGAGGATCTGCTGGTCCACGGCAATGGGGCCGATCACCGGTTCGTCAACCAAAGGCGCCATCGGCGGGGACCAGTAACTCCACCAAACAACGGGCGATACCCAGAGGTTGGATTACCATTATCTTCACACCCCTCGATATGGATTTCTATACTCAATATATCGTTTGGTCCATGGCGGTCATCTCAAGAGGGAGGATGATCATTTTCTTCACTACCCCCTCGACATTGGTATCAAATGAAAGGGCATTATAAGAAGAATGCCATAGACTATGTCTTTAGATTCATGGCGGCTATCTCAAGAGGGCGGTTTACCATTTTCTTCATAACCCCTTCTAGATGGGTATCAAATGAAAGAGTATGATAAGTAGAACAATATAAGCAATATAGTATACTCAATATATCGTTTGGTCCATAGCGGCCATCTCGAGAAGGCGGATTACCATTTTCTTCACAACCCCTACGACATGGGTATCAAATGAAAGAGTATGATAAGTAGAACACCATAAGCAATATAGTATACTCAATATATCGTTTGGTACATGGCGGTCATCTCAAGAGGGCGGATTACCATTTTCTTCACAACCCCTTCGAGATGGGTATCAAATGAGAGAGTATAATAAGTAGAACACCTTAAGCAATATAGTATACTCAATATATCGTTTGGTCCATGGCGATCATCTCAAGAGGGAGGATGATCATTTTCTTCACTACCCCCTCGACATTGGTATCAAATGAAAGAGTATGATAAGTAGAACACCATAGGCAATATAGTATACTCAATATATCATTTGGTCCATGGCGGTCATCTCAAGAGGGAGGATGATCATTTTCTTCACTACCCCCTCGACATTGGTATCAAATGAAAGGGCATTATAAGAAGAATGCCATAGACTATGTCTTTAGATTTAGGCGGATTACCATTTTCTTCACAACACCCGAGACATGGTTATCAAATAAAAGGCTATGAAAAGTAGAACACCATAAGCAATATAGTATACTCAATATATCGTTTGGTCCATAGCGGCCATCTCCAGAGGTTGGATTACCATTATCTTCACACCCCTCGATATGGATTTCAAATGAAAGGGTATGATAAGTAGAACACCATAAGCAATATAGTATACTCAATATATCGTTTGGTCCATGGCGGTCATCTCAAGAGGGAGGATGATCATTTTCTTCACTACCCCCTCGACATTGGTATCAAATGAAAGGGTATTATAAGAAGAATGCCATAGACTATGTCTTTAGATTCATGGCGGCTATCTCAAGAGGGCGCTTTACCATTTTCTTCACAACCCCTTCTAGGTGGGTATCAAATGAAAGAGTATGATAAGTAGAACAATATAAGCAATATAGTATACTCAATATATCGTTTGGTCCATAGCGGCCATCTCGAGAAGGCGGATTACCATTTTCTTCACAACCCCTACGACATGGGTATCAAATGAAAGAGTATGATAAGTAGAACACCATAAGCAATATAGTATACTCAATATATCATTTATCATATATATATATATATATATATATATATATATATATATATATATATATATATATATGTTATGTAAAAATATCTCACAGTGACGGTTATATGAAAATGACTCACCAATTGTTATATTATTATTAATTTTAATTTGTTATTTTATTTAAAACTAGCAAAAAACCCGCGTGCGTTGCAACGCCTTTCAATAAAAAAAGATTATGTGTGCACAGTCCGCGGTAGGAAAAAGTATAATGAAAAAAAGAACAAATCTGCAAAATTGATTTTGGATACATATAAAAATTTAGAGTTACCTATAAAAAATATGTTACAACTTTTTTTTAAATTTGATGTTGAGCGCCACCTATCGGAAGAAGTACAATCGACACCTAGCAAACATATTTTTTGGATATGTTTGTCTAAGTGTCTATCGTACTTCTTGTGCTTTTGCTCGCACAGCGGTGCCCGTGATAAACTTATGGTAAAATAAGCACACATGAAATAGTCTTAAAAGGGTAACCCCCAACAAAAATAAATGTTAGTGAAACAGTCAGCAACTTTATGCGCATAGTATAATCTCAAGAAAATAAGTCAGATCTGCATTGTGTTATAAAAATTTTGGGGAGGCAGGCATTAGTATGGACTTTTAGTTAAATAACAGCCTTTTTTTAATTGAACTATATACAGTTCTTCCTCATATAAATCTGGAAACCTATTTCTACCGTTTCTACTGTTAGGGGGAATTTAAGAAATTTCCCACTTTTCAGAAAGTGCCAAACTTCACGGCAATAGGGGGCACTTATTCGTTGATGTGGAGACTTTTTTGTAAACAACCAAAACAAAATTTGCTTTACAATGCAAACAGCCTTTTTTAATTGAACTATATACAGTTCTTCCTCATACAAATCTGAAAACATATTTCTACTGTTTCCACTGTTTAGGGGAAATTTAAGAAATTTCCCACTTTTTAGAAAGTGGCCAAGTTCACGGCAATAGGGTCGGGGAATGGAACTTATTTGTTTTTTTATAAAATATTTCGTGATGTGTAGACTTTTTTTGGAAACAACCAAAACCAAATTTGCCTTTTTATAATTGAACTATATACAGTTCTTCCTCACAATTGGCAAATTCGTCAGCCATATTGGCGCGGCCATTTTGAATTTATAAGGTCCGATCAAACATTCGTTATTTGCTACCTCAAAAAACCCCAGATATCGATTTTCATTGGAATCGGATCACAATTGGCAAATTCGTCGGCCATATTGGGGCGGCCATTTTGAATTTATTAGTTTTGTTTAAACATTCGTTATTTGCTACCTCATAAAACTCCAGATACCGATTGTCATTGGAATCGGAATACAATTGGCAAATTCGTCAGCCATATTGGCGCGGCCATTTTGAATTTATAAGGTCCGATCAAACATTCGTTATTTGCTACCTCAAAAAACCCCAGATCTCGATTTTCATTGGAATCGGATCACAATTGGCAAATTCGTCGGCCATATTGGCGCGGCCATTTTGAATTTTTAAGTTTTGACCACAAATTCGTTTTTAGCGACCTTAAGAACCCCTAGATACCCACTTTCATTGAAATCGGAACACAATTTGCAAATTCATATTTTGGTGGCCATTTTGAATTTCGGTCATTTTTCGGCGGCCATTTTGAATTTCGAAAATCGGGCTTCGAGGTGTTTCAGGGCAGACCCCAACGGACCTTCGTGCAAAATTTCGAAGCTCTACGATGACTGGTGCGCCCGCTATAGCGCACACATACATACACGCATACAGAAACTTTCTTTTATTAATTAGACTAGCAAAAAACCCGCGTGCGTTGCAACGCCTTTCAATAAAAAAAGATTATGTGTGCACAGTCCGCGGTAGGAAAAAGTATAATGAAAAAAAGAACAAATCTGCAAAATTGATTTTGGATACATATAAAAATTTAGAGTTACCTATAAAAAATATGTTACAACTTTTTTTTAAATTTGATGTTGAGCGCCACCTATCGGAAGAAGTACAATCGACACCTAGCAAACATATTTTTTGGATATGTTTGTCTAAGTGTCTATCGTACTTCTTGTGCTTTTGCTCGCACAGCGGTGCCCGTGATAAACTTATGGTAAAATAAGCACACATGAAATAGTCTTAAAAGGGTAACCCCCAACAAAAATAAATGTTAGTGAAACAGTCAGCAACTTTATGCGCATAGTATAATCTCAAGAAAATAAGTCAGATCTGCATTGTGTTATAAAAATTTTGGGGAGGCAGGCATTAGTATGGACTTTTAGTTAAATAACAGCCTTTTTTTAATTGAACTATATACAGTTCTTCCTCATATAAATCTGGAAACCTATTTCTACCGTTTCTACTGTTAGGGGGAATTTAAGAAATTTCCCACTTTTCAGAAAGTGCCAAACTTCACGGCAATAGGGGGCACTTATTCGTTGATGTGGAGACTTTTTTGTAAACAACCAAAACAAAATTTGCTTTACAATGCAAACAGCCTTTTTTTAATTGAACTATATACAGTTCTTCCTCATACAAATCTGAAAACGTATTTCTACTGTTTCCACTGTTTAGGGGAAATTTAAGAAATTTCCCACTTTTTAGAAAGTGGCCAAGTTCACGGCAATAGGGTCGGGGAATGGAACTTATTTGTTTTTTTATAAAATATTTCGTGATGTGTAGACTTTTTTTGGAAACAACCAAAACCAAATTTGCCTTTTTATAATTGAACTATATACAGTTCTTCCTCACAATTGGCAAATTCGTCAGCCATATTGGCGCGGCCATTTTGAATTTATAAGGTCCGATCAAACATTCGTTATTTGCTACCTCAAAAAACCCCAGATATCGATTTTCATTGGAATCGGATCACAATTGGCAAATTCGTCGGCCATATTGGCGCGGCCATTTTGAATTTTTAAGTTTTGACCACAAATTCGTTTTTTAGCGACCTTAAGAACCCCTAGATACCCACTTTCATTGAAATCGGAACACAATTTGCAAATTCATATTTTGGTGGCCATTTTGAATTTCGGTCATTTTTCGGCGGCCATTTTGAATTTCGAAATCGGGCTTCGAGGTGTTTCAGGGCAGACCCCAACGGACCTTCGTGCAAAATTTCGAAGCTCTACGATGACTGGTGCGCCCGCTATAGCGCACACATACATACACGCATACAGAAACTTTCTTTTATTAATTAAGATTTCCATTTTCAAATGTACAAAATTCCTTAACGGACAAATCTTCAACGTACAAAAATCCACTCCAACGGAAAATGTAACATTTCCAGACGTAACCTGATCCGCGCGCATTTTGTGAGATTTGCAAGGTGCGCAATTACCCTTGCACCATTCCCAAGCTTTTCTGGCGATTAGAAAATAAGAAAAACAGTGATCTTGACTTTGAAATACACGGGGGAAAGTAATTTGACCCACCCAACAATAATTAAGCGTAACTTGCAATGCGCCGCGTGAGAAGCGCGCGATAAGCAAGTTGCGCAGGTGGGAACTAAAAGTTCAAGGGCGCGTTCCCCAGAGGTGGACAATTTTCCTGGCCACCACCACCGGCGGGTGAAAATTTAATTTAGTTGAGTGTTGTTTTAACGGCCAAGCGCGGCGGGCGCGTCGAAAGAGTTTCCTTTGATTAACGAATTTTTGAGTTATTCGGTCGTGTTTCGATGTTAAAATAAGTTAAAATAAAGTGCGTTTCGCAAAATAATTAATTGAAAAAGAATTGTGTTAAAAGAAAATTATATATTATATATCTATGCAATAATATACAATTAGTTATTTTTTTCCTAATAAAAATAGTAGTTAAAATAAAGTGCGTTTCGCAAAAATAGAAATGGAAAAAGAATTGTGTTAAAAATTATATATTATATATCCATGCAATAATATACAATTAGTTTTTTTTTTATCCTAATAAAAATAGTTAAAATAAAGTACGTTTCACAAAAATATAAATGACAAAAGAAGTATTTATCTTCTTCTTAATTAATAAAAGAAAGTTTCTGTATGCGTGTATGTATGTGTGCGCTATAGCGGGCGCACCAGTCATCGTAGAGCTTCGAAATTTTGCACGAAGGTCCGTTGGGGTCTGCCCTGAAACACCTCGAAGCCCGATTTTCGAAATTCAAAATGGCCGCCGAAAAATGACCGAAATTCAAAATGGCCACCAAAATATGAATTTGCAAATTGTGTTCCGATTTCAATGAAAGTGGGTATCTAGGGGTTCTTAAGGTCGCTAAAAACGAATTTGTGGTCAAAACTTAAAAATTCAAAATGGCCGCGCCAATATGGCCGACGAATTTGCCAATTGTGATCCGATTCCAATGAAAATCGATATCTGGGGTTTTTTTGAGGTAGCAAATAACGAATGTTTGATCGGACCTTATAAATTCAAAATGGCCGCGCCAATATGGCTGACGAATTTGCCAATTGTATTCCGATTCCAATGACAATCGGTATCTGGAGTTTTATGAGGTAGCAAATAACGAATGTTTAAACAAAACTAATAAATTCAAAATGGCCGCCCCAATATGGCCGACGAATTTGCCAATTGTATCCGATTCCAATGAAAATCGATATCTGGGGTTTTTTGAGGTAGCAAATAACGAATGTTTGATCGGACCTTATAAATTCAAAATGGCCGCGCCAATATGGCTGACGAATTTGCCAATTGTGAGGAAGAACTGTATATAGTTCAATTATAAAAAGGCAAATTTGGTTTTGGTTGTTTCCAAAAAAAGTCTACACATCACGAAATATTTTATAAAAAGGCAAGGTACAGCACTTCCCTCTCTTCATTTTGACCCTATTTTTATGTTAAAATGGACTTTATTTAGTAGTGTTCGACAAAAGCTTATGTGGAAAAGAACAACAAAATATGAAAGTTGGCGCAGCCGAGCGGTCACTT